>OZ005743.1:600000-912551 GCA_963930735.1 Dioctria linearis | reverse complement strand
ATACGTCAAAATCGGTGACATTTAATTTTCAGTCAAAATTTCACCAAAAAACATGGGCTATAGCCTATAGATTTTTTTCACGAAAAAATGAAATCTCACCAATTTTGATGAGAGATGGCTCATTCGACGGGGAATAAGAAAAGAAATAGATATCCGAAAGAATTTTTCAAAAATAATCACTAGGTGAAAAGTTAGACCAAAAAAACTAGGAACAGATGCGTTGGTCCACGGCGAAGCAGTTTTTTGGATATATCTCGATAACCTGGAGAGCGTTCTCAACGAAACTTTGTGGGCATATTCCTCTCTTCAATACGCGTCCAGCGAGTGCTCATACGTCAAAATCGGTGACATTTAATTTTCAGTCAAAATTTCACCAAAAAACATGGGCTATAGCCTATAGATTTTTTTCACGAAAAAATGAAATCTCACCAATTTTGATGAGAGATGGCTCATTCGACGGGGAATAAGAAAAGAAATAGATATCCGAAAGAATTTTTCAAAAATAATCACTAGGTGAAAAGTTAGACCAAAAAAACTAGGAACAGATGCGTTGGTCCACGGCGAAGCAGTTTTTTGGATATATCTCGATAACCTGGAGAGCGTTCTCAACGAAACTTTGTGGGCATATTCCTCTCTTCAATACGCGTCCAGCGAGTGCTCATACGTCAAAATCGGTGACATTTAATTTTCAGTCAAAATTTCACCAAAAAACATGGGCTATAGCCTATAGATTTTTTTCACGAAAAAATGAAATCTCACCAATTTTGATGAGAGATGGCTCATTCGACGGGGAATAAGAAAAGAAATAGATATCCGAAAGAATTTTTCAAAAATAATCACTAGGTGAAAAGTTAGACCAAAAAAACTAGGAACAGATGCGTTGGTCCACGGCGAAGCAGTTTTTTGGATATATCTCGATAACCTGGAGAGCGTTCTCAACGAAACTTTGTGGGCATATTCCTCTCTTCAATACGCGTCCAGCGAGTGCTCATACGTCAAAATCGGTGACATTTAATTTTCAGTCAAAATTTCACCAAAAAACATGGGCTAGCCTATAGATTTTTTTCACGAAAAAATGAAATCTCACCAATTTTGATGAGAGATGGCTCATTCGACGGGGAATAAGAAAAGAAATAGATATCCGAAAGAATTTTTCAAAAATAATCACTAGGTGAAAAGTTAGACCAAAAAAACTAGGAACAGATGCGTTGGTCCACGGCGAAGCAGTTTTTTGGATATATCTCGATAACCTGGAGAGCGTTCTCAACGAAACTTTGTGGGCATATTCCTCTCTTCAATACGCGTCCAGCGAGTGCTCATACGTCAAAATCGGTGACATTTAATTTTCAGTCAAAATTTCACCAAAAAACATGGGCTATAGCCTATAGATTTTTTTCACGAAAAAATGAAATCTCACCAATTTTGATGAGAGATGGCTCATTCGACGGGGAATAAGAAAAGAAATAGATATCCGAAAGAATTTTTCAAAAACAATCACTAGGTGAAAAGTTAGACCAAAAAAACTAGGAACAGATGCGTTGGTCCACGGCGAAGCAGTTTTTTGGATATATCTCGATAACCTGGAGAGCGTTCTCAACGAAACTTTGTGGGCATATTCCTCTCTTCAATACGCGTCCAGCGAGTGCTCATACGTCAAAATCGGTGACATTTAATTTTCAGTCAAAATTTCACCAAAAAACATGGGCTATAGCCTATAGATTTTTTTCACGAAAAAATGAAATCTCACCAATTTTGATGAGAGATGGCTCATTCGACGGGGAATAAGAAAAGAAATAGATATCCGAAAGAATTTTTCAAAAATAATCACTAGGTGAAAAGTTAGACCAAAAAAACTAGGAACAGATGCGTTGGTCCACGGCGAAGCAGTTTTTTGGATATATCTCGATAACCTGGAGAGCGTTCTCAACGAAACTTTGTGGGCATATTCCTCTCTTCAATACGCGTCCAGCGAGTGCTCATACGTCAAAATCGGTGACATTTAATTTTCAGTCAAAATTTCACCAAAAAACATGGGCTATATATAGCCTATAGATTTTTTTCACGAAAAAATGAAATCTCACCAATTTTGATGAGAGATGGCTCATTCGACGGGGAATAAGAAAAGAAATAGATATCCGAAAGAATTTTTCAAAAACAATCACTAGGTGAAAAGTTAGACCAAAAAAACTAGGAACAGATGCGTTGGTCCACGGCGAAGCAGTTTTTTGGATATATCTCGATAACCTGGAGAGCGTTCTCAACGAAACTTTGTGGGCATATTCCTCTCTTCAATACGCGTCCAGCGAGTGCTCATACGTCAAAATCGGTGACATTTAATTTTCAGTCAAAATTTCACCAAAAAACATGGGCTATAGCCTATAGATTTTTTTCACGAAAAAATGAAATCTCACCAATTTTGATGAGAGATGGCTCATTCGACGGGGAATAAGAAAAGAAATAGATATCCGAAAGAATTTTTCAAAAATAATCACTAGGTGAAAAGTTAGACCAAAAAAACTAGGAACAGATGCGTTGGTCCACGGCGAAGCAGTTTTTTGGATATATCTCGATAACCTGGAGAGCGTTCTCAACGAAACTTTGTGGGCATATTCCTCTCTTCAATACGCGTCCAGCGAGTGCTCATACGTCAAAATCGGTGACATTTAATTTTCAGTCAAAATTTCACCAAAAAACATGGGCTATAGCCTATAGATTTTTTTCACGAAAAAATGAAATCTCACCAATTTTGATGAGAGATGGCTCATTCGACGGGGAATAAGAAAAGAAATAGATATCCGAAAGAATTTTTCAAAAACAATCACTAGGTGAAAAGTTAGACCAAAAAAACTAGGAACAGATGCGTTGGTCCACGGCGAAGCAGTTTTTTGGATATATCTCGATAACCTGGAGAGCGTTCTCAACGAAACTTTGTGGGCATATTCCTCTCTTCAATACGCGTCCAGCGAGTGCTCATACGTCAAAATCGGTGACATTTAATTTTCAGTCAAAATTTCACCAAAAAACATGGGCTATAGCCTATAGATTTTTTTCACGAAAAAATGAAATCTCACCAATTTTGATGAGAGATGGCTCATTCGACGGGGAATAAGAAAAGAAATAGATATCCGAAAGAATTTTTCAAAAATAATCACTAGGTGAAAAGTTAGACCAAAAAAACTAGGAACAGATGCGTTGGTCCACGGCGAAGCAGTTTTTTGGATATATCTCGATAACCTGGAGAGCGTTCTCAACGAAACTTTGTGGGCATATTCCTCTCTTCAATACGCGTCCAGCGAGTGCTCATACGTCAAAATCGGTGACATTTAATTTTCAGTCAAAATTTCACCAAAAAACATGGGCTATAGCCTATAGATTTTTTTCACGAAAAAATGAAATCTCACCAATTTTGATGAGAGATGGCTCATTCGACGGGGAATAAGAAAAGAAATAGATATCCGAAAGAATTTTTCAAAAATAATCACTAGGTGAAAAGTTAGACCAAAAAAACTAGGAACAGATGCGTTGGTCCACGGCGAAGCAGTTTTTTGGATATATCTCGATAACCTGGAGAGCGTTCTCAACGAAACTTTGTGGGCATATTCCTCTCTTCAATACGCGTCCAGCGAGTGCTCATACGTCAAAATCGGTGACATTTAATTTTCAGTCAAAATTTCACCAAAAAACATGGGCTATAGCCTATAGATTTTTTTCACGAAAAAATGAAATCTCACCAATTTTGATGAGAGATGGCTCATTCGACGGGGAATAAGAAAAGAAATAGATATCCGAAAGAATTTTTCAAAAACAATCACTAGGTGAAAAGTTAGACCAAAAAAACTAGGAACAGATGCGTTGGTCCACGGCGAAGCAGTTTTTTGGATATATCTCGATAACCTGGAGAGCGTTCTCAACGAAACTTTGTGGGCATATTCCTCTCTTCAATACGCGTCCAGCGAGTGCTCATACGTCAAAATCGGTGACATTTAATTTTCAGTCAAAATTTCACCAAAAAACATGGGCTAGCCTATAGATTTTTTTCACGAAAAAATGAAATCTCACCAATTTTGATGAGAGATGGCTCATTCGACGGGGAATAAGAAAAGAAATAGATATCCGAAAGAATTTTTCAAAAACAATCACTAGGTGAAAAGTTAGACCAAAAAAACTAGGAACAGATGCGTTGGTCCACGGCGAAGCAGTTTTTTGGATATATCTCGATAACCTGGAGAGCGTTCTCAACGAAACTTTGTGGGCATATTCCTCTCTTCAATACGCGTCCAGCGAGTGCTCATACGTCAAAATCGGTGACATTTAATTTTCAGTCAAAATTTCACCAAAAAACATGGGCTATAGCCTATAGATTTTTTTCACGAAAAAATGAAATCTCACCAATTTTGATGAGAGATGGCTCATTCGACGGGGAATAAGAAAAGAAATAGATATCCGAAAGAATTTTTCAAAAATAATCACTAGGTGAAAAGTTAGACCAAAAAAACTAGGAACAGATGCGTTGGTCCACGGCGAAGCAGTTTTTTGGATATATCTCGATAACCTGGAGAGCGTTCTCAACGAAACTTTGTGGGCATATTCCTCTCTTCAATACGCGTCCAGCGAGTGCTCATACGTCAAAATCGGTGACATTTAATTTTCAGTCAAAATTTCACCAAAAAACATGGGCTATAGCCTATAGATTTTTTTCACGAAAAAATGAAATCTCACCAATTTTGATGAGAGATGGCTCATTCGACGGGGAATAAGAAAAGAAATAGATATCCGAAAGAATTTTTCAAAAACAATCACTAGGTGAAAAGTTAGACCAAAAAAACTAGGAACAGATGCGTTGGTCCACGGCGAAGCAGTTTTTTGGATATATCTCGATAACCTGGAGAGCGTTCTCAACGAAACTTTGTGGGCATATTCCTCTCTTCAATACGCGTCCAGCGAGTGCTCATACGTCAAAATCGGTGACATTTAATTTTCAGTCAAAATTTCACCAAAAAACATGGGCTATAGCCTATAGATTTTTTTCACGAAAAAATGAAATCTCACCAATTTTGATGAGAGATGGCTCATTCGACGGGGAATAAGAAAAGAAATAGATATCCGAAAGAATTTTTCAAAAACAATCACTAGGTGAAAAGTTAGACCAAAAAAACTAGGAACAGATGCGTTGGTCCACGGCGAAGCAGTTTTTTGGATATATCTCGATAACCTGGAGAGCGTTCTCAACGAAACTTTGTGGGCATATTCCTCTCTTCAATACGCGTCCAGCGAGTGCTCATACGTCAAAATCGGTGACATTTAATTTTCAGTCAAAATTTCACCAAAAAACATGGGCTATAGCCTATAGATTTTTTTCACGAAAAAATGAAATCTCACCAATTTTGATGAGAGATGGCTCATTCGACGGGGAATAAGAAAAGAAATAGATATCCGAAAGAATTTTTCAAAAACAATCACTAGGTGAAAAGTTAGACCAAAAAAACTAGGAACAGATGCGTTGGTCCACGGCGAAGCAGTTTTTTGGATATATCTCGATAACCTGGAGAGCGTTCTCAACGAAACTTTGTGGGCATATTCCTCTCTTCAATACGCGTCCAGCGAGTGCTCATACGTCAAAATCGGTGACATTTAATTTTCAGTCAAAATTTCACCAAAAAACATGGGCTATAGCCTATAGATTTTTTTCACGAAAAAATGAAATCTCACCAATTTTGATGAGAGATGGCTCATTCGACGGGGAATAAGAAAAGAAATAGATATCCGAAAGAATTTTTCAAAAACAATCACTAGGTGAAAAGTTAGACCAAAAAAACTAGGAACAGATGCGTTGGTCCACGGCGAAGCAGTTTTTTGGATATATCTCGATAACCTGGAGAGCGTTCTCAACGAAACTTTGTGGGCATATTCCTCTCTTCAATACGCGTCCAGCGAGTGCTCATACGTCAAAATCGGTGACATTTAATTTTCAGTCAAAATTTCACCAAAAAACATGGGCTATAGCCTATAGATTTTTTTCACGAAAAAATGAAATCTCACCAATTTTGATGAGAGATGGCTCATTCGACGGGGAATAAGAAAAGAAATAGATATCCGAAAGAATTTTTCAAAAATAATCACTAGGTGAAAAGTTAGACCAAAAAAACTAGGAACAGATGCGTTGGTCCACGGCGAAGCAGTTTTTTGGATATATCTCGATAACCTGGAGAGCGTTCTCAACGAAACTTTGTGGGCATATTCCTCTCTTCAATACGCGTCCAGCGAGTGCTCATACGTCAAAATCGGTGACATTTAATTTTCAGTCAAAATTTCACCAAAAAACATGGGCTATAGCCTATAGATTTTTTTCACGAAAAAATGAAATCTCACAAAAAACATGGGCTATAGCCTATAGATTTTTTTCACGAAAAAATGAAATCTCACCAATTTTGATGAGAGATGGCTCATTCGACGGGGAATAAGAAAAGAAATAGATATCCGAAAGAATTTTTCAAAAATAATCACTAGGTGAAAAGTTAGACCAAAAAAACTAGGAACAGATGCGTTGGTCCACGGCGAAGCAGTTTTTTGGATATATCTCGATAACCTGGAGAGCGTTCTCAACGAAACTTTGTGGGCATATTCCTCTCTTCAATACGCGTCCAGCGAGTGCTCATACGTCAAAATCGGTGACATTTAATTTTCAGTCAAAATTTCACCAAAAAACATGGGCTAAAATATAGCCTATAGATTTTTTTCACGAAAAAATGAAATCTCACCAATTTTGATGAGAGATGGCTCATTCGACGGGGAATAAGAAAAGAAATAGATATCCGAAAGAATTTTTCAAAAACAATCACTAGGTGAAAAGTTAGACCAAAAAAACTAGGAACAGATGCGTTGGTCCACGGCGAAGCAGTTTTTTGGATATATCTCGATAACCTGGAGAGCGTTCTCAACGAAACTTTGTGGGCATATTCCTCTCTTCAATACGCGTCCAGCGAGTGCTCATACGTCAAAATCGGTGACATTTAATTTTCAGTCAAAATTTCACCAAAAAACATGGGCTATAGCCTATAGATTTTTTTCACGAAAAAATGAAATCTCACAAAAAACATGGGCTATAGCCTATAGATTTTTTTCACGAAAAAATGAAATCTCACCAATTTTGATGAGAGATGGCTCATTCGACGGGGAATAAGAAAAGAAATAGATATCCGAAAGAATTTTTCAAAAATAATCACTAGGTGAAAAGTTAGACCAAAAAAACTAGGAACAGATGCGTTGGTCCACGGCGAAGCAGTTTTTTGGATATATCTCGATAACCTGGAGAGCGTTCTCAACGAAACTTTGTGGGCATATTCCTCTCTTCAATACGCGTCCAGCGAGTGCTCATACGTCAAAATCGGTGACATTTAATTTTCAGTCAAAATTTCACCAAAAAACATGGGCTAAAATATAGCCTATAGATTTTTTTCACGAAAAAATGAAATCTCACCAATTTTGATGAGAGATGGCTCATTCGACGGGGAATAAGAAAAGAAATAGATATCCGAAAGAATTTTTCAAAAACAATCACTAGGTGAAAAGTTAGACCAAAAAAACTAGGAACAGATGCGTTGGTCCACGGCGAAGCAGTTTTTTGGATATATCTCGATAACCTGGAGAGCGTTCTCAACGAAACTTTGTGGGCATATTCCTCTCTTCAATACGCGTCCAGCGAGTGCTCATACGTCAAAATCGGTGACATTTAATTTTCAGTCAAAATTTCACCAAAAAACATGGGCTAAAATATAGCCTATAGATTTTTTTCACGAAAAAATGAAATCTCACCAATTTTGATGAGAGATGGCTCATTCGACGGGGAATAAGAAAAGAAATAGATATCCGAAAGAATTTTTCAAAAACAATCACTAGGTGAAAAGTTAGACCAAAAAAACTAGGAACAGATGCGTTGGTCCACGGCGAAGCAGTTTTTTGGATATATCTCGATAACCTGGAGAGCGTTCTCAACGAAACTTTGTGGGCATATTCCTCTCTTCAATACGCGTCCAGCGAGTGCTCATACGTCAAAATCGGTGACATTTAATTTTCAGTCAAAATTTCACCAAAAAACATGGGCTATAGCCTATAGATTTTTTTCACGAAAAAATGAAATCTCACCAATTTTGATGAGAGATGGCTCATTCGACGGGGAATAAGAAAAGAAATAGATATCCGAAAGAATTTTTCAAAAATAATCACTAGGTGAAAAGTTAGACCAAAAAAACTAGGAACAGATGCGTTGGTCCACGGCGAAGCAGTTTTTTGGATATATCTCGATAACCTGGAGAGCGTTCTCAACGAAACTTTGTGGGCATATTCCTCTCTTCAATACGCGTCCAGCGAGTGCTCATACGTCAAAATCGGTGACATTTAATTTTCAGTCAAAATTTCACCAAAAAACATGGGCTATAGATTTTTTTCACGAAAAAATGAAATCTCACCAATTTTGATGAGAGATGGCTCATTCGACGGGGAATAAGAAAAGAAATAGATATCCGAAAGAATTTTTCAAAAATAATCACTAGGTGAAAAGTTAGACCAAAAAAACTAGGAACAGATGCGTTGGTCCACGGCGAAGCAGTTTTTTGGATATATCTCGATAACCTGGAGAGCGTTCTCAACGAAACTTTGTGGGCATATTCCTCTCTTCAATACGCGTCCAGCGAGTGCTCATACGTCAAAATCGGTGACATTTAATTTTCAGTCAAAATTTCACCAAAAAACATGGGCTGCCTATAGATTTTTTTCACGAAAAAATGAAATCTCACCAATTTTGATGAGAGATGGCTCATTCGACGGGGAATAAGAAAAGAAATAGATATCCGAAAGAATTTTTCAAAAACAATCACTAGGTGAAAAGTTAGACCAAAAAAACTAGGAACAGATGCGTTGGTCCACGGCGAAGCAGTTTTTTGGATATATCTCGATAACCTGGAGAGCGTTCTCAACGAAACTTTGGGGGCATATTCCTCTCTTCAATACGCGTCCAGCGAGTGCTCATACGTCAAAATCGGTGACATTTAATTTTCAGTCAAAATTTCACCAAAAAACATGGGCTATATATAGCCTATAGATTTTTTTCACGAAAAAATGAAATCTCACCAATTTTGATGAGAGATGGCTCATTCGACGGGGAATAAGAAAAGAAATAGATATCCGAAAGAATTTTTCAAAAACAATCACTAGGTGAAAAGTTAGACCAAAAAAACTAGGAACAGATGCGTTGGTCCACGGCGAAGCAGTTTTTTGGATATATCTCGATAACCTGGAGAGCGTTCTCAACGAAACTTTGTGGGCATATTCCTCTCTTCAATACGCGTCCAGCGAGTGCTCATACGTCAAAATCGGTGACATTTAATTTTCAGTCAAAATTTCACCAAAAAACATGGGCTATAGCCTATAGATTTTTTTCACGAAAAAATGAAATCTCACCAATTTTGATGAGAGATGGCTCATTCGACGGGGAATAAGAAAAGAAATAGATATCCGAAAGAATTTTTCAAAAATAATCACTAGGTGAAAAGTTAGACCAAAAAAACTAGGAACAGATGCGTTGGTCCACGGCGAAGCAGTTTTTTGGATATATCTCGATAACCTGGAGAGCGTTCTCAACGAAACTTTGTGGGCATATTCCTCTCTTCAATACGCGTCCAGCGAGTGCTCATACGTCAAAATCGGTGACATTTAATTTTCAGTCAAAATTTCACCAAAAAACATGGGCTATAGCCTATAGATTTTTTTCACGAAAAAATGAAATCTCACCAATTTTGATGAGAGATGGCTCATTCGACGGGGAATAAGAAAAGAAATAGATATCCGAAAGAATTTTTCAAAAACAATCACTAGGTGAAAAGTTAGACCAAAAAAACTAGGAACAGATGCGTTGGTCCACGGCGAAGCAGTTTTTTGGATATATCTCGATAACCTGGAGAGCGTTCTCAACGAAACTTTGTGGGCATATTCCTCTCTTCAATACGCGTCCAGCGAGTGCTCATACGTCAAAATCGGTGACATTTAATTTTCAGTCAAAATTTCACCAAAAAACATGGGCCTATAGATTTTTTTCACGAAAAAATGAAATCTCACCAATTTTGATGAGAGATGGCTCATTCGACGGGGAATAAGAAAAGAAATAGATATCCGAAAGAATTTTTCAAAAACAATCACTAGGTGAAAAGTTAGACCAAAAAAACTAGGAACAGATGCGTTGGTCCACGGCGAAGCAGTTTTTTGGATATATCTCGATAACCTGGAGAGCGTTCTCATCGAAACTTTGTGGGCATATTCCTCTCTTCAATACGCGTCCAGCGAGTGCTCATACGTCAAAATCGGTGACATTTAATTTTCAGTCAAAATTTCACCAAAAAACATGGGCTATAGCCTATAGATTTTTTTCACGAAAAAATGAAATCTCACCAATTTTGATGAGAGATGGCTCATTCGACGGGGAATAAGAAAAGAAATAGATATCCGAAAGAATTTTTCAAAAACAATCACTAGGTGAAAAGTTAGACCAAAAAAACTAGGAACAGATGCGTTGGTCCACGGCGAAGCAGTTTTTTGGATATATCTCGATAACCTGGAGAGCGTTCTCAACGAAACTTTGTGGGCATATTCCTCTCTTCAATACGCGTCCAGCGAGTGCTCATACGTCAAAATCGGTGACATTTAATTTTCAGTCAAAATTTCACCAAAAAACATGGGCTAAAATATAGCCTATAGATTTTTTTCACGAAAAAATGAAATCTCACCAATTTTGATGAGAGATGGCTCATTCGACGGGGAATAAGAAAAGAAATAGATATCCGAAAGAATTTTTCAAAAACAATCACTAGGTGAAAAGTTAGACCAAAAAAACTAGGAACAGATGCGTTGGTCCACGGCGAAGCAGTTTTTTGGATATATCTCGATAACCTGGAGAGCGTTCTCAACGAAACTTTGTGGGCATATTCCTCTCTTCAATACGCGTCCAGCGAGTGCTCATACGTCAAAATCGGTGACATTTAATTTTCAGTCAAAATTTCACCAAAAAACATGGGCCTATAGATTTTTTTCACGAAAAAATGAAATCTCACCAATTTTGATGAGAGATGGCTCATTCGACGGGGAATAAGAAAAGAAATAGATATCCGAAAGAATTTTTCAAAAACAATCACTAGGTGAAAAGTTAGACCAAAAAAACTAGGAACAGATGCGTTGGTCCACGGCGAAGCAGTTTTTTGGATATATCTCGATAACCTGGAGAGCGTTCTCATCGAAACTTTGTGGGCATATTCCTCTCTTCAATACGCGTCCAGCGAGTGCTCATACGTCAAAATCGGTGACATTTAATTTTCAGTCAAAATTTCACCAAAAAACATGGGCTGCCTATAGATTTTTTTCACGAAAAAATGAAATCTCACCAATTTTGATGAGAGATGGCTCATTCGACGGGGAATAAGAAAAGAAATAGATATCCGAAAGAATTTTTCAAAAACAATCACTAGGTGAAAAGTTAGACCAAAAAAACTAGGAACAGATGCGTTGGTCCACGGCGAAGCAGTTTTTTGGATATATCTCGATAACCTGGAGAGCGTTCTCAACGAAACTTTGTGGGCATATTCCTCTCTTCAATACGCGTCCAGCGAGTGCTCATACGTCAAAATCGGTGACATTTAATTTTCAGTCAAAATTTCACCAAAAAACATGGGCTATAGCCTATAGATTTTTTTCACGAAAAAATGAAATCTCACCAATTTTGATGAGAGATGGCTCATTCGACGGGGAATAAGAAAAGAAATAGATATCCGAAAGAATTTTTCAAAAATAATCACTAGGTGAAAAGTTAGACCAAAAAAACTAGGAACAGATGCGTTGGTCCACGGCGAAGCAGTTTTTTGGATATATCTCGAAAACCTGGAGAGCGTTCTCAACGAAACTTTGTGGGCATATTCCTCTCTTCAATACGCGTCCAGCGAGTGCTCATACGTCAAAATCGGTGACATTTAATTTTCAGTCAAAATTTCACCAAAAAACATGGGCTGCCTATAGATTTTTTTCACGAAAAAATGAAATCTCACCAATTTTGATGAGAGATGGCTCATTCGACGGGGAATAAGAAAAGAAATAGATATCCGAAAGAATTTTTCAAAAACAATCACTAGGTGAAAAGTTAGACCAAAAAAACTAGGAACAGATGCGTTGGTCCACGGCGAAGCAGTTTTTTGGATATATCTCGATAACCTGGAGAGCGTTCTCAACGAAACTTTGGGGCATATTCCTCTCTTCAATACGCGTCCAGCGAGTGCTCATACGTCAAAATCGGTGACATTTAATTTTCAGTCAAAATTTCACCAAAAAACATGGGCTATATATAGCCTATAGATTTTTTTCACGAAAAAATGAAATCTCACCAATTTTGATGAGAGATGGCTCATTCGACGGGGAATAAGAAAAGAAATAGATATCCGAAAGAATTTTTCAAAAACAATCACTAGGTGAAAAGTTAGACCAAAAAAACTAGGAACAGATGCGTTGGTCCACGGCGAAGCAGTTTTTTGGATATATCTCGATAACCTGGAGAGCGTTCTCAACGAAACTTTGTGGGCATATTCCTCTCTTCAATACGCGTCCAGCGAGTGCTCATACGTCAAAATCGGTGACATTTAATTTTCAGTCAAAATTTCACCAAAAAACATGGGCTATAGCCTATAGATTTTTTTCACGAAAAAATGAAATCTCACCAATTTTGATGAGAGATGGCTCATTCGACGGGGAATAAGAAAAGAAATAGATATCCGAAAGAATTTTTCAAAAATAATCACTAGGTGAAAAGTTAGACCAAAAAAACTAGGAACAGATGCGTTGGTCCACGGCGAAGCAGTTTTTTGGATATATCTCGATAACCTGGAGAGCGTTCTCAACGAAACTTTGTGGGCATATTCCTCTCTTCAATACGCGTCCAGCGAGTGCTCATACGTCAAAATCGGTGACATTTAATTTTCAGTCAAAATTTCACCAAAAAACATGGGCTATAATAGATTTTTTTCACGAAAAAATGAAATCTCACCAATTTTGATGAGAGATGGCTCATTCGACGGGGAATAAGAAAAGAAATAGATATCCGAAAGAATTTTTCAAAAACAATCACTAGGTGAAAAGTTAGACCAAAAAAACTAGGAACAGATGCGTTGGTCCACGGCGAAGCAGTTTTTTGGATATATCTCGATAACCTGGAGAGCGTTCTCAACGAAACTTTGTGGGCATATTCCTCTCTTCAATACGCGTCCAGCGAGTGCTCATACGTCAAAATCGGTGACATTTAATTTTCAGTCAAAATTTCACCAAAAAACATGGGCTATAGCCTATAGATTTTTTTCACGAAAAAATGAAATCTCACCAATTTTGATGAGAGATGGCTCATTCGACGGGGAATAAGAAAAGAAATAGATATCCGAAAGAATTTTTCAAAAACAATCACTAGGTGAAAAGTTAGACCAAAAAAACTAGGAACAGATGCGTTGGTCCACGGCGAAGCAGTTTTTTGGATATATCTCGATAACCTGGAGAGCGTTCTCAACGAAACTTTGTGGGCATATTCCTCTCTTCAATACGCGTCCAGCGAGTGCTCATACGTCAAAATCGGTGACATTTAATTTTCAGTCAAAATTTCACCAAAAAACATGGGCTGCCTATAGATTTTTTTCACGAAAAAATGAAATCTCACCAATTTTGATGAGAGATGGCTCATTCGACGGGGAATAAGAAAAGAAATAGATATCCGAAAGAATTTTTCAAAAACAATCACTAGGTGAAAAGTTAGACCAAAAAAACTAGGAACAGATGCGTTGGTCCACGGCGAAGCAGTTTTTTGGATATATCTCGATAACCTGGAGAGCGTTCTCAACGAAACTTTGTGGGCATATTCCTCTCTTCAATACGCGTCCAGCGAGTGCTCATACGTCAAAATCGGTGACATTTAATTTTCAGTCAAAATTTCACCAAAAAACATGGGCTATAGCCTATAGATTTTTTTCACGAAAAAAATGAAATCTCACCAATTTTGATGAGAGATGGCTCATTCGACGGGGAATAAGAAAAGAAATAGATATCCGAAAGAATTTTTCAAAAATAATCACTAGGTGAAAAGTTAGACCAAAAAAACTAGGAACAGATGCGTTGGCCCACGGCGAAGCAGTTTTTTGGATATATCTCGATAACCTGGAGAGCGTTCTCAACGAAACTTTGTGGGCATATTCCTCTCTTCAATACGCGTCCAGCGAGTGCTCATACGTCAAAATCGGTGACATTTAATTTTCAGTCAAAATTTCACCAAAAAACATGGGCTATAGCCTATAGATTTTTTTCACGAAAAAATGAAATCTCACCAATTTTGATGAGAGATGGCTCATTCGACGGGGAATAAGAAAAGAAATAGATATCCGAAAGAATTTTTCAAAAACAATCACTAGGTGAAAAGTTAGACCAAAAAAACTAGGAACAGATGCGTTGGTCCACGGCGAAGCAGTTTTTTGGATATATCTCGATAACCTGGAGAGCGTTCTCAACGAAACTTTGTGGGCATATTCCTCTCTTCAATACGCGTCCAGCGAGTGCTCATACGTCAAAATCGGTGACATTTAATTTTCAGTCAAAATTTCACCAAAAAACATGGGCTATAGCCTATAAATTTTTTTCACGAAAAAATGAAATCTCACCAATTTTGATGAGAGATGGCTCATTCGACGGGGAATAAGAAAAGAAATAGATATCCGAAAGAATTTTTCAAAAACAATCACTAGGTGAAAAGTTAGACCAAAAAAACTAGGAACAGATGCGTTGGTCCACGGCGAAGCAGTTTTTTGGATATATCTCGATAACCTGGAGAGCGTTCTCAACGAAACTTTGTGGGCATATTCCTCTCTTCAATACGCGTCCAGCGAGTGCTCATACGTCAAAATCGGTGACATTTAATTTTCAGTCAAAATTTCACCAAAAAACATGGGCTATAGCCTATAGATTTTTTTCACGAAAAAATGAAATCTCACCAATTTTGATGAGAGATGGCTCATTCGACGGGGAATAAGAAAAGAAATAGATATCCGAAAGAATTTTTCAAAAATAATCACTAGGTGAAAAGTTAGACCAAAAAAACTAGGAACAGATGCGTTGGTCCACGGCGAAGCAGTTTTTTGGATATATCTCGATAACCTGGAGAGCGTTCTCAACGAAACTTTGTGGGCATATTCCTCTCTTCAATACGCGTCCAGCGAGTGCTCATACGTCAAAATCGGTGACATTTAATTTTCAGTCAAAATTTCACCAAAAAACATGGGCTATATATAGCCTATAGATTTTTTTCACGAAAAAATGAAATCTCACCAATTTTGATGAGAGATGGCTCATTCGACGGGGAATAAGAAAAGAAATAGATATCCGAAAGAATTTTTCAAAAACAATCACTAGGTGAAAAGTTAGACCAAAAAAACTAGGAACAGATGCGTTGGTCCACGGCGAAGCAGTTTTTTGGATATATCTCGATGTTGTATATTCGGGGTCTAAAATACCACACTTTAACCTCCTATGTTGTTATATATTCGGGGGAATTGAATTAAGGACACTTAACTTTGTTTTATTTTTTCACTTTATTATTTGCAACTTAAAATTACAGAACACTTGTTTTTTGTATTCCAACACACTTTTATTCCTGTGACAACCGAAAGTTTTTCACGACCACGATCACTTCTTTTGCAAAATTACAAGTTTTTCTATGCGACAGCCCAGATCAGGAGAACTCAGATCTCACCACTTAAAAAGGAGACGCGTGACGATCTTGATTGCGTACAAAAATCAACTCAATTCTTGATCACCTTCATCGTGATCAAGAGCAATTGCTCAGGATAGAAAATGCTAAGTTGCATTTTCTTATCCTGAGAAAATTTTACTTTTTAATTCTGGACTTGTTCAAACATGTCCAGAATTATTCGCGTTGAACGATGGCTGCAAAAATGTAATCTTACACTTTTTAAAACATCAGCCACCGTTTGAAATCGCGACGCGCATATACATACAATGCATTTATGCTGCGCGCGTTTCTTATCGCGAAAGCTTTTTTCGTAATATGTATGTACGTATGTACATACATATTGTATTTTTCGCGACAAATCGTACTGAAGGTACGATTTGCTTTTTGATATCTTTTTTTTTTAATTAAATTGTTGAAATGACAAATTTTGCTGAAGGCAAAATTTTGTCGTGGAAATTTTAAAGTAAAACGACTTGGGGTGTAAAATGAAACTTTTGTTTTTCCCAAGTCGTTTTATGGGAATAAAATGAATGGTATGTGAGGAAAATTGCTGATGCAATTTTCTTCACCCATTTAAGAGATAAGCTAACCATGTTTTAAGCATGATTAGCTTATGTGAAAAATGAATTGAATATTATTTATTTGTTTTGCCCTTTTTCAGGTTTATATGAAAATATTAATTATTTTAGGTATATAACAATCCTTCCCCCTGAGAAAAAGAGAATTATTCTTTGAAGAGGAATAATTCTCAGGGGAAGTTGTTGTTGGTGCGTTTTTTGGTGGCTGGGTTTTTGTCGGTTTTCGGTTGAGTTTTTTACAGGAATATGCCTATATATATAATATGTGTTTCTTATGGGAATATATATAATTTCTGCTATATCTAATGTCTTTAAAAAACATTCTTTTCTTATTTCTTCTACTAATTTAAGTCGCTATTTCCCATATATGATCTTAGTACATACATTTCTAGCCTATTTCTATTTAGTATAATCAGAGGTATTACTAGTCATTATGTATTATGTATTACTTAATGTTGCTAAATATTATTTACTTATTATTTTTATTATTATTATTCTATTTATTATCTTATTTTTTAGCTTATTTAATTCATTATTTCTACTTTGCTATGTACTACTTACGTTTATAAATTTTGGGTTCGTAGGTACTACTAAATAGAGTTTATTCTTATATAATATTAATTTTATCTGGTTGCTTTATTTCTTATTTGCTATAAATTATTTCAGCTTATATCTAAGACCAGTGTAGTGAAAGGGTACTAAGCCAGCAACAAAAGAATAAGACGGGGCCAACCAACGAGTATAGATCTTTTTGATTATACTACTTGTATAGATCTCGCTCTGGGGAGACTTTGAGCCCGCTTTAACTTTTCTTGGGGTGTTGCGTAAACCGGTTCCATGGGAACGTTTTCAGCTGTAGGCTGTTGTCTGCGTTTAGCAATCCATGCCATGAATGCCGGGACGATATATTTTGCTAATGCCACCACTGATATAAGTAGCAACAAGAGTCCTGTCATTGATAGGGATGTAATAGAGAGTATATGAGGAATCTTGGCCTTTGGTCCAAAGTGGATGCTGTTCACTTTGGTACGGATTTCGTCTAGAGATTTTGTATCTAGGTGGATACGTTGGTTTGTATCATCTCCGAGGAGTAACGTTGGTTGTTTATCAAGGTTTTTAGGAGCGGATATCTTGGACATATATTCTGCCAATTCCTCTTGCGTTTCGTTTGTGCCTGGGAAGTAGGTTGGTTGGAAAACTTTTAGCGGATGTAGATTTTCTGCTTCGTAATACAGAGTGTGAGACCCTATTTGCAAGGAACATGGTTCGTTGATTGTCATGATTCCTTGTCCTGCGAGACGATGAGTGAGTAACTGTTGAGTACAAGTTATATGTACTATAGTAGTTTCGGTTAAGGAGTACAGCCACGAATTTGGTCTATTGAGCTTAATTATTGTATCTCTTGGAGGAATTTGAGCTCTGATGCTACATTGTGGGTGTTCGCCCAGTGGGTTGAATAGGAGTTTGATAACACATTCATCTGTTTTTGTAGCTTTGGTGATTGGTGTGTTCAGCTTACCTACCCACGTATCTTCATTGATTCCCTTTGAAATTTTTTTGAAAGATCTCAGGTTTTCTGGCTTCAGCAACAGAAATTCCTGGGTCTGGATTTGACTTGCCACATGGGAAAATCCGATATAAGGTATTAATGAGTGGTCTGAATCCACCCGTATGGGAAAACATTTAATCTGTTGGATTTTCATCTTGGGGATATTAAATATGGGAAGTTTGATTCGGATAACTAATTTGTCCTGCATCAAATGTGTCTTAATATCTGCTGTTTGATACAGAACTGACAAACAGTCCTGTAGATTGCGACAAGTGGAGTGAGATTTGTGATAAATCTCTAGCAAATGATTTGGGGAAATTAAAAGTGGATGAATTTGATTATTTCTACTGGACACTATTATGTCCAGTAGAGCTTGTTGTCTAAATTCCAACTCTATCATTTGTAGTGTCAGACTAGAGACAATTTCTTGTCTTATTTGGTGGGCTGTCAACTCGTCTGTTGTATTCCTCAGATTGTTAATCTGGTTGGTTATCTGACGCTGTTGTTCAGATAGGGAAGATAGGGGTTTCTGAATTTGTTCAAACGTGGTTTTTATTACGCTGATCTGTTGTTTTTCCAGATCAGCTAAGGTTTGAGTATTTACCTCTAATTCGCTTAGTCGGCTGTACACCTCTTGTTCGTTTCCACTATCCATGGTACCGAAAAGATAATGCATCGCATTTCCAATTCCATCGAAGATGGATCGGGGCTTGCGCGATTTGGGCACAGCTTCCCTAATAACACTGGTACGCCTATTGATATTTTCCATTAGGGCGTGTATATGTTTTGTCTGTAGCGTACAAAGGTCCTGTATAGAAGACCCATTTCCACACAATTGGTGTATGTAGTGTTCCGCTCGTTCTGCTAGTCGCGTCTGATTTTCCAACTCGGCGAGATCTAACTCAGTGATGATGCTCCAAGTGTCGTGGTAAACTGATAGGCTTCCAAGATCCTCAAATAGTACTCCCGTATTATTTAGGGGCGTTATAGAGTAAGGTTCCTCCGCGAGGGCTCCTATTATGAGCAGGAATAGTCCGTGGAAAATGATGGACTGCATTGTTATCTAGGAGAGGATAGGATAGGGTATTAAAATGGGTTTTTATTTGACATTGTAGCTTACATGCTATTATATATGTGTCTTTGAATTACTTAAATTATATTGACACCATGTTATTCGTAGAAAGGTTTTAAACGGTTGTTATGTACCGTGACCTCTCGTTTACGAATTTTTATTGTGGTGTTTACAGTACTAGGGATACCGGTTACCGTGTAGGGTCCTACCCAAATCTGGGAGAGCTTATGTTTACGACTCTCGCTCTTGAGTAGAACCTTGTCTCCTCTGTGAAATGTCAGGGGACGTACAGCTTTGTCATAGTAATTTTTCGAGCGTTGTTTACTCATCAGAAGGTTTTTCCGTGCCACGGCGTAAGACTTTTGAAGCTTATACCTGAGAATATGGTAGTAGCTCTCGTGGTTATACACGGGTTCGGGGTCTCGCCTTAAGTTGGACGGAACGTCCGCTGTAAAGCCGTAGAGGCAGTCCATGGGAGTTAATTTTGTCCCTTCGTGTACACTGTTGTTGTACACGAAAGCAGCGGTTCGCAGATAACTATCCCATGACCTGGGATTTTCGTCCACTATAGTTCGTAGATATTCAATCAACGGTCTATGTGCACGTTCGAGTGCTCCATTTGATTGGGGATGATAAGCTGAGGTTTGCAGCTTATTTATCCTGAGTAGTTTGCATACCTTTTTGAATAGGTCACTCAGGAAATTACTTCCCTGATCGGTGACTATTCTTTTGGGAATGCGGTAGCGCGTGACGATTTCGTCGAAGAAAATTTGCGCTATCGTTATAGCTTCTCCATTTGGTATGGCATACCAATCTACGAACTTCGTGAGGTTGTCCTGAAACGTTAATATATATTTGTTTCCAGATTCAGTTTCCTCTAGTGGGCCGACTATATCTGGGTAGATTTTGTCGAATGGTTGTTCAGCTATGTCTGTAATCACCATTGGCATTTTATACTGTGGTGAAGCCTTCATGGTTTGACATTTGGCACACCGCTTAATGTGCTTTTTGATGTCACTAAGCATGTGCCTCCACCAGTACTTTCTTCGAATCCGTTTGTAGGTTTTTATCACTCCCTGATGGCCGCCAAAGAGAGAATCATGATAATCTTTTAAGATTAATTGAATCTCCTCTGGGCTTGTGATTACTTCAGGTGGACGAGCTTCGTCTATAATTGGTGGATTGGTACTAGGTGGACTGTCATGGTCTGCGGTCTCTTCTGGATGATGAGTTTGTTCTTCTTGTTCTATTAGTTTGGCCTGGCTGTCTGGATTTGTTCCACTTTCCTGAATGTTTCGTGTCTGGGCTCTTGTTACTGCATTGCATTGCAGACACTCCTTAAGGTCCGATGAGTGTTTTTCCTCCTCTATGTCCGAGTCCATTTGGTGGTGGACTATAGCTTCTACCGTGAAGGTTGTAGTTTCCTTGTCTTTGTTATTTTCCCGTGGAATGCGGCTTAAAGCGTCGGCATTCGTGTTGTACTTTCCGGGCTTATATTCAATTTTATAATTGAACTCGGAAAGTTTATGGTGAAATCTCACCAGACGGGATGTGGGGTCCTTAACATTGAAGACTCCCTTGAGTGGTTTGTGATCTGTATAGACCGTGAACTCTCGGCCTTGCAGATAACACCTGAAATTTTTAGTCGCCCAAACTATAGCCAGTAACTCTTTCTCAATCGTGGAATAGTTACGTTCGGCTTTGTTCAGGGTACGGCTGGCGTAGGCAATTGGCTGGTCACTTCCTACCTCTCCTTGAGAGAGAACTGCTCCAAGAGCCTCGCTGCTGGCGTCGGTGGTAAGGTTAAAGGGTTTTGAAAAATCGGGATATATTAAGAGTGGAGGGGAAATTAAAGCGTTCTTAATGCTTTGAAATGCCTCTTGGCATTTCTCAGTCCACTTAAACTTTACATCCTTTCGGAGTAAGTTTGTTAGTGGACGTACTGTTTTCGAAAAATCGGGTATGAATTTTCTGTAGTAATTGGCAAGGCCCAAAAATGATTGTACTTGCCTTACTGTCTTAGGGATGGGGAAAGTTTGGACGCATGCCGTTTTGCTAGGGTCAGGTAGTGCTCCTTGGTTAGAACATTTGTGTCCTAAATACACTACCTCCCGCCTGAGAAATTGACATTTCTCAGGTTGAAGTTTCAGGTTATTTTCTCTTAACCTGTCAAAGACTTTTCGAAGCTTTTCGTTGTGGTCTGCCAGACTTTTTCCATAGATGACGATGTCATCTAAGTAGACGAAACATTCTAGGCCTTGTAGGCCAGTTAATATGAAATTCATTAAACGCTGAAATGTGGCCGGGGCTCCTTTGAGTCCGAACGGCATACGTTTGAATTCATAATGCCCGTAGTTGGTACTAAAAGCAGTTTTTGCTCGATCTTTCGGATCGACGAGTACCTGATGATAGCCATTGGCTAGGTCTAGGGTGGTGAAGTATCTTGAATGGCCCAGTTGATCGAGGATATCCTCAATCCGAGGTAGAGGGAAGGCGTCGCCAATCGTTTTTTCATTCAACTTGCGGAAATCAACGACGACGCGCCACCTTTTCTCACCGTCTGGTCCCGCTTTTTTGGGGACGACTAGCAGTGGTGAGTTCCATGGGCTTTTGCTGGGCTGGACAATGTCGTTGTCAAGCATTTCTCTGAGTTGCTCATTTATTACATTTCGCTGTGTCTCTGGTAACCGGTACATCTTTTGGTTAATGGGTGCTTGGTCTTGCACCAGAGGGATGTCATGGGTGATGGCATTGGTATGTGTAAGCCTGTCACCTTTTAAAAAGAATATGTCATCATATTCGTAACAGAGATTTTTTATTGAGGCTTTTTCCTCAAAATTTAAAGTTTCATCCAGACTGAGTTCTTGCTCTAATCTGGTGGGGCGGGGATGAATACTGGTGTCTTCTTGCTCGACATCGTTTGGGAACAAGTATTTTATGTGTTGTAGGGTGGCCGTCTGTTCAGCGCTTATTGCCCTATTTTTATTATTCTTAAATCTAGTCTTCTTTAATGATTTTATATTACTTATTTTACCTCTTAACCTACTTGTTTTATATATGAGAGGCGCTGGGCCAGGTGGATCTGCGGGAGTTGCTAACGGCAGACCTTTTGTATGCTGGCCAGCGCCTGACGTTGGGGTTTTCAGGAGGGACCCGCAAGCGTCTTGGAGCAGTTTCTTATGACTGCTTAATTGACTGGGGCTCTTATGCCCTATTTTCTTAATCTTAGATCTAATTATATTTTGATGCTCACCATCGCCGTCATTTCGACTCATGGGATTCAAAGGATGGGCTGTTGCAATATTTTTGTCTGGCTCTCGTTTGATGGGGACGACAGTGTAGTCTTTAATGGGAACCAGATTTAGGTTCACGCTGTTTAGAACTACTTGTGTACTGCGTGTGTTGAGGATTCCGATAGGGACTGCCTTTAACCCAGCTGAGAGTAAGCTGTTTGCTAAGAAGACTCCGTCGTCTATTTCTTTCGACAGACTGAGCATTTCTTCCTGCAACTGCAACGGAACTTTGACTACGATCTGAGACCTTGCTGGTACGCACACAGGTTCATTTAAATTCACCTGATACTGTCCAGTCTTACGGGCCGGATCTTCGGTAATCAAGTCACCCTTATCGCGTTCTTGTAAGTCACAGCCGACTTCTTCTGACTGAGAAGCTTTGAGATCACTTCGGGTAGAAGGTGTCACCCCGTCGGGTTTAATATCTTCTACCAGTGTCTCTTTGTTGACTGTGTTTTGTGAACACGGGTTGTCCGATGCGGTTTCTAATGGAACAGCAAACTCTTCTGGATTGGTTTCCGTGCGAGGAAATCGCAGAACCTTGTTGGGTCCTTCAACATTACAATTTTTGGCTAGGAAATCATTTCCTAGTAAGCCGTCGTCAGAAATACCTGGGATGTTTTTTACCACCTGAAAGTTGCAAGGTAAGTTACTTTTTAGCATGAAGTTTCCTTGGCAACTTCCTAAGGTTTTTCCGGTGCCAAAGGGGCTTTGAAGCGTTAGTTTTTTATTGGGATTTATTAGCTCGCGAGATTTGAGAGCTTTTTTCTTAATTATACTGATCTCAGCGCCGGTGTCCACTATTAGCTGGGCCTGACCATTTAGACTTATGTCTAGAGGGAGTCTGGCGGTGGGCACACTGAAGTCGGGCGGCTGAGAAGACCCTTTTTTATTGCTGGTAGGGTTTATAGTCGAGCCGGGGAGTTTTGGGTCGACTCTTTGTCGTTTCCCTGTTTTTTATCCTCCCATTTTTGCTTTTGTCGACATTCGTCGATCTTGTGTCCGCGGCGCCCACAAAAATCACATTTTTGTCTTATATTAAAGACTCTGGGGCCTTTTTTATTGCTTGGGTCTGACTGTGGGGGATTGCTAGGCGATCCTCTTGTGAAACGATTTGCAGACTGTGTTTGGTTGTTTCGGCGGCAGTCGCGAATGTCATGCCCGTAACTTCTACAGTTAGAGCAGAAGGGGGTGTTTTTGCGTTTTAAACACTCCGTGTAGGTGTGTCCCCGCTTCTGGCAGAAATTACAGGTGATGTTTTGTACCAGATTCTGTGTATCCGGTTGTCTAGATTCCCTTCGTGGAAGCGGCGGGCGTAGTGGTTGAGCATGAACGTATGGGGGATTAAACTGTCTGGGCTCTTGTGCTCGTGGTGATGCATACATGGGTGGCTGTGGTGCTTGATTGTAAGGAGTTCGGCTGAGGGCTCGAACTCGAAGACTTGGGTCTATTGGTGCCATTGGATATGGCTGCTGCGTTAGCGGCGTTTGGACGAAAACTGTGCCTGTTTGTAACTTTTCCATGTCTAAAGCCTTTTGTATCAGCTGCTCTAGATCATTTTCTACCAGAGTGAGGAGGTACTGGCATAGGTGGGGATTGTTCACTCCACTTTTGAGGGCATTCTTGGCGAAGTCCGCCAACTGTGTCTTCACAGCTGGGACTGCCGTTGCTCCGTACTTCAGTACCGCTGCCTCGTTGCAAAGCATCAGCAACTGCTTCACTCTTGTTGTGAAGGCAGTGAGAGTTTCCAACGGGTTTTGCCTCATTGTGATCAATTTGTTGACCAACTCTTGGTACGATTCTCGTGGTAAATAGGTTCTGTTCAGACGTTCCTCCACCTCACTAAAAGTAGTTGGAACGTCCGAAGCAAACAGCTCATAAGCATCGCCACGAAGTCTTGTGGGCAAGATATGTAGGAAGGCTGGTTTTTCTTCCTCACTTAAACAGTGTAAGGCCTGTTTGCAACAGCCAATAAATGTTTGTAGCTCACGACCTAGCTGTGGGGTATTTTCACCCGAAAACAGAGGAACTAGTTGTGCCGTGAGCTTGGCCACCTTTGCATAATCTACCATTGTGATTATCTTTTTATTTAAACTTTTGTAGGGTAGTCTACTGGTGCTTTGACGAGTTTCAGGGCTGGTTTCTGGACTAGAATCCGTGAAGGATACTTCTAGCCAGCCACTAAGGAGATTTTCTGCGGTTGTTTGGTCACCACTAATATCACTGACACTAGTATCACTATCAGCACTTACAACTACACTGGCTGTGGTCTTATCTATACCTAAAGAACGCGAAAGCCCGGCGAATTCGATAAGCTCCTGTTTGAATCGCTCTGTTTCTTTTTTGAATTTTTCGATTTGCGTCAGCCTCTGCTCTCTGCCTTGACTTAATCTGTGGTCAAGTGCGTCGCAGTGCGTGACAGTGAGCTTATCGGATTCACGTGCCTTCTCTAATAACTTATCTAAAAATTTATCTAGACTTACTTTAGATACAACTGTGGGCCCTGTTAAAACGGTGCCGCTTCGAAGGCGAACTCCTGTTGCTTCTTGCTGTGCTGGGTCGTCTTCTTGGGCGTTTTCTGTACCTTCCCGGAGGTGTTGGAGATTTTCACCTGGGGATTTCTCCGCGTCGAATGAAGGTATGTAGTCTAATCTCGTGCCTGTCTCAGGTGCCGGTGTCGAGCTTTCTCCTGACATATGCGTCCCGCGTTGTCCAAAAGGGGGGCTTCCAGCCTTCTTAGAGTACTCCCTTCTGGAATGCTTTTTGCTGCTAGGGGGGCTCCTGCCGTCTTAATTCCCTTGGCTGAGATTGAAAGGGGGGCTTTTGCCGACTTCGAGATCCTGGAACGAAGTTATAATTTTCCGGTGCTTCTTTTTGCTGCTGGGGGGGCCCTAGGCCTACTTACTTCCCCTGGATATGGTTGAAAGGGGGGCTTAAAGCCTTCTTCGAAATCCCCTTCAACCCAGGAACGGTGATATCTTCTTTCTGGAGTTGGTTTTAAATGTGTGTCCGTTGTCCTGACTTCTTTTCGGCTGGGAATGAGCTTCTATTAGTGAGTCCAGGTCCCCTGATGATTTCGTTTCTTTTTCCACTCACTGGGGTGAACGCTTGCTCGCCTGGAGCAGAGGCGCCTATAGATGAGATCTACCCCGAGCGTTGGGGGTGACGTGGCCTTATAGTGTGGCTAGTGTCACAGGTTCCCCGTAGATTCGTGTAGGACCAAGGCTTTTCAAGCGTTTACGATCGTTTAACTTGATCAAGCTTCCTTGATCCTACCGGTTGCGCCAATTTTGTTGTATATTCGGGGTCTAAAATACCACACTTTAACCTCCTATGTTGTTATATATTCGGGGGAATTGAATTAAGGACACTTAACTTTGTTTTATTTTTTCACTTTATTATTTGCAACTTAAAATTACAGAACACTTCTTTTTTGTATTCCAACACACTTTTATTCCTGTGACAACCGAAAGTTTTTCACGACCACGATCACTTCTTTTGCAAAATTACAAGTTTTTCTATGCGACAGCCCAGATCAGGAGAACTCAGATCTCACCACTTAAAAAGGAGACGCGTGACGATCTTGATTGCGTACAAAAATCAACTCAATTCTTGATCACCTTCATCGTGATCAAGAGCAATTGCTCAGGATAGAAAATGCTAAGTTGCATTTTCTTATCCTGAGAAAATTTTACTTTTTAATTCTGGACTTGTTCAAACATGTCCAGAATTATTCGCGTTGAACGATGGCTGCAAAAATGTAATCTTACACTTTTTAAAACATCAGCCACCGTTTGAAATCGCGACGCGCATATACATACAATGCATTTATGCTGCGCGCGTTTCTTATCGCGAAAGCTTTTTTCGTAATATGTATGTACGTATGTACATACATATTGTATTTTTCGCGACAAATCGTACTGAAGGTACGATTTGCTTTTTGATATCTTTTTTTTTTAATTAAATTGTTGAAATGACAAATTTTGCTGAAGGCAAAATTTTGTCGTGGAAATTTTAAAGTAAAACGACTTGGGGTGTAAAATGAAACTTTTGTTTTTCCCAAGTCGTTTTATGGGAATAAAATGAATGGTATGTGAGGAAAATTGCTGATGCAATTTTCTTCACCCATTTAAGAGATAAGCTAACCATGTTTTAAGCATGATTAGCTTATGTGAAAAATGAATTGAATATTATTTATTTGTTTTGCCCTTTTTCAGGTTTATATGAAAATATTAATTATTTTAGGTATATAACATCGATAACCTGGAGAGCGTTCTCAACGAAACTTTGTGGGCATATTCCTCTCTTCAATACGCGTCCAGCGAGTGCTCATACGTCAAAATCGGTGACATTTAATTTTCAGTCAAAATTTCACCAAAAAACATGGGCTATAGCCTATAGATTTTTTTCACGAAAAAAATGAAATCTCACCAATTTTGATGAGAGATGGCTCATTCGACGGGGAATAAGAAAAGAAATAGATATCCGAAAGAATTTTTCAAAAACAATCACTAGGTGAAAAGTTAGACCAAAAAAACTAGGAACAGATGCGTTGGTCCACGGCGAAGCAGTTTTTTGGATATATCTCGATAACCTGGAGAGCGTTCTCAACGAAACTTTGTGGGCATATTCCTCTCTTCAATACGCGTCCAGCGAGTGCTCATACGTCAAAATCGGTGACATTTAATTTTCAGTCAAAATTTCACCAAAAAACATGGGCTATAGCCTATAGATTTTTTTCACGAAAAAATGAAATCTCACCAATTTTGATGAGAGATGGCTCATTCGACGGGGAATAAGAAAAGAAATAGATATCCGAAAGAATTTTTCAAAAACAATCACTAGGTGAAAAGTTAGACCAAAAAAACTAGGAACAGATGCGTTGGTCCACGGCGAAGCAGTTTTTTGGATATATCTCGATAACCTGGAGAGCGTTCTCAACGAAACTTTGTGGGCATATTCCTCTCTTCAATACGCGTCCAGCGAGTGCTCATACGTCAAAATCGGTGACATTTAATTTTCAGTCAAAATTTCACCAAAAAACATGGGCTGCCTATAGATTTTTTTCACGAAAAAATGAAATCTCACCAATTTTGATGAGAGATGGCTCATTCGACGGGGAATAAGAAAAGAAATAGATATCCGAAAGAATTTTTCAAAAACAATCACTAGGTGAAAAGTTAGACCAAAAAAACTAGGAACAGATGCGTTGGTCCACGGCGAAGCAGTTTTTTGGATATATCTCGATAACCTGGAGAGCGTTCTCAACGAAACTTTGTGGGCATATTCCTCTCTTCAATACGCGTCCAGCGAGTGCTCATACGTCAAAATCGGTGACATTTAATTTTCAGTCAAAATTTCACCAAAAAACATGGGCTATAGCCTATAGATTTTTTTCACGAAAAAAATGAAATCTCACCAATTTTGATGAGAGATGGCTCATTCGACGGGGAATAAGAAAAGAAATAGATATCCGAAAGAATTTTTCAAAAATAATCACTAGGTGAAAAGTTAGACCAAAAAAACTAGGAACAGATGCGTTGGCCCACGGCGAAGCAGTTTTTTGGATATATCTCGATAACCTGGAGAGCGTTCTCAACGAAACTTTGTGGGCATATTCCTCTCTTCAATACGCGTCCAGCGAGTGCTCATACGTCAAAATCGGTGACATTTAATTTTCAGTCAAAATTTCACCAAAAAACATGGGCTATAGCCTATAGATTTTTTTCACGAAAAAATGAAATCTCACCAATTTTGATGAGAGATGGCTCATTCGACGGGGAATAAGAAAAGAAATAGATATCCGAAAGAATTTTTCAAAAACAATCACTAGGTGAAAAGTTAGACCAAAAAAACTAGGAACAGATGCGTTGGTCCACGGCGAAGCAGTTTTTTGGATATATCTCGATAACCTGGAGAGCGTTCTCAACGAAACTTTGTGGGCATATTCCTCTCTTCAATACGCGTCCAGCGAGTGCTCATACGTCAAAATCGGTGACATTTAATTTTCAGTCAAAATTTCACCAAAAAACATGGGCTATAGCCTATAAATTTTTTTCACGAAAAAATGAAATCTCACCAATTTTGATGAGAGATGGCTCATTCGACGGGGAATAAGAAAAGAAATAGATATCCGAAAGAATTTTTCAAAAACAATCACTAGGTGAAAAGTTAGACCAAAAAAACTAGGAACAGATGCGTTGGTCCACGGCGAAGCAGTTTTTTGGATATATCTCGATAACCTGGAGAGCGTTCTCAACGAAACTTTGTGGGCATATTCCTCTCTTCAATACGCGTCCAGCGAGTGCTCATACGTCAAAATCGGTGACATTTAATTTTCAGTCAAAATTTCACCAAAAAACATGGGCTATAGCCTATAGATTTTTTTCACGAAAAAATGAAATCTCACCAATTTTGATGAGAGATGGCTCATTCGACGGGGAATAAGAAAAGAAATAGATATCCGAAAGAATTTTTCAAAAATAATCACTAGGTGAAAAGTTAGACCAAAAAAACTAGGAACAGATGCGTTGGTCCACGGCGAAGCAGTTTTTTGGATATATCTCGATAACCTGGAGAGCGTTCTCAACGAAACTTTGTGGGCATATTCCTCTCTTCAATACGCGTCCAGCGAGTGCTCATACGTCAAAATCGGTGACATTTAATTTTCAGTCAAAATTTCACCAAAAAACATGGGCTATATATAGCCTATAGATTTTTTTCACGAAAAAATGAAATCTCACCAATTTTGATGAGAGATGGCTCATTCGACGGGGAATAAGAAAAGAAATAGATATCCGAAAGAATTTTTCAAAAACAATCACTAGGTGAAAAGTTAGACCAAAAAAACTAGGAACAGATGCGTTGGTCCACGGCGAAGCAGTTTTTTGGATATATCTCGATAACCTGGAGAGCGTTCTCAACGAAACTTTGTGGGCATATTCCTCTCTTCAATACGCGTCCAGCGAGTGCTCATACGTCAAAATCGGTGACATTTAATTTTCAGTCAAAATTTCACCAAAAAACATGGGCTATAGCCTATAGATTTTTTTCACGAAAAAAATGAAATCTCACCAATTTTGATGAGAGATGGCTCATTCGACGGGGAATAAGAAAAGAAATAGATATCCGAAAGAATTTTTCAAAAACAATCACTAGGTGAAAAGTTAGACCAAAAAAACTAGGAACAGATGCGTTGGTCCACGGCGAAGCAGTTTTTTGGATATATCTCGATAACCTGGAGAGCGTTCTCAACGAAACTTTGTGGGCATATTCCTCTCTTCAATACGCGTCCAGCGAGTGCTCATACGTCAAAATCGGTGACATTTAATTTTCAGTCAAAATTTCACCAAAAAACATGGGCTATAGCCTATAGATTTTTTTCACGAAAAAATGAAATCTCACCAATTTTGATGAGAGATGGCTCATTCGACGGGGAATAAGAAAAGAAATAGATATCCGAAAGAATTTTTCAAAAACAATCACTAGGTGAAAAGTTAGACCAAAAAAACTAGGAACAGATGCGTTGGTCCACGGCGAAGCAGTTTTTTGGATATATCTCGATAACCTGGAGAGCGTTCTCAACGAAACTTTGTGGGCATATTCCTCTCTTCAATACGCGTCCAGCGAGTGCTCATACGTCAAAATCGGTGACATTTAATTTTCAGTCAAAATTTCACCAAAAAACATGGGCTATAGCCTATAGATTTTTTTCACGAAAAAATGAAATCTCACCAATTTTGATGAGAGATGGCTCATTCGACGGGGAATAAGAAAAGAAATAGATATCCGAAAGAATTTTTCAAAAATAATCACTAGGTGAAAAGTTAGACCAAAAAAACTAGGAACAGATGCGTTGGTCCACGGCGAAGCAGTTTTTTGGATATATCTCGATAACCTGGAGAGCGTTCTCAACGAAACTTTGTGGGCATATTCCTCTCTTCAATACGCGTCCAGCGAGTGCTCATACGTCAAAATCGGTGACATTTAATTTTCAGTCAAAATTTCACCAAAAAACATGGGCTATAGCCTATAGATTTTTTTCACGAAAAAATGAAATCTCACCAATTTTGATGAGAGATGGCTCATTCGACGGGGAATAAGAAAAGAAATAGATATCCGAAAGAATTTTTCAAAAACAATCACTAGGTGAAAAGTTAGACCAAAAAAACTAGGAACAGATGCGTTGGTCCACGGCGAAGCAGTTTTTTGGATATATCTCGATAACCTGGAGAGCGTTCTCAACGAAACTTTGTGGGCATATTCCTCTCTTCAATACGCGTCCAGCGAGTGCTCATACGTCAAAATCGGTGACATTTAATTTTCAGTCAAAATTTCACCAAAAAACATGGGCTATAGCCTATAGATTTTTTTCACGAAAAAATGAAATCTCACCAATTTTGATGAGAGATGGCTCATTCGACGGGGAATAAGAAAAGAAATAGATATCCGAAAGAATTTTTCAAAAATAATCACTAGGTGAAAAGTTAGACCAAAAAAACTAGGAACAGATGCGTTGGTCCACGGCGAAGCAGTTTTTTGGATATATCTCGATAACCTGGAGAGCGTTCTCAACGAAACTTTGTGGGCATATTCCTCTCTTCAATACGCGTCCAGCGAGTGCTCATACGTCAAAATCGGTGACATTTAATTTTCAGTCAAAATTTCACCAAAAAACATGGGCTATAGCCTATAGATTTTTTTCACGAAAAAATGAAATCTCACCAATTTTGATGAGAGATGGCTCATTCGACGGGGAATAAGAAAAGAAATAGATATCCGAAAGAATTTTTCAAAAATAATCACTAGGTGAAAAGTTAGACCAAAAAAACTAGGAACAGATGCGTTGGTCCACGGCGAAGCAGTTTTTTGGATATATCTCGATAACCTGGAGAGCGTTCTCAACGAAACTTTGTGGGCATATTCCTCTCTTCAATACGCGTCCAGCGAGTGCTCATACGTCAAAATCGGTGACATTTAATTTTCAGTCAAAATTTCACCAAAAAACATGGGCTATAGCCTATAGATTTTTTTCACGAAAAAATGAAATCTCACCAATTTTGATGAGAGATGGCTCATTCGACGGGGAATAAGAAAAGAAATAGATATCCGAAAGAATTTTTCAAAAATAATCACTAGGTGAAAAGTTAGACCAAAAAAACTAGGAACAGATGCGTTGGTCCACGGCGAAGCAGTTTTTTGGATATATCTCGATAACCTGGAGAGCGTTCTCAACGAAACTTTGTGGGCATATTCCTCTCTTCAATACGCGTCCAGCGAGTGCTCATACGTCAAAATCGGTGACATTTAATTTTCAGTCAAAATTTCACCAAAAAACATGGGCTATAGCCTATAGATTTTTTTCACGAAAAAATGAAATCTCACCAATTTTGATGAGAGATGGCTCATTCGACGGGGAATAAGAAAAGAAATAGATATCCGAAAGAATTTTTCAAAAATAATCACTAGGTGAAAAGTTAGACCAAAAAAACTAGGAACAGATGCGTTGGTCCACGGCGAAGCAGTTTTTTGGATATATCTCGATAACCTGGAGAGCGTTCTCAACGAAACTTTGTGGGCATATTCCTCTCTTCAATACGCGTCCAGCGAGTGCTCATACGTCAAAATCGGTGACATTTAATTTTCAGTCAAAATTTCACCAAAAAACATGGGCTATAGCCTATAGATTTTTTTCACGAAAAAATGAAATCTCACCAATTTTGATGAGAGATGGCTCATTCGACGGGGAATAAGAAAAGAAATAGATATCCGAAAGAATTTTTCAAAAATAATCACTAGGTGAAAAGTTAGACCAAAAAAACTAGGAACAGATGCGTTGGTCCACGGCGAAGCAGTTTTTTGGATATATCTCGATAACCTGGAGAGCGTTCTCAACGAAACTTTGTGGGCATATTCCTCTCTTCAATACGCGTCCAGCGAGTGCTCATACGTCAAAATCGGTGACATTTAATTTTCAGTCAAAATTTCACCAAAAATAGATTTTTTTCACGAAAAAATGAAATCTCACCAATTTTGATGAGAGATGGCTCATTCGACGGGGAATAAGAAAAGAAATAGATATCCGAAAGAATTTTTCAAAAATAATCACTAGGTGAAAAGTTAGACCAAAAAAACTAGGAACAGATGCGTTGGTCCACGGCGAAGCAGTTTTTTGGATATATCTCGATAACCTGGAGAGCGTTCTCAACGAAACTTTGTGGGCATATTCCTCTCTTCAATACGCGTCCAGCGAGTGCTCATACGTCAAAATCGGTGACATTTAATTTTCAGTCAAAATTTCACCAAAAAACATGGGCTATAGCCTATAGATTTTTTTCACGAAAAAATGAAATCTCACCAATTTTGATGAGAGATGGCTCATTCGACGGGGAATAAGAAAAGAAATAGATATCCGAAAGAATTTTTCAAAAATAATCACTAGGTGAAAAGTTAGACCAAAAAAACTAGGAACAGATGCGTTGGTCCACGGCGAAGCAGTTTTTTGGATATATCTCGATAACCTGGAGAGCGTTCTCAACGAAACTTTGTGGGCATATTCCTCTCTTCAATACGCGTCCAGCGAGTGCTCATACGTCAAAATCGGTGACATTTAATTTTCAGTCAAAATTTCACCAAAAAACATGGGCTATAGCCTATAGATTTTTTTCACGAAAAAATGAAATCTCACCAATTTTGATGAGAGATGGCTCATTCGACGGGGAATAAGAAAAGAAATAGATATCCGAAAGAATTTTTCAAAAATAATCACTAGGTGAAAAGTTAGACCAAAAAAACTAGGAACAGATGCGTTGGTCCACGGCGAAGCAGTTTTTTGGATATATCTCGATAACCTGGAGAGCGTTCTCAACGAAACTTTGTGGGCATATTCCTCTCTTCAATACGCGTCCAGCGAGTGCTCATACGTCAAAATCGGTGACATTTAATTTTCAGTCAAAATTTCACCAAAAAACATGGGCTATAGCCTATAGATTTTTTTCACGAAAAAATGAAATCTCACCAATTTTGATGAGAGATGGCTCATTCGACGGGGAATAAGAAAAGAAATAGATATCCGAAAGAATTTTTCAAAAATAATCACTAGGTGAAAAGTTAGACCAAAAAAACTAGGAACAGATGCGTTGGTCCACGGCGAAGCAGTTTTTTGGATATATCTCGATAACCTGGAGAGCGTTCTCAACGAAACTTTGTGGGCATATTCCTCTCTTCAATACGCGTCCAGCGAGTGCTCATACGTCAAAATCGGTGACATTTAATTTTCAGTCAAAATTTCACCAAAAAACATGGGCTATAGCCTATAGATTTTTTTCACGAAAAAATGAAATCTCACCAATTTTGATGAGAGATGGCTCATTCGACGGGGAATAAGAAAAGAAATAGATATCCGAAAGAATTTTTCAAAAATAATCACTAGGTGAAAAGTTAGACCAAAAAAACTAGGAACAGATGCGTTGGTCCACGGCGAAGCAGTTTTTTGGATATATCTCGATAACCTGGAGAGCGTTCTCAACGAAACTTTGTGGGCATATTCCTCTCTTCAATACGCGTCCAGCGAGTGCTCATACGTCAAAATCGGTGACATTTAATTTTCAGTCAAAATTTCACCAAAAAACATGGGCTATAGCCTATAGATTTTTTTCACGAAAAAATGAAATCTCACCAATTTTGATGAGAGATGGCTCATTCGACGGGGAATAAGAAAAGAAATAGATATCCGAAAGAATTTTTCAAAAATAATCACTAGGTGAAAAGTTAGACCAAAAAAACTAGGAACAGATGCGTTGGTCCACGGCGAAGCAGTTTTTTGGATATATCTCGATAACCTGGAGAGCGTTCTCAACGAAACTTTGTGGGCATATTCCTCTCTTCAATACGCGTCCAGCGAGTGCTCATACGTCAAAATCGGTGACATTTAATTTTCAGTCAAAATTTCACCAAAAAACATGGGCTATAGCCTATAGATTTTTTTCACGAAAAAATGAAATCTCACCAATTTTGATGAGAGATGGCTCATTCGACGGGGAATAAGAAAAGAAATAGATATCCGAAAGAATTTTTCAAAAACAATCACTAGGTGAAAAGTTAGACCAAAAAAACTAGGAACAGATGCGTTGGTCCACGGCGAAGCAGTTTTTTGGATATATCTCGATAACCTGGAGAGCGTTCTCAACGAAACTTTGTGGGCATATTCCTCTCTTCAATACGCGTCCAGCGAGTGCTCATACGTCAAAATCGGTGACATTTAATTTTCAGTCAAAATTTCACCAAAAAACATGGGCTATAGCCTATAGATTTTTTTCACGAAAAAATGAAATCTCACCAATTTTGATGAGAGATGGCTCATTCGACGGGGAATAAGAAAAGAAATAGATATCCGAAAGAATTTTTCAAAAACAATCACTAGGTGAAAAGTTAGACCAAAAAAACTAGGAACAGATGCGTTGGTCCACGGCGAAGCAGTTTTTTGGATGTATCTCGATAACCTGGAGAGCGTTCTCAACGAAACTTTGTGGGCATATTCCTCTCTTCAATACGCGTCCAGCGAGTGCTCATACGTCAAAATCGGTGACATTTAATTTTCAGTCAAAATTTCACCAAAAAACATGGGCTATAGCCTATAGATTTTTTTCACGAAAAAAATGAAATCTCACCAATTTTGATGAGAGATGGCTCATTCGACGGGGAATAAGAAAAGAAATAGATATCCGAAAGAATTTTTCAAAAATAATCACTAGGTGAAAAGTTAGACCAAAAAAACTAGGAACAGATGCGTTGGCCCACGGCGAAGCAGTTTTTTGGATATATCTCGATAACCTGGAGAGCGTTCTCAACGAAACTTTGTGGGCATATTCCTCTCTTCAATACGCGTCCAGCGAGTGCTCATACGTCAAAATCGGTGACATTTAATTTTCAGTCAAAATTTCACCAAAAAACATGGGCTATATATAGCCTATAGATTTTTTTCACGAAAAAATGAAATCTCACCAATTTTGATGAGAGATGGCTCATTCGACGGGGAATAAGAAAAGAAATAGATATCCGAAAGAATTTTTCAAAAACAATCACTAGGTGAAAAGTTAGACCAAAAAAACTAGGAACAGATGCGTTGGTCCACGGCGAAGCAGTTTTTTGGATATATCTCGATAACCTGGAGAGCGTTCTCAACGAAACTTTGTGGGCATATTCCTCTCTTCAATACGCGTCCAGCGAGTGCTCATACGTCAAAATCGGTGACATTTAATTTTCAGTCAAAATTTCACCAAAAAACATGGGCTATATAGCCTATAGATTTTTTTCACGAAAAAATGAAATCTCACCAATTTTGATGAGAGATGGCTCATTCGACGGGGAATAAGAAAAGAAATAGATATCCGAAAGAATTTTTCAAAAACAATCACTAGGTGAAAAGTTAGACCAAAAAAACTAGGAACAGATGCGTTGGTCCACGGCGAAGCAGTTTTTTGGATATATCTCGATAACCTGGAGAGCGTTCTCAACGAAACTTTGTGGGCATATTCCTCTCTTCAATACGCGTCCAGCGAGTGCTCATACGTCAAAATCGGTGACATTTAATTTTCAGTCAAAATTTCACCAAAAAACATGGGCTATAGCCTATAGATTTTTTTCACGAAAAAATGAAATCTCACCAATTTTGATGAGAGATGGCTCATTCGACGGGGAATAAGAAAAGAAATAGATATCCGAAAGAATTTTTCAAAAATAATCACTAGGTGAAAAGTTAGACCAAAAAAACTAGGAACAGATGCGTTGGTCCACGGCGAAGCAGTTTTTTGGATATATCTCGATAACCTGGAGAGCGTTCTCAACGAAACTTTGTGGGCATATTCCTCTCTTCAATACGCGTCCAGCGAGTGCTCATACGTCAAAATCGGTGACATTTAATTTTCAGTCAAAATTTCACCAAAAAACATGGGCTATAGCCTATAGATTTTTTTCACGAAAAAATGAAATCTCACCAATTTTGATGAGAGATGGCTCATTCGACGGGGAATAAGAAAAGAAATAGATATCCGAAAGAATTTTTCAAAAACAATCACTAGGTGAAAAGTTAGACCAAAAAAACTAGGAACAGATGCGTTGGTCCACGGCGAAGCAGTTTTTTGGATATATCTCGATAACCTGGAGAGCGTTCTCAACGAAACTTTGTGGGCATATTCCTCTCTTCAATACGCGTCCAGCGAGTGCTCATACGTCAAAATCGGTGACATTTAATTTTCAGTCAAAATTTCACCAAAAAACATGGGCTATAGCCTATAGATTTTTTTCACGAAAAAATGAAATCTCACCAATTTTGATGAGAGATGGCTCATTCGACGGGGAATAAGAAAAGAAATAGATATCCGAAAGAATTTTTCAAAAATAATCACTAGGTGAAAAGTTAGACCAAAAAAACTAGGAACAGATGCGTTGGTCCACGGCGAAGCAGTTTTTTGGATATATCTCGATAACCTGGAGAGCGTTCTCAACGAAACTTTGTGGGCATATTCCTCTCTTCAATACGCGTCCAGCGAGTGCTCATACGTCAAAATCGGTGACATTTAATTTTCAGTCAAAATTTCACCAAAAAACATGGGCTATATATAGCCTATAGATTTTTTTCACGAAAAAATGAAATCTCACCAATTTTGATGAGAGATGGCTCATTCGACGGGGAATAAGAAAAGAAATAGATATCCGAAAGAATTTTTCAAAAACAATCACTAGGTGAAAAGTTAGACCAAAAAAACTAGGAACAGATGCGTTGGTCCACGGCGAAGCAGTTTTTTGGATATATCTCGATAACCTGGAGAGCGTTCTCAACGAAACTTTGTGGGCATATTCCTCTCTTCAATACGCGTCCAGCGAGTGCTCATACGTCAAAATCGGTGACATTTAATTTTCAGTCAAAATTTCACCAAAAAACATGGGCTTATAGATTTTTTTCACGAAAAAATGAAATCTCACCAATTTTGATGAGAGATGGCTCATTCGACGGGGAATAAGAAAAGAAATAGATATCCGAAAGAATTTTTCAAAAACAATCACTAGGTGAAAAGTTAGACCAAAAAAACTAGGAACAGATGCGTTGGTCCACGGCGAAGCAGTTTTTTGGATATATCTCGATAACCTGGAGAGCGTTCTCAACGAAACTTTGTGGGCATATTCCTCTCTTCAATACGCGTCCAGCGAGTGCTCATACGTCAAAATCGGTGACATTTAATTTTCAGTCAAAATTTCACCAAAAAACATGGGCTATAGCCTATAGATTTTTTTCACGAAAAAATGAAATCTCACCAATTTTGATGAGAGATGGCTCATTCGACGGGGAATAAGAAAAGAAATAGATATCCGAAAGAATTTTTCAAAAACAATCACTAGGTGAAAAGTTAGACCAAAAAAACTAGGAACAGATGCGTTGGTCCACGGCGAAGCAGTTTTTTGGATATATCTCGATAACCTGGAGAGCGTTCTCAACGAAACTTTGTGGGCATATTCCTCTCTTCAATACGCGTCCAGCGAGTGCTCATACGTCAAAATCGGTGACATTTAATTTTCAGTCAAAATTTCACCAAAAAACATGGGCTATAGCCTATAGATTTTTTTCACGAAAAAATGAAATCTCACCAATTTTGATGAGAGATGGCTCATTCGACGGGGAATAAGAAAAGAAATAGATATCCGAAAGAATTTTTCAAAAACAATCACTAGGTGAAAAGTTAGACCAAAAAAACTAGGAACAGATGCGTTGGTCCACGGCGAAGCAGTTTTTTGGATATATCTCGATAACCTGGAGAGCGTTCTCAACGAAACTTTGTGGGCATATTCCTCTCTTCAATACGCGTCCAGCGAGTGCTCATACGTCAAAATCGGTGACATTTAATTTTCAGTCAAAATTTCACCAAAAAACATGGGCTATAGCCTATAGATTTTTTTCACGAAAAAATGAAATCTCACCAATTTTGATGAGAGATGGCTCATTCGACGGGGAATAAGAAAAGAAATAGATATCCGAAAGAATTTTTCAAAAATAATCACTAGGTGAAAAGTTAGACCAAAAAAACTAGGAACAGATGCGTTGGTCCACGGCGAAGCAGTTTTTTGGATATATCTCGATAACCTGGAGAGCGTTCTCAACGAAACTTTGTGGGCATATTCCTCTCTTCAATACGCGTCCAGCGAGTGCTCATACGTCAAAATCGGTGACATTTAATTTTCAGTCAAAATTTCACCAAAAAACATGGGCTATAGCCTATAGATTTTTTTCACGAAAAAATGAAATCTCACCAATTTTGATGAGAGATGGCTCATTCGACGGGGAATAAGAAAAGAAATAGATATCCGAAAGAATTTTTCAAAAACAATCACTAGGTGAAAAGTTAGACCAAAAAAACTAGGAACAGATGCGTTGGTCCACGGCGAAGCAGTTTTTTGGATATATCTCGATAACCTGGAGAGCGTTCTCAACGAAACTTTGGGGGCATATTCCTCTCTTCAATACGCGTCCAGCGAGTGCTCATACGTCAAAATCGGTGACATTTAATTTTCAGTCAAAATTTCACCAAAAAACATGGGCTATATATAGCCTATAGATTTTTTTCACGAAAAAATGAAATCTCACCAATTTTGATGAGAGATGGCTCATTCGACGGGGAATAAGAAAAGAAATAGATATCCGAAAGAATTTTTCAAAAACAATCACTAGGTGAAAAGTTAGACCAAAAAAACTAGGAACAGATGCGTTGGTCCACGGCGAAGCAGTTTTTTGGATATATCTCGATAACCTGGAGAGCGTTCTCAACGAAACTTTGTGGGCATATTCCTCTCTTCAATACGCGTCCAGCGAGTGCTCATACGTCAAAATCGGTGACATTTAATTTTCAGTCAAAATTTCACCAAAAAACATGGGCTATAGCCTATAGATTTTTTTCACGAAAAAATGAAATCTCACCAATTTTGATGAGAGATGGCTCATTCGACGGGGAATAAGAAAAGAAATAGATATCCGAAAGAATTTTTCAAAAATAATCACTAGGTGAAAAGTTAGACCAAAAAAACTAGGAACAGATGCGTTGGTCCACGGCGAAGCAGTTTTTTGGATATATCTCGATAACCTGGAGAGCGTTCTCAACGAAACTTTGTGGGCATATTCCACTCTTCAATACGCGTCCAGCGAGTGCTCATACGTCAAAATCGGTGACATTTAATTTTCAGTCAAAATTTCACCAAAAAACATGGGCTATAGCCTATAGATTTTTTTCACGAAAAAATGAAATCTCACCAATTTTGATGAGAGATGGCTCATTCGACGGGGAATAAGAAAAGAAATAGATATCCGAAAGAATTTTTCAAAAATAATCACTAGGTGAAAAGTTAGACCAAAAAAACTAGGAACAGATGCGTTGGTCCACGGCGAAGCAGTTTTTTGGATATATCTCGATAACCTGGAGAGCGTTCTCAACGAAACTTTGTGGGCATATTCCTCTCTTCAATACGCGTCCAGCGAGTGCTCATACGTCAAAATCGGTGACATTTAATTTTCAGTCAAAATTTCACCAAAAAACATGGGCTGATTTTTTTTCACGAAAAAATGAAATCTCACCAATTTTGATGAGAGATGGCTCATTCGACGGGGAATAAGAAAAGAAATAGATATCCGAAAGAATTTTTCAAAAACAATCACTAGGTGAAAAGTTAGACCAAAAAAACTAGGAACAGATGCGTTGGTCCACGGCGAAGCAGTTTTTTGGATATATCTCGATAACCTGGAGAGCGTTCTCAACGAAACTTTGTGGGCATATTCCTCTCTTCAATACGCGTCCAGCGAGTGCTCATACGTCAAAATCGGTGACATTTAATTTTCAGTCAAAATTTCACCAAAAAACATGGGCTATAGCCTATAGATTTTTTTCACGAAAAAATGAAATCTCACCAATTTTGATGAGAGATGGCTCATTCGACGGGGAATAAGAAAAGAAATAGATATCCGAAAGAATTTTTCAAAAATAATCACTAGGTGAAAAGTTAGACCAAAAAAACTAGGAACAGATGCGTTGGTCCACGGCGAAGCAGTTTTTTGGATATATCTCGATAACCTGGAGAGCGTTCTCAACGAAACTTTGTGGGCATATTCCTCTCTTCAATACGCGTCCAGCGAGTGCTCATACGTCAAAATCGGTGACATTTAATTTTCAGTCAAAATTTCACCAAAAAACATGGGCTATAGCCTATAGATTTTTTTCACGAAAAAATGAAATCTCACCAATTTTGATGAGAGATGGCTCATTCGACGGGGAATAAGAAAAGAAATAGATATCCGAAAGAATTTTTCAAAAACAATCACTAGGTGAAAAGTTAGACCAAAAAAACTAGGAACAGATGCGTTGGTCCACGGCGAAGCAGTTTTTTGGATATATCTCGATAACCTGGAGAGCGTTCGCAACGAAACTTTGTGGGCATATTCCTCTCTTCAATACGCGTCCAGCGAGTGCTCATACGTCAAAATCGGTGACATTTAATTTTCAGTCAAAATTTCACCAAAAAACCATGGGCTATTAGCCTATAGATTTTTTTCACGAAAAAATGAAATCTCACCAATTTTGATGAGAGATGGCTCATTCGACGGGGAATAAGAAAAGAAATAGATATCCGAAAGAATTTTTCAAAAACAATCACTAGGTGAAAAGTTAGACCAAAAAAACTAGGAACAGATGCGTTGGTCCACGGCGAAGCAGTTTTTTGGATATATCTCGATAACCTGGAGAGCGTTCTCAACGAAACTTTGTGGGCATATTCCTCTCTTCAATACGCGTCCAGCGAGTGCTCATACGTCAAAATCGGTGACATTTAATTTTCAGTCAAAATTTCACCAAAAAACATGGGCTATAGCCTATAGATTTTTTTCACGAAAAAATGAAATCTCACCAATTTTGATGAGAGATGGCTCATTCGACGGGGAATAAGAAAAGAAATAGATATCCGAAAGAATTTTTCAAAAACAATCACTAGGTGAAAAGTTAGACCAAAAAAACTAGGAACAGATGCGTTGGTCCACGGCGAAGCAGTTTTTTGGATATATCTCGATAACCTGGAGAGCGTTCTCAACGAAACTTTGTGGGCATATTCCTCTCTTCAATACGCGTCCAGCGAGTGCTCATACGTCAAAATCGGTGACATTTAATTTTCAGTCAAAATTTCACCAAAAAACATGGGCTATAGCCTATAGATTTTTTTCACGAAAAAATGAAATCTCACCAATTTTGATGAGAGATGGCTCATTCGACGGGGAATAAGAAAAGAAATAGATATCCGAAAGAATTTTTCAAAAATAATCACTAGGTGAAAAGTTAGACCAAAAAAACTAGGAACAGATGCGTTGGTCCACGGCGAAGCAGTTTTTTGGATATATCTCGATAACCTGGAGAGCGTTCTCAACGAAACTTTGTGGGCATATTCCTCTCTTCAATACGCGTCCAGCGAGTGCTCATACGTCAAAATCGGTGACATTTAATTTTCAGTCAAAATTTCACCAAAAAAACATGGGCTATAGCCTATAGATTTTTTTCACGAAAAAATGAAATCTCACCAATTTTGATGAGAGATGGCTCATTCGACGGGGAATAAGAAAAGAAATAGATATCCGAAAGAATTTTTCAAAAATAATCACTAGGTGAAAAGTTAGACCAAAAAAACTAGGAACAGATGCGTTGGTCCACGGCGAAGCAGTTTTTTGGATATATCTCGATAACCTGGAGAGCGTTCTCAACGAAACTTTGTGGGCATATTCCTCTCTTCAATACGCGTCCAGCGAGTGCTCATACGTCAAAATCGGTGACATTTAATTTTCAGTCAAAATTTCACCAAAAAACATGGGCTATAGCCTATAGATTTTTTTCACGAAAAAATGAAATCTCACCAATTTTGATGAGAGATGGCTCATTCGACGGGGAATAAGAAAAGAAATAGATATCCGAAAGAATTTTTCAAAAATAATCACTAGGTGAAAAGTTAGACCAAAAAAACTAGGAACAGATGCGTTGGTCCACGGCGAAGCAGTTTTTTGGATATATCTCGATAACCTGGAGAGCGTTCTCAACGAAACTTTGTGGGCATATTCCTCTCTTCAATACGCGTCCAGCGAGTGCTCATACGTCAAAATCGGTGACATTTAATTTTCAGTCAAAATTTCACCAAAAAACATGGGCTATAGCCTATAGATTTTTTTCACGAAAAAATGAAATCTCACCAATTTTGATGAGAGATGGCTCATTCGACGGGGAATAAGAAAAGAAATAGATATCCGAAAGAATTTTTCAAAAACAATCACTAGGTGAAAAGTTAGACCAAAAAAACTAGGAACAGATGCGTTGGTCCACGGCGAAGCAGTTTTTTGGATATATCTCGATAACCTGGAGAGCGTTCTCAACGAAACTTTGTGGGCATATTCCTCTCTTCAATACGCGTCCAGCGAGTGCTCATACGTCAAAATCGGTGACATTTAATTTTCAGTCAAAATTTCACCAAAAAACATGGGCTATAAGCCTATAGATTTTTTTCACGAAAAAATGAAATCTCACCAATTTTGATGAGAGATGGCTCATTCGACGGGGAATAAGAAAAGAAATAGATATCCGAAAGAATTTTTCAAAAATAATCACTAGGTGAAAAGTTAGACCAAAAAAACTAGGAACAGATGCGTTGGTCCACGGCGAAGCAGTTTTTTGGATATATCTCGATAACCCTGGAGAGCGTTCTCAACGAAACTTTGTGGGCATATTCCTCTCTTCAATACGCGTCCAGCGAGTGCTCATACGTCAAAATCGGTGACATTTAATTTTCAGTCAAAATTTCACCAAAAAACATGGGCTATAGCCTATAGATTTTTTTCACGAAAAAATGAAATCTCACCAATTTTGATGAGAGATGGCTCATTCGACGGGGAATAAGAAAAGAAATAGATATCCGAAAGAATTTTTCAAAAACAATCACTAGGTGAAAAGTTAGACCAAAAAAACTAGGAACAGATGCGTTGGTCCACGGCGAAGCAGTTTTTTGGATATATCTCGATAACCTGGAGAGCGTTCTCAACGAAACTTTGTGGGCATATTCCTCTCTTCAATACGCGTCCAGCGAGTGCTCATACGTCAAAATCGGTGACATTTAATTTTCAGTCAAAATTTCACCAAAAAACATGGGCTATAAGCCTATAGATTTTTTTCACGAAAAAATGAAATCTCACCAATTTTGATGAGAGATGGCTCATTCGACGGGGAATAAGAAAAGAAATAGATATCCGAAAGAATTTTTCAAAAATAATCACTAGGTGAAAAGTTAGACCAAAAAAACTAGGAACAGATGCGTTGGTCCACGGCGAAGCAGTTTTTTGGATATATCTCGATAACCTGGAGAGCGTTCTCAACGAAACTTTGTGGGCATATTCCTCTCTTCAATACGCGTCCAGCGAGTGCTCATACGTCAAAATCGGTGACATTTAATTTTCAGTCAAAATTTCACCAAAAAACATGGGCTATAGCCTATAGATTTTTTTCACGAAAAAATGAAATCTCACCAATTTTGATGAGAGATGGCTCATTCGACGGGGAATAAGAAAAGAAATAGATATCCGAAAGAATTTTTCAAAAACAATCACTAGGTGAAAAGTTAGACCAAAAAAACTAGGAACAGATGCGTTGGTCCACGGCGAAGCAGTTTTTTGGATATATCTCGATAACCTGGAGAGCGTTCTCAACGAAACTTTGTGGGCATATTCCTCTCTTCAATACGCGTCCAGCGAGTGCTCATACGTCAAAATCGGTGACATTTAATTTTCAGTCAAAATTTCACCAAAAAACATGGGCTATAGCCAATAGATTTTTTTCACGAAAAAATGAAATCTCACCAATTTTGATGAGAGATGGCTCATTCGACGGGGAATAAGAAAAGAAATAGATATCCGAAAGAATTTTTCAAAAATAATCACTAGGTGAAAAGTTAGACCAAAAAAACTAGGAACAGATGCGTTGGTCCACGGCGAAGCAGTTTTTTGGATATATCTCGATAACCTGAAGAGCGTTCTCAACGAAACTTTGTGGGCATATTCCTCTCTTCAATACGCGTCCAGCGAGTGCTCATACGTCAAAATCGGTGATATTTAATTTTCAGTCAAAATTTCACCAAAAAACATGGGCTATAGCCTATAGATTTTTTTCACGAAAAAATGAAATCTCACCAATTTTGATGAGAGATGGCTCATTCGACGGGGAATAAGAAAAGAAATAGATATCCGAAAGAATTTTTCAAAAACAATCACTAGGTGAAAAGTTAGACCAAAAAAACTAGGAACAGATGCGTTGGTCCACGGCGAAGCAGTTTTTTGGATATATCTCGATAACCTGGAGAGCGTTCTCAACGAAACTTTGTGGGCATATTCCTCTCTTCAATACGCGTCCAGCGAGTGCTCATACGTCAAAATCGGTGATATTTAATTTTCAGTCAAAATTTCACCAAAAAACATGGGCTATAGCCTATAGATTTTTTTCACGAAAAAATGAAATCTCACCAATTTTGATGAGAGATGGCTCATTCGACGGGGAATAAGAAAAGAAATAGATATCCGAAAGAATTTTTCAAAAACAATCACTAGGTGAAAAGTTAGACCAAAAAAACTAGGAACAGATGCGTTGGTCCACGGCGAAGCAGTTTTTTGGATATATCTCGATAACCTGGAGAGCGTTCTCAACGAAACTTTGTGGCCATATTCCTCTCTTCAATACGCGTCCAGCGAGTGCTCATACGTCAAAATCGGTGACATTTAATTTTCAGTCAAAATTTCACCAAAAAACATGGGCTATATATAGCCTATAGATTTTTTTCACGAAAAAATGAAATCTCACCAATTTTGATGAGAGATGGCTCATTCGACGGGGAATAAGAAAAGAAATAGATATCCGAAAGAATTTTTCAAAAACAATCACTAGGTGAAAAGTTAGACCAAAAAAACTAGGAACAGATGCGTTGGTCCACGGCGAAGCAGTTTTTTGGATATATCTCGATAACCTGGAGAGCGTTCTCAACGAAACTTTGTGGGCATATTCCTCTCTTCAATACGCGTCCAGCGAGTGCTCATACGTCAAAATCGGTGACATTTAATTTTCAGTCAAAATTTCACCAAAAAACATGGGCTATAGCCTATAGATTTTTTTCACGAAAAAATGAAATCTCACCAATTTTGATGAGAGATGGCTCATTCGACGGGGAATAAGAAAAGAAATAGATATCCGAAAGAATTTTTCAAAAACAATCACTAGGTGAAAAGTTAGACCAAAAAAACTAGGAACAGATGCGTTGGTCCACGGCGAAGCAGTTTTTTGGATATATCTCGATAACCTGGAGAGCGTTCTCAACGAAACTTTGTGGGCATATTCCTCTCTTCAATACGCGTCCAGCGAGTGCTCATACGTCAAAATCGGTGACATTTAATTTTCAGTCAAAATTTCACCAAAAAACATGGGCTTATAGCCTATAGATTTTTTTCACGAAAAAATGAAATCTCACCATTTTTGATGAGAGATGGCTCATTCGACGGGGAATAAGAAAAGAAATAGATATCCGAAAGAATTTTTCAAAAACAATCACTAGGTGAAAAGTTAGACCAAAAAAACTAGGAACAGATGCGTTGGTCCACGGCGAAGCAGTTTTTTGGATATATCTCGATAACCTGGAGAGCGTTCTCAACGAAACTTTGTGGGCATATTCCTCTCTTCAATACGCGTCCAGCGAGTGCTCATACGTCAAAATCGGTGACATTTAATTTTCAGTCAAAATTTCACCAAAAAACATGGGCTATAGCCTATAGATTTTTTTCACGAAAAAATGAAATCTCACCAATTTTGATGAGAGATGGCTCATTCGACGGGGAATAAGAAAAGAAATAGATATCCGAAAGAATTTTTCAAAAATAATCACTAGGTGAAAAGTTAGACCAAAAAAACTAGGAACAGATGCGTTGGTCCACGGCGAAGCAGTTTTTTGGATATATCTCGATAACCTGGAGAGCGTTCTCAACGAAACTTTGTGGGCATATTCCTCTCTTCAATACGCGTCCAGTGAGTGCTCATACGTCAAAATCGGTGACATTTAATTTTCAGTCAAAATTTCACCAAAAAACATGGGCTATAGATTTAGACCAAAAAAACTAGGAACAGATGCGTTGGTCCACGGCGAAGCAGTTTTTTGGATATATCTCGATAACCTGGAGAGCGTTCTCAACGAAACTTTGTGGGCATATTCCTCTCTTCAATACGCGTCCAGCGAGTGCTCATACGTCAAAATCGGTGACATTTAATTTTCAGTCAAAATTTCACCAAAAAACATGGGCTATAAGCCTATAGATTTTTTTCACGAAAAAATGAAATCTCACCAATTTTGATGAGAGATGGCTCATTCGACGGGGAATAAGAAAAGAAATAGATATCCGAAAGAATTTTTCAAAAATAATCACTAGGTGAAAAGTTAGACCAAAAAAACTAGGAACAGATGCGTTGGTCCACGGCGAAGCAGTTTTTTGGATATATCTCGATAACCTGGAGAGCGTTCTCAACGAAACTTTGTGGGCATATTCCTCTCTTCAATACGCGTCCAGCGAGTGCTCATACGTCAAAATCGGTGACATTTAATTTTCAGTCAAAATTTCATCAAAAAACATGGGCTATAGCCTATAGATTTTTTTCACGAAAAAATGAAATCTCACCAATTTTGATGAGAGATGGCTCATTCGACGGGGAATAAGAAAAGAAATAGATATCCGAAAGAATTTTTCAAAAATAATCACTAGGTGAAAAGTTAGACCAAAAAAACTAGGAACAGATGCGTTGGTCCACGGCGAAGCAGTTTTTTGGATATATCTCGATAACCTGGAGAGCGTTCTCAACGAAACTTTGTGGGCATATTCCTCTCTTCAATACGCGTCCAGCGAGTGCTCATACGTCAAAATCGGTGACATTTAATTTTCAGTCAAAATTTCACCAAAAAACATGGGCTATAGCCTATAGATTTTTTTCACGAAAAAATGAAATCTCACCAATTTTGATGAGAGATGGCTCATTCGACGGGGAATAAGAAAAGAAATAGATATCCGAAAGAATTTTTCAAAAACAATCACTAGGTGAAAAGTTAGACCAAAAAAACTAGGAACAGATGCGTTGGTCCACGGCGAAGCAGTTTTTTGGATATATCTCGATAACCTGGAGAGCGTTCTCAACGAAACTTTGTGGGCATATTCCTCTCTTCAATACGCGTCCAGCGAGTGCTCATACGTCAAAATCGGTGATATTTAATTTTCAGTCAAAATTTCACCAAAAAACATGGGCTATAGCCTATAGATTTTTTTCACGAAAAAATGAAATCTCACCAATTTTGATGAGAGATGGCTCATTCGACGGGGAATAAGAAAAGAAATAGATATCCGAAAGAATTTTTCAAAAACAATCACTAGGTGAAAAGTTAGACCAAAAAAACTAGGAACAGATGCGTTGGTCCACGGCGAAGCAGTTTTTTGGATATATCTCGATAACCTGGAGAGCGTTCTCAACGAAACTTTGTGGCCATATTCCTCTCTTCAATACGCGTCCAGCGAGTGCTCATACGTCAAAATCGGTGACATTTAATTTTCAGTCAAAATTTCACCAAAAAACATGGGCTATATATAGCCTATAGATTTTTTTCACGAAAAAATGAAATCTCACCAATTTTGATGAGAGATGGCTCATTCGACGGGGAATAAGAAAAGAAATAGATATCCGAAAGAATTTTTCAAAAACAATCACTAGGTGAAAAGTTAGACCAAAAAAACTAGGAACAGATGCGTTGGTCCACGGCGAAGCAGTTTTTTGGATATATCTCGATAACCTGGAGAGCGTTCTCAACGAAACTTTGTGGGCATATTCCTCTCTTCAATACGCGTCCAGCGAGTGCTCATACGTCAAAATCGGTGACATTTAATTTTCAGTCAAAATTTCACCAAAAAACATGGGCTATAGCCTATAGATTTTTTTCACGAAAAAATGAAATCTCACCAATTTTGATGAGAGATGGCTCATTCGACGGGGAATAAGAAAAGAAATAGATATCCGAAAGAATTTTTCAAAAATAATCACTAGGTGAAAAGTTAGACCAAAAAAACTAGGAACAGATGCGTTGGTCCACGGCGAAGCAGTTTTTTGGATATATCTCGATAACCTGGAGAGCGTTCTCAACGAAACTTTGTGGGCATATTCCTCTCTTCAATACGCGTCCAGCGAGTGCTCATACGTCAAAATCGGTGACATTTAATTTTCAGTCAAAATTTCACCAAAAAACATGGGCTATAGCCTATAGATTTTTTTCACGAAAAAATGAAATCTCACCAATTTTGATGAGAGATGGCTCATTCGACGGGGAATAAGAAAAGAAATAGATATCCGAAAGAATTTTTCAAAAATAATCACTAGGTGAAAAGTTAGACCAAAAAAACTAGGAACAGATGCGTTGGTCCACGGCGAAGCAGTTTTTTGGATATATCTCGATAACCTGGAGAGCGTTCTCAACGAAACTTTGTGGGCATATTCCTCTCTTCAATACGCGTCCAGCGAGTGCTCATACGTCAAAATCGGTGACATTTAATTTTCAGTCAAAATTTCACCAAAAAACATGGGCTATAGCCTATAGATTTTTTTCACGAAAAAATGAAATCTCACCAATTTTGATGAGAGATGGCTCATTCGACGGGGAATAAGAAAAGAAATAGATATCCGAAAGAATTTTTCAAAAATAATCACTAGGTGAAAAGTTAGACCAAAAAAACTAGGAACAGATGCGTTGGTCCACGGCGAAGCAGTTTTTTGGATATATCTCGATAACCTGGAGAGCGTTCTCAACGAAACTTTGTGGGCATATTCCTCTCTTCAATACGCGTCCAGCGAGTGCTCATACGTCAAAATCGGTGACATTTAATTTTCAGTCAAAATTTCACCAAAAAACATGGGCTATAAGCCTATAGATTTTTTTCACGAAAAAATGAAATCTCACCAATTTTGATGAGAGATGGCTCATTCGACGGGGAATAAGAAAAGAAATAGATATCCGAAAGAATTTTTCAAAAACAATCACTAGGTGAAAAGTTAGACCAAAAAAACTAGGAACAGATGCGTTGGTCCACGGCGAAGCAGTTTTTTGGATATATCTCGATAACCTGGAGAGCGTTCTCAACGAAACTTTGTGGGCATATTCCTCTCTTCAATACGCGTCCAGCGAGTGCTCATACGTCAAAATCGGTGACATTTAATTTTCAGTCAAAATTTCACCAAAAAACATGGGCTATAGCCTATAGATTTTTTTCACGAAAAAATGAAATCTCACCAATTTTGATGAGAGATGGCTCATTCGACGGGGAATAAGAAAAGAAATAGATATCCGAAAGAATTTTTCAAAAACAATCACTAGGTGAAAAGTTAGACCAAAAAAACTAGGAACAGATGCGTTGGTCCACGGCGAAGCAGTTTTTTGGATATATCTCGATAACCTGGAGAGCGTTCTCAACGAAACTTTGTGGGCATATTCCTCTCTTCAATACGCGTCCAGCGAGTGCTCATACGTCAAAATCGGTGACATTTAATTTTCAGTCAAAATTTCACCAAAAAACATGGGCTTATAGCCTATAGATTTTTTTCACGAAAAAATGAAATCTCACCATTTTTGATGAGAGATGGCTCATTCGACGGGGAATAAGAAAAGAAATAGATATCCGAAAGAATTTTTCAAAAACAATCACTAGGTGAAAAGTTAGACCAAAAAAACTAGGAACAGATGCGTTGGTCCACGGCGAAGCAGTTTTTTGGATATATCTCGATAACCTGGAGAGCGTTCTCAACGAAACTTTGTGGGCATATTCCTCTCTTCAATACGCGTCCAGCGAGTGCTCATACGTCAAAATCGGTGACATTTAATTTTCAGTCAAAATTTCACCAAAAAAACATGGGCTATAGCCTATAGATTTTTTTCACGAAAAAATGAAATCTCACCAATTTTGATGAGAGATGGCTCATTCGACGGGGAATAAGAAAAGAAATAGATATCCGAAAGAATTTTTCAAAAATAATCACTAGGTGAAAAGTTAGACCAAAAAAACTAGGAACAGATGCGTTGGTCCACGGCGAAGCAGTTTTTTGGATATATCTCGATAACCTGGAGAGCGTTCTCAACGAAACTTTGTGGGCATATTCCTCTCTTCAATACGCGTCCAGTGAGTGCTCATACGTCAAAATCGGTGACATTTAATTTTCAGTCAAAATTTCACCAAAAAACATGGGCTATATATAGCCTATATATTTTTTTCACGAAAAAATGAAATCTCACCAATTTTGATGAGAGATGGCTCATTCGACGGGGAATAAGAAAAGAAATAGATATCCGAAAGAATTTTTCAAAAATAATCACTAGGTGAAAAGTTAGACCAAAAAACTAGGAACAGATGCGTTGGTCCACGGCGAAGCAGTTTTTTGGATATATCTCGATAACCTGGAGAGCGTTCTCAACGAAACTTTGTGGGCATATTCCTCTCTTCAATACGCGTCCAGCGAGTGCTCATACGTCAAAATCGGTGACATTTAATTTTCAGTCAAAATTTCACCAAAAAACATGGGCTATAGATTTAGACCAACAAAATTAGGAACATATGCGTCGGACCACGGCGAAGCAGTTTTTCGATATAGCTCGATGAGTTAAAAATTTTTGTAACCGATTTTAACAGACGATTGCTAAAAAAACGCGAACACTTCAAGGATCATATCTACAAAAGTTTTTTCAAAAGGACATATTGGTTGCGGAGACAAATGAAAGAAATTGATCCATAATTATTAAAAATATAAGGTTCAGTGTATTGCTGTTTTCCCTTAAACCAGCGGGTCCTTTTCGAAAATTTCACCTCACGTCCTTTTCTATTGACATCCCATATCGATCATACCCTATGCCGCCCGTCTCTGTGAAAGTTTAATTTTAGTGCAAAAAAAAATGGCAAGGCTGAAATTTCCACAGAAGACAATCTGAGGTTACAGTGAAGAAATGGTTAGTACTTTCCTGGTTATATCTGGTGACCAAAAAACTTGTGAATAACCCATGAAAAATATTTTAAATATAATTTTGAAATATTTTAATCACTGCTTTGTTAATTGTAGCTCAGTTTTTATAGGACATAAAAAATTGTTCAGTTTATATACTTTCATGTCCAACATTAAAAGAAAATCATTTATCCAATTTAAACGATCACTTATAAGACCAAATCTGTGACTATATCAATACTAAATCGATTAAGATTTAAGGCGAATTTTATCCCAAATAAAAATTAAAGCGGAAAGTAGTTTAGAAACGAAATAAAAGTTTGTAGCGCCCACCATTTTAATGAGATTATAGATGTCGGATGACACAGTCGCTCATCGCGGTCACATTTAATAACGCGGATATGGGTATACACTCAACTTCCCAAAATGGCAATTGATTTTGTCAACAGTTCCAGTGATATGAAAAAATTTCTTCCACGTCAGGCAGCTGAATGTCAATAGAGTAAGGCGCACATTTTTGGTTTAATTCATTCCAATCGGAGGTGAAGATTTATAGAGTTCAACTCTAAAATTAGTGCAGACAGTAAATTTGGCGATGAATTTTTTTCTCGCTTGTTGAATGAAATTGTAAATGAGGAAGGCATTAGAAACCTACACGCGATTTCATGTGATTTCTTGAAGGGACTCAAATTATAATTTTATTGAATTAAATGAAAGAAACCGGACTACATATACAGATTCCTTTGAGCTGCTGATGAATAATTTTCATTATGAGTGAGAGTGAAGCTCTTATTTAAATAATAAGGAAACATTTACTAATATTACATTAAAAAAGGTTTCTTTTGATCTGTTCACTTTTACAATCGCCCATGATCCATAGTATTTTTTGAGTACCTAAATATGGCGTTGTTCGAAGAATGTCTTCATTTATTCTGATGTGATATGAAATATGTCTCGCCGGGAGTTGTTTTATCACAGATAAGTAGCAACATTTGGTTTAAAACCGCCTGTATATTTAATGGTTGTCGTAATGCTTATTGATTTTAATTTGGCAACTCCAGCATAAGTGAAACATGCCCAAAATTTAATTTTGCACAGCTATAAACAATAACAATAGCTTTAGCAAACTGCTTGATTACCTTGCTACTGATATTTATTCACAATATATAATTTTTATTTTCGCTAATATTAAGAGCGTTTTGGGAGATGGTGCCATTGCGTCGCGCTGTTAATTCATAAATGTAATAGACTTGAAAGATAATCAAGATAATTTCAAAAACGCCTCTTTAGATTTTACCTTTATATCGCTTCTGCCCAATTTACTTCATACTCTTCACGGTCATATATAGTTCAAAGTCAATGTAACTTTTTCGCATTAACCTTGGACTTCAATAAACATTTTTTTCCATATTTGTAACAATTTAAAAAAAAAAAATATAATAAGCCTCACAAATTTGCCGCGTGCAGTAATAAATGTAATTTTTCACCAAAAATCGTATTGTAAACAATCCAAATGTGTACAAAAGGCACCTAAACTGAATCCCCCGTATGAAGCCTTTATGACTAAATCAAAGCACACACAACGACGGAATTCTTAATAAAATTTATTTTGACTATGTAAGATGCTATTCAGTCATCAAGAGCTAATTTAAAGCACCCACACCTGCCAATTACCACTATTTTTGGAAGCAAAAGTATTCATCGTACCAAAACTGACAGCTGTCAATATTTCGTTATCGATATTTTTCCGTATTTGGTTGGGAATTAATGATATTTTCGATATTAATTTACTTGGGGATGGATTACAACTTATTGCGATGACGGGCGCGAGTTAAATTTGGAATATCAGAGGATGGTAGAATCTGAATTTGGAAAAAAATAATGAAAAAATTTTTAATTTGTTCAAATTTTGTCTTTGAATTATTAAGTGGCGTGCATAGATAAAGCCGTTAAAATGAGGAATTCATTTAAACTTGCGTCATTCGGTTAAAATTTTCATATGAATTTTTATTTGCATACATATTTGTATTATCGTAAATATGGAAAAGGCGTCTTCAAAGCGCGCTGTACGTACTTTTACATAATAGATTTGGTTATTAGAAGCTAAGGCTAATGATAATTTTCTTATATAAAGTAACACTAGGCTCAAGGTTTAATAGTGTAGCCTATATGCGATCCTATGAGTGCTGTATATGATCCTGCATAATTATACAACTCATTCCTAGAACTTGCTATGAATATGCATGTTTATTTTTCTTACTTGATATGATTTACTTACAACATAGAAAAACCTATCCTAAAAAATTTTAATTGAATTTTTCGTATTTCCATCATCATCTTTTTTCCTTTTTTTTTCATTCCTTGAGGGATATGGAGAGAGAGTGTTGTTAGTTTTCAGCTTACAGCTCTCTCTGGATATCCAGTAGTGCGATTTTTAGTCTGGTTCTTGGTCTCTCAATTCATAACACGAAATCTCCTTTTGGAATATAATCAAATAACGTAGTTATTCGCATTTAAAACTAGTCCTCAGTATCCTGTTCAGAGGAAATATTCCATTGCAAATTAGTCATGTTGCGTAGCTTGATAGTCTGATTGGACTTGATTTCTTTAGAAAAATAATTAGAGCAGCTCCCTTCGTTTTTCCGATGGATCTCTATCACAGTTCAAAAATATATACATGTTCTTCTCCTACATCATGACATCTAGTTACGTTGAGTGATGTTGTAATCGGTTCATTTCTATTGGAATTACATTCATTTTATCGCTTGTTAGAAAAATTCTAATATTCAAAATTTCAATCATGTCCATCATCAAAAAATTAAGGTCGAGAACGTTCAGTCAGCCTTTTCCGAGCCACGGTAACAAGCTATCCTACTGCCTTACAGCGGATATATTTTATATATGTTGGAACAGCAAAACAGCTTATATTCATTAATTTGTGATTTGATTCAGATCAGTGCCGAAATAATGACTTTGAATGATGAGTGAAATTTTATTTGAAAAATCATCATACATATTTGGTTCGAAAAAATTGCTATTGGGTTAAAACACTTGTATGTATATCGCATTCGTTTAAATTTTATTTTAAAACTTCAAACTGTAAAATAAGTGGTATACATAATGTTAAATAACATCTACACTTAAAAAAATAGAATCGAAACATTTCGAGGAATTAATTAGATGGATTCAATAAAAATTAGCGCTCTTATTATCTAAAATTATACGGGAGTTGGTCTACTTAACTGCAAAAGACTATTACAATAAAAATTTAATTTAAAATTTTGTTTCACCTTGCAATTGATTGAATTTTGTGTGTGTGCTTATGTTTTTACAGAAAAGAAACGTTTTAGTGTGAGAGTATTGTTTTTTCTGTGTTAAACTTTCGATGATATTTACAAGATATGAGATTTTTTTTGTTGCTTCCTTAAATTTAGTGTAACTTCTATTGCTAAAAATAATAATATAAATTTAGAAAGAAGCGTATTTTTTATTGTTTTTCCTCTTTTTTTCAAATTTTATGTTAATTTTATGAAAATAAATGAAACCAATAAACCAATTTTTAAATATTTTATGGTAAATGTATAGTGTGATCACAGTACTTTTCACTTTATTTATTTTTATTGATATTAATATATTTAAGATTATATTTTTAACATTTTTCTCTTTTCTCAAAGTTAAGTAATTACAGTGTTTTTTTTTTTTAAAGAAATTTCTTTCCTTAATTTTCAATTGTAATAATTTTATGTGCTTTTAAAATTTTCTTGGTCTTGGTTTTATAACAAGGAATAAAAGGCACAAATTAAGTAAAAAAAAAATTTCTTCCTTATGTAGTGAACTCCTTCGTTAAAATATTGGTTCTGTTTCAGTATATTTTGTTTTTAAGTTTAGAGCTTTTCAATGATTGGCTATTATAATAGGACTAAGTGAACAAATTTAAAAATAGAAACAAATATTACTTAATTTGTGATAAAATTTATGAAAACTGAATTGTGTTTTGCAAATTGTCTGGTACAAATTATATGAAATCTTATTTCTTATATTTGCCATTGTTATTAGGCATTGGCATTGTATTTGCCATTGTTATTAGGACAGGAATTGAAAAAAAGCAGGCAGTCTGATAATATTAATCATTCAGTGATACAGTTGAGCACACATTTATATACGTTGCTTTTTGCTAACATAGAACAGAGAGAAGTTTTCAGTTATTTAAAACATTTGTTTGTATCACAAAAATAATTTAAAAGATTACTTGAAAAATGGAGCATTAAAATTAGTGAAGGTAAAAAAAAAAACCCTTTCTTCAGCATCTTCTATTTTAAATTACTTGTGTTGATTGAATCTAGAGGGTAAGACTGAAGGAAAATTTCTGATTGATCTTAGATAATGGTTTCAATTTGATGACTTTTTAAGAGGCCGCTTGAGATTTAATATCACTAACCATATATGCCAACGAATTAAAATTAAATTGAGGATAGTGAGAGTGAGATGTATTAATAATAAATGTATTACGCTTTTACGAGCATATTTTTAAAAGCTTTGTCAATATATGCAGCAAAAAAGCAGAAAGCTCCTAATTAACCTAGCCTTTTACTAGCCTTACTCAATGTGTGATTCCCATGACCAAGCAAAACTAGTGCAGAAATAGCTATGCCATTCTGTTCCACTGAACAAGTTGAGCAATCAAAAGTAGTAATAGCAACCAGAGTACTATAGTTTAGAGGAAAGAAGCCAAAATCGGGGTCAAATATTTCCCAAAGAAACCAAAGCTTCTGAAATCAACTAAAACTTCCCAAAAAGGCGCTAAAACTATAGTCGGTTTTCTGAGAGATATTTGCGTATCACATTTTACAAGAGTTAATCGAAATGCATAACGAAAGTCTTGACAAAACAGATCCGCTACTGGTTTATAATCGAAACCAAGGAGATGAAAATTTTTCTAATCATAATACATAATACCTTTTTGTCGTTCTAACAAACCTTCAGACAGGCATTATATAGTTGTTCACGGCACCTTGTCTAGCACCTTAATAATATTATTAGAATCATATCACAAAACACAATCCTTATAAGGCAAAACATAGCATACGAAATGTTTTTTTGTTTTTTTTTTAGATATTACTTCAAAAAATTTGTATAACGAAGGATTTTCAAAAATTAAAAAAAATATCTATTTAGTCATTGAATTCTAATCGTTTGCTGTAAAATTGTTAATTTTGCTCGTTATTTACAATAACAATTTTTTGTTTGCTTTTTATTTTCATGAAGTAATATTTAATGGATAGAGGCACGAGAAGTTTATAGTTGTATTATTTTACCTATATTCAATAAAATAATTTTGAAATTTTCGTTTTCATCACGTTTTTGTTTCTTTTTTTATATTGTTTTTTTTTTTTTTTTTTTTTCATTGTAGACTAACGAGATTCTCTTAATGCCGAGGCATTTGTTTAACAAAATTTACAATATTTTACATGATTTGCTCAATTATTATTAATTATTATTAATTTTTGCTACGAATATTAAAAAGCTTAATTGTAAGTTTCTCTTATTTTTTACAATATTTCGAAATCGTTCCTTTTGTGTAAAAAAAGTAGTAGCCTTTTTTAAAATATCTACACAATAATTCATTGTCTATATTGCTGTTGCGATTTAAAATGTATTTTATAAGACTATGTACATTATATGTATATTTTCATTTAAAAGGGAAATGGAGAAACTGTACCTTAATTTCGTTGCTAATGAAAGCGCTCTTCTTAAATTATGCTACGTAAATAAAAAAATTAAGATTTACTCGCGATCTTCATATATTTAATAGCTTAATAAGATTGCTTTACGGCAACAATAGTTATTCATAGCGTTCGTTTTATTTTTTCTATGATAATAATTGTGCAAGTCTTAATGACTGAATGTTATTTTATTCCTGTGGGATGGAATTTTTTTAAGATATGGTCTAATGAAAGATTAAATTGGGGGTGTTAATTCCATTTTTAAAAAAAATTAGTGAAGAATTTTTCCTTAGAAAAAAAAACATAAAAAATTTCAGTTTGGCTTATCGACATTGCAGTCTAAATTCTATTTTTAGAAAATCTCTTTCATATTTCTTACTACATCGACATCTGTTAGTGGCACAGGTGAGATGTCACCAGTAAAAGGAAAAGGCACACAACGAAGAAGCAATTCATTAAAAATTCAATTATTTCGATTAATACATAGTTTACCATCAAAGATAAGGTGAAAGAGGCATAAGAAAAATGATGGCAATAAGGGACAGAAGATTCAAACATGATACGAATTAACTATACGTTTGTTTCGTCAAATCCATGATACGACATGCTAGTAGAGTCTGCAAAATGCTTCGTCGATTTTAGTAATGAAACATTTAAGTCCATAGATTGAAGTCTGAAATTTTAATGGCAAGTTGAGCTGTTTCAATTGTCAAAAGCACACTCTAGTGGCGAGCATATATATGTTTACAAGTATATATCCTTACAAGTGACCATCTGTATATACATACTATATGCGCCAGACGTCGTACTTGGAATTTATTGTTTTTACTTGTGTTTCATTTCCAAAACTGTCCAATTTTGCACAACAGAAATATTTGTATAAACGTCTATTTTTTTAGTCGTAGAATAGTTTTACTTTTAACCAAATGGCGTTTGCAGTTTATTTTTAGAGTATCTACAAAACGTAGCTAAAATCTACAATTTGATTACATACTGTGATATTAGGTCTGTATGTTTACCCGAAAGTTTTTATCCAGGCTTCAAAGTTTTTACATAGACTCGAAAGTTTTTTACCCATAATTATATTTGTTTAAATAGAAATTATTATTTTTCTTACATTTCTCTTTTCTTTTGTGCAGTGATCATTAAGGTATTGAAATTGTATCTAGGTAAATCGAGGATAGTTCGCCCCGTAACTGAAAGAAGCATTCTTGTATTTTAAAGTAGCACAGGTTAAAATCTATGTGAATACATTTTTGCACTTAAATTGAAAATAATTCAGGGGATTTTTTTTGCTCTTAATAATTTTATGGCTTGATATGAAATAATTTAAGAGCATCAATTATTGATATTTTATGAACTCAGTCATTATTATTTGAATTAAACAAAAAAAAAATAAGGCAGCAGAGTCATCAATAATATTATTTTGCTTAAATTATTCTGATAATTAAGTTAGGTATGTATTCTATATGTATATATGTAAGTAGTTTAGATGAAGTAAAAGTTCAGAAATCTCTTTTAGATACCTAAATTTTGGGATGAAATTATAAATATATAAAAAAAACTCTTATTATATACATCAATGTACATATTCGTATGATTTGTTTTTAAAGACTTATAACTAATTTATTATTTTATTATGCACCTTCATAGGTGTACACTATAATTTTCACTGATCACAAGTTATAAAAGGACTGCTACAGAGATTTTAAAAGTTCTCGTTTTGAATGATTTTTGCTATAATTATTTATGTATGTATATAATTAATAATTAAAAAGAATTAGGTACGTTCTTCTATTAGATGCCACATTCTACAAATGTGGAAGACCGTCCTGTGATGAGATGAAAAGACAAATAAATTTCTAATAGGTACCTATGTATTACTAGCTTTACACAAGAATTCTTTACTCCTATATTCACAGTTAGATACTGTCGTTTTTGAATTTATAGTTAAAATTTGTTGTTGTGTTTTTTATTATTTAATTTCTCTATATTATGTACCTATGTATATATGTATATATTTCTATGAAATAATTTTATTTACAAAATTGCTAAATTGAAACTGAAAATAGAAAATCGTAAAATAAACACATTTAACTTTATGGCACTGAAAAAAAAACATATTAAAAGAATAAATATTTACAAGAATAATAATTTCGTTTCATTCCTAATTATACCTATAGTTTATTGCTATTAGAGAGATATTTTGGAACAAGAATTTTGAATTGTCGAAGGCATTTTTCTGGTAAATTTTCATCTACATATATATATATGTATATAGTATATGTGGCTTATCCGTTAAAATATAAGAGCTAAGGTTAAACTTACAGATATTGGCTATGTTTACGATTCAAGTTTGTGAACGCTTATAAGTATAAGATTGTAGAAGTATCACAAATAGAAGCTACAATAATCAATAATATTCAATTCGCCCGTAAAAGCTCACAAGGATTGAATCGTAAACACAGCCATAATGAAGTTTTCAAACTTTTCTATCATACCAAACACAAGTTTAATGTAAAAATTGTGCATTTGCGCACATTACTAGCTATCGACTACCATTGAAGAAGTAATGGGTCCATGAATTTATAAAAAGCCAGGCAGTTTTAACAAAATAATTCAGATTATGATAACCTTAATGGTAGAATTAAGTACAATAATTGAGAATTTAAGCAGCCGTATCACAAATAAATAACATGTGATTGATTCGGTCGTCATAAAACTACACGAGAAGGTTTTCGCCCCCTTTACTAATAGTAATTACGGGATACTCCATTTTATTAAATAACATTTCTGATTGTATATACCATCGGTCTTTCTACAGGCAGTTTGTACAGATTATGTAAAGAAGCTTCAGACTTCTTTTCTTCACCACCAGTAGTAATTACTGTTAAAAAATGTATTGAAATTGTTTAATATACTCGCACTAAGTAAGGTATACATATATAAAGTGAGGGATACTGCAATAGGCCCGAGATGGAATTATCTTGAACGAGAGAGTTGACCTTTTAACTATACGTTAGGTTAGAGTAGTGGTCATCGCGCAAGTGCTGAACGCTCTCAACCTCTTTCTCATTCATACAGCTTCTGCAGAAGTCATTGTATGGAGCTTGTATGCGCTCTGCATGTTTACCAAATAGAGAGTGCCACGTAATAACTGGTTACGCACGGTTCCTCGTCAGCAGAGATTCAGTCCTCCTAGGACAAACCTCGGACCACAGCTGTCTTGTAATCGCACATATGGTCAATTCTCCCCATCTGCGATTTGTCAGCTTACAAGCCTATACGTCTACAATCCTATTCACTGATTCTAGGGGACGACCTATATTCATATCGGAACCATTTCTGGCTGGGGACATCCGCTTCCTCGTTTTCAGTTATATCACTGTGACCAGGCACCCAGCAGAGATAGCTCTGTGGTTACCGCCCAGTTTCCCGTGCTCACAGCAGCACCGTTGCACTAGGCGCCATCTAATGGTGCTAGAGTCTAAAGCTTTTATTGCAGCTTTGCTGTCAATACAAATCCTACCAGCAGCTTTGCTGCTTTGCAAATGCGCAGGACCTCCGCCTGGAACACACTAGTGGTCCGGAAGGCGTCACGATTCCTGTATTCCAGCGAGCGCTTAGTTTACCCCCGCTCCCACTCCCGCCTACATTTCATTTTCGAACCGTCCGTAAAGACATATATATCAGAATCAATTGGCACGCGATTACCATCCCACTTCTCTCTACTAGGATTCTAGCCATAGCTGTCCCTCACACCAGAGACTAGCGCAGTCGTTGACATCTTAATAATTGGATTACCCATGAGGGAGAATGTTCCTGTTTATATGACCTTTGCTCAGTTGTGAATGTATGTATCTATTTGGAGATCAGTATAAAAAAATGTCTTACCTAAATAGAAATTGCTGCACTTTCACAGCAAAACAGAACGACCATGGTGATTCCATGAAGGAAGACGGTACATTGAGCCACCGTCTTCTACATGTTAGGCGACTCTAATTGCCTTTATTTGTTTGCCATCAAATGCTATATGTACATAACGCGATACCTTGGTCAAAGAGAGCATTATTCAACACTTAATTTAAGCTACAAATCAGTTGCTATGGAAAATGGGATGCATATATTACACTTCTGTGAAGTGAAATACTGATTTTTCGCTTTTTTTTGTAATTGACAATTCAAAATACCTGTCCCAACAGTTCAGTTCAATTAAACTATAAAGTATTTCGAACGCTTAAATCTAGTAAGTAGAAGAAATAATTATGTACACTAGTTGTTAATTGGGCCGAGCTATAAATATGTTTTAAAGAAACGAAGCACGAAATAAATAGGCAGTAGAAAAAATAGGAAAATTTTTCTTAGATACTAACAATGCTGTTGCTGTTGTATCACTTAAGATCTAAATCAATACAATTCCTCTAGTGTCTGCACTCTCTTAAAATCTACAGTTTTAGTTTACCTTTAATAATTTGTTCCGCTTAACCTTAGTTGCTTTTTTTTAAATATTACAAGCTAAAATTATGTAAAAATAGAAAATAGAATTATCACCTACGAGTTGTATCGGTCCTCACGTTCGGTGCGTCCCAGCTTTAAAAACTATGAAACCGACATCTAATCGAAAAGGCTAGTTAAAATCGAAGGGCAAATGCGAGAGTTGAATAATATCAGTAAGTATGTAATATGTATGTATAAGAACACTACAATTGTCCTCTGCTGGAGTAAAAATTACTCGAGTAGATACAAAAACCTAGAATCTAAAGTTCTTAAAGAGCCATCGTTTGGGAAGAAACTTTAAACGTCATCCTCTAGACATTTCATCATAGGTGATGGAGATAGGGCAGGAGATGGACTGGTGGATGGCAATTGCAAGGATAGTTGACCTGTATCATGAGCCAATTGATGAGTATCTTTCCCTTGAATTTGTAATTGTCCACCTACTATTCCTATATTGCTTATGTTGCAGCTACTTGCGGCATTCGACATGACACGTTGATGTGTTATGCCATTGATAGCATGCATGATATGATCGAGCTTTTTATCCATCATAGAGAGTTGCTGTTCAACTCGGTATAATCGTGCTCCTACAGTCATAGGTTTTACATTTCCAACTCGGTCAATACCAGCCAGATAACTTCCTGGCTTTCCCAAAGTTTGATCCAGACGTCGTTGTAACTCCTAAAAAGTCTCAACTCAAAGCAGGACAAATTTTAAATAACGATCGAAAGCTACTAACCTTAATGCGAACCATCATATTGAGATGTCCTTGAGAATATTGTTCAATAACATCTCTAACATCGTACGGTTTTCTAGCCTGCTGAAATTTTCTTCTAGCTACAAAATATTTGATTTTTCGTATCGCTCTGATTGCGTTCCGATGTGCCTCTGTTAACCTACGGAAAAAGGAACTTCCAAAGATTAAGTACGTTACTTAAGAGATTTGGGGCATGTCTCAGTTATAGGCTTACATCGTAACTCGTGCTGGCTCTGCTTCTTCGTCCTGTTCCTGTTCGGGCTCTACTTCGTCACTAGGTGCTTCAGTAACTGAACTATTTTGACTTACAAATGGACCTCGTGATGTAACTGTTTCTCCTCTCCGAACTCGATTAGGTGTACCTGTAGGTATTAAAAATTTAATAGTTATGTAAAATGATTGCCAATAGTATTGTTGAATATTAAAGAATTTTCAAAAGGTTTTAAAGCACTTCTAACACACTTTTTTTTAGCTTTACTTCCTTTACTTGTAGAGAACTTGCGAATTCATTAATAGCCTCATATAGGTAATACGCACCGTTTCGTATCAAATTTTATTAGTACAAGCTACAAGGTGGGCAGTTGTGTACCTAGAGCTGTTGTGTCGAGAATGTATTCTGTTTTGCGTTGTTGCATTTAATCTAAAACTGCCTACATTCACACCAGCCCACTTCCCAACGTCTATACCGCCACAGTAAGGCTAGATAATTATGGAATTTAATTAGAACATAGTTCAGTTATTTTATTTCCATTTTAGAAGAACATATCTTCGAAACAAAGGTTCAGCAGCCGGAATTTTAATGAGCATTTTATTTAGGGTATCGACAATTAGAACTTTTAGTCTAAGTTTCATTCTAATTTCGAATATATTTATACATAAGAAATTTATCGACTCGATACAATCGACTACATACATCTAATTACTTACTTGGAACTCGTCCGGTATTTATGCATCCGAATTTACTCCCTAGGGGAAAGAAATCAAAGATTTTTACTCTCCGCATTTAAGCAGTACCACAAGTCACAGATTTATTACCCAACCATAAATCGAATTTTCCTTCCTGCAATTATTGAGAATTCCCGATTAACGTCAAGGTTTCCAGCTAAATAATTATTATTATGGAAAGGAGGAAATCCTACTGCAGCCACCCATATACAACAGACTTAATTCATTATACACCTTACCCAATTTCTATTGCTTTCCTTGAAATGATCAAATCCTCAAGAATGGCCAATTTACACGAATAAGCAGGCTCTCTGTAGATTTATTACCACAATTACAAGGACATGATTAGTGGGTGCTTTTAATAAATCTACTCCTGACGATCTCTGACATTCTCCTTAAGTGGAGGTTTCGTGGCAAAGGGTTATCAAGATTTGCCCATCTACTCAATATAATGAGTTCGCTCTTTAAGAACGTGCCAACATGGCCTTGAACACTTCGGCGGCACTATAGGTCTCTTTGCCTTCTCTAAAGAAAATGAAAATCTCCACCATTAGTTGCTGTCTTTGGTTTGCGATTGGGCTCTGTAATTTTTTTCCATTTTATATTTTTCTTCCACAAATTCTTTGCAAACATTTTTCCTAGTTTCCACCATCAACACCACCACCACCAGGCTAGGCAGTAAAATAAAAAAGTTATACTAGGATATGTATGTTCACCAGCCACAATATGTTGTTGAAACTGGCGTTTACCTTCTAGAAAATCGGAAACAACCCAATTAGATGTGGTTGTGGTGGTCTGTATCGTGGATATTTTGACTTCGACCACTAGAAAAATTTTCTGGTTTTTAGCACAAGTACTTCCATTTGTGAACAACTGGTAGAAAATTCGTCAGGAACTTTGCCTGCCGACACGACCGGAAGTTAGGCCCATTTGCATTTTGAATACTAATAAAGAGGGTGAACAACACTATGATCTACGGTGGGAACCCATTTATATAATATTGTGGGATTTAAGTAAAGTTAACTATAAAAATAGTTTGAAGTTTCTTAATGTATACGTGCTGGGATAGGAAATTGAATGGATCCACCCTAGCACGAACAACTGAGCTACTCGTTAATAAATAGTTAGGAGGGGGGGGGGGGGTAAGCTATTAGGGCATTTTAGTTATGTTGTATTGAGTTCCGGCCGAAGACTTTTGTATTTTGTCATGAACATTAAAAATAAAAATATATGTCCTAGTGACCTAGACCAAGATGTAGTACATTACTTACCAGCACGAGGCTCCTCGGCATAAAAGACCACATCCCCTTCTGATTCACTTTTCGGAGGTTGTTGTTGCTGCTGCTGTTGACCTCCAGCTTCATTTTGTGCTGCGGTATTTATTGAGCTACTGCCACCTGCTGTACTTGTTGGGGGAGGTGTTTGAGTCTGTTGTTGAACATTTGAAGCATCCATACGATTCCGTGATTTTCGTCTTTTGAGTACGCTGGCACCACGTTTAGCAACCTGTACCATTAGGGTCTGACCCGCATGAACCACAAAGGAAAAAAGAAAAACAACAACACATTGAACACATCGAGCGACACTGAATTTTGCATCTCGTAGGATGGGGTGGGGGGGATGGGGATGGATGATTATTGGAAGAGCGATTTTTTAACTGTTTGTTACTTTCCTATAGATGCTCTCATATACTACTTGGACTTGGATGGATAGTATTACTTTCATTTCATTATAGGTTGTTCGTTAAAATGAGGAAGAGATTATGAGAGTTTCGGTAACTAATAATATTTAAGAAAACAATTTATATCTAAACGAAGAAGGAAACAAAACGCTTTTTTGATTTATTAGAGGAATGGTGGTAAATACAATTATCTAGTTCTAGTGTAACAGAAGTAAGAAAAGAAATCTACCTTAAGAGGTATTGATGTGAAGAATTTTTGTCTTTGTGTAATGAATATTGCTACTATAACTACTATGGTTGCTACTCGGTTGCTACTATGGTTTAGGGATTCACGTTCAATTCTTACCGTATAATCCTTACATTAATGCACAGAACAGTAAAAAAATCAAGACTTATTAATATTTTGCTGGTACTAAGATGTTTTCGGTTTTGCTACTGTTTCTAGCAAAATTTAGCATTTTCTTATTTATTATACACAAATCCCTCAAACTATGTTTGCACCAAATGATATTGTCGATTTTCTTGAATTCGTGTAAAACATTTTTTTTTTATTATCCACCCTATTTAATGACAACAAAAGGTAATGCGGCTATTACAACGATCGCCTCGTATTACTTGCAATTTACAGTTGAAAGTCTTAGAACAAAATCAGTTGGTCCACAGAAAATTTCGGTGTGATAGGAATGAAAGGGCTGATAAACTTTTCTTCAACTTAGTAGGAAAAGACCTTGGCGTAGCATTAGTGCTATTTCATACTAAGAAAATGCTCTGAATGATAGGTTGGTTGAGGAACTAATTAATCATTAAAGGTGCTTACGAAAAGAACACCTCGAGGTATTTAATAGCGCACCCTTGACTATAATAAAATGTAAATGTAAATATGAGTTGGTTTCTCTCGGGTATTTGTTACTTGATTTTTTTTTTTTTTTTAAATAAATTTTATGATTTGCTGAAAAATTGAAGAATAGAAAGCAAAGCATAAAAAAGAATTAAAAACGAGTCAGAGCTTTTAAAGTACCTACTTCATTCCTTCCTATTATTTGTACATAGATACATTTACGGTATATTTCAACAACATTGGTTTGTTCTAGAGCAAAAAAATATTGTAGAAAAATCGTTGTTCTGGTTTATACCATTATTGAGAAAATAAAAAAAAAATCTTAAGGTTCCATTTTCGGTTACTAGATGGCTATACGAAATGTCATACAAATTGGGTGATAATTTAACTTAATTAAAATAAACTGTAAAATAGGACAAAATTAAACAGTCCCTCCCTACTATAGTCAACCGCAATCAATCCGAGATTAACTTAAAATTTTTACACCGAATTCACTCTATCCGAAAGTAAGTGTGATCCACACTATCAAAGTAACCAAAAACAATTTAAATAACTTATCGAAAAGGATAAGAAGGAAGGAGAAAGATTACGAAAAGGACGATTTTATGGTGAGATAGACAACAATGGGAAAATAGCAGAACACTGAAGCATGCACAGAAAAAGCTTTGGCACCACAATCATAAAAAACTTTTTTTTTGTTTTACATTCTTCATCATTTTCAATCCAATTGACTTTTTAGAGCATGCAATGCAAACTAAGATGCGCAAAATTAGAAACAAAAACAAATCTTAGAAAAACTTTTGCAGCAAAGAAAATTAAATAACAAAAAACAAAAAACTTTAAATTGAAAAAGATTCAAGCATGGAAACTAAAAAAATATATACAAAGCTCACAAATGTACTTATGCAGATGCATCCCCCCGTCTTTAGTGGACAGGATTTAATCAGATTACCAGTTGTTTGCTATGATGCTTATGCTTGTGATGTATACTGGTAGCATAATTTTTAAAGGAGTTTGTACGGTGTATTTTTTTTCCTCGACGACATTTCAGAGAAATGCAAGGTGGTTGCCTCATAATGAATCTTATGGCGATGATAATCTGATTTTAAATTTCTGGGTACTTCTGGGAACGTTTCACGGTGTGTGGTGCCATCTAAAAACGAACTAAAAATGCAAAACAGAAATAATATCAGACCAGTATTATGGGGGGGGGGGGCAGAGATGAAGATAACGCCATTCCTCCAAACCCCCAATCTCATTCTAAGCCCAAATAAGTTACAGCAATTTGAAAATGTTTCTATTTAGAAAAAATGAAAAAACAAACATGAAAAACCTCCTGCCAACACAACAGTCGTGTATTAAAGTCAATAACAGTTGGGCTCCCTCTCGAAAAAATCGTTAAATGGGACCTGCCAGTCAGACAGACATTCGACGTAATGTGATAACACTGTCACATAAAACACATAAAACAAATTTTCCACAAAATGTCAAAATCACCCAATTTCCAAACTTAATGTGAACTCAACGGTGGGATCCTTTGGTTTTGAATGCTTTGAGATGATGAGATGATTTTATGTTTGGAAGAAAGACTCCCCTAAGTACCAGTGCTTGCTGCCTTTTGAATAAGGCAACCAACTGAAAGAGGTTGTTCCCGCGTCTATGACTGACATACCCAATTTTGTTGGTTGGGTTTACGCACAAAAAAGGTGGTTTATTGCCCCCCACTTAAAAGGCATACCTGAGATGGATTTTTGCGGTTACAGGAAACAATAAAATTTAAAGATGCCACCAACACATGTACTTAATTTGATGTGTGCCTAAATTTAGGTTTATTTTATACGCGCAATTTCCTCATGAAATTTTTATTTTCGTTCTATTTGTGTTTAATGCTTATGTAGTGTGTCTATTTGCATGTGTATAAATTACCTCGTCAAACTTTTAATCTTAAGTAATCATAAGAAAATAAGTTATATGTGTTAAATCTTTGCGATAATTAGCCTTTTCATGTTTATTGATTTAATGTTTTTATGGTGTAAAATTTTGTACACATAAAAATCCGTTTTTCAATATTATGTAGGTAGATACAAAATTTTGGACAGCATTTTTTTTCGTATTTAGAAACGCTCACTTATTATATTATTACCCTTTTAGAACAAGGGAATACCCAGTTTAGGCCCGACACCTCCAGACATGAGAGATGTCTTAAACGATGCACTATGATACTCCGAACATATTTTATTAACAATGTTTATTTCAATTCAGTAGGGTTAAAGGGGGAGTATCAAATTTTGATCTAGTACATTTAGGAAAATCTAGTACAGAATCGAATTCCTTAGATCCGGAGAAGAATTTTGAGTATCCACACTCTTATACTCGGAGGCAAATAGCCATCCCCATACTCAATTTTTTAGTGTTTCCCTCTTTTTTATTCGAACTTAGTATGTACTAGATTTTTCGCAACTTAGATCGGCTCTAACTCAGTAGGTCTATGTTCGATCGGAAAACAGGCTTCACTGCTCTCCTCAGCTTATTACCAGCTACAATTCGCACAGGACAATTTTTCACTGCATACTTTTAGGGTGAGAGGTAGGAATCCCGGCGTGAGGTTGGAATCCCCGGCGGGGGAAGGGTCGTTCCAATACGGCATGTTACATATCAAATTCAAGATCTCGCCAATTACTTAGGATGTTTTTGCCACAGGAAAACCAATTTACATGCACTTGGGTCACATACACCCAGTTACTACATTTCGCACATATTTTTGAAGTTCCTACTTTCATGGCAATTAGTGCTCTGTTGTGAACATTTTTTTCTCATAGGAAGTAATTTTGCACGACTAATCAATTCTGCGCAATTCACTTAAGAAAGTCGCTCAAGCTGCATTCGATCGCCAAAGCTTTCCCTCACTGAATTGAAATAAACATTGTTAATAAAATATGTTCAGAGTAACATAATTCATCGTTTAAGACATCTCTCATGTTTGTTGAGGTCGGGAAAAGTGGGCATTCCCCTTTGAACTAGACATTAATTTTTATGTGATACTAGTTTTTAACATAGCTATAAGTACTCGATGCTAATAGATTCAGGTTTTGAGGTCCGTGCCTTATAACCAATTTAGCTAAAATGAACTGAAAAATGTCTTTGCTAGTTAGAAGAAAAATATTTACCAAGATGTTTCTTTAAGTCTCATATATTAGATTGATCTGACATCAAGAATTATACCTATACATAATCCAAGAAAAAGGTATCTCGAAGTTTTAGCTTAAATGGAAATTTTAACTCCATCAAAGAAAGAAAATAAGATGATTCCTTGCTGCGATACCAGAAAAAAAAACCGTACCTATTCCTGTGGATCCGTGCCCTCTTTATAATACCAAGAATTAATCCCATTTTCCAGTAATAAAAGTTCTGCAGTTGCCTTTTCAGCTGAAGGACTTCCATTGCTAAGTATGCCAACTTAATTTAATTAAAGATATCCTCTTCTTCAGCAAACCTTGCCGTTAATTTTAAATTGAAAATAAACAAAACAAAAAAAAAATAGAGGGAGGGTAGATGAAGAGATGAAAAAATTATAGGGATTATTGTCACACACCTTGACTAATTATAATTCAATTTTTATCGTCTACGGATGGCAGCACAAGTGGTGAATATATCCCGCTAATAAAACCATCCGCGTCTTGTCTAACCAGTTACTTTTCACGTCTCTTATAAACCACCATTTCTAAAACGATAACTGATAGATATCCATGTATAGCTGCCTGTCGTGAGAAAAGGTCACGAAAAGGAAATTGATTTATACAGAGCCCTGCTGAAGTTATTGAAGAGCTGAGGTTAATCGATTGCAGGTCTCAATTTAAATTTGTCACCATGATCTTATAATTAAAAAGAGGGAATTTGAAGGGGAGAAGGTAAGTGCTAGAAGCACAGTTGAAGCAAATGAGCCAGTTAAAATTTTAATTTGATTTATCCAACAGGTTCTACGAGGTGATTTTCCGCTATTTTACTTCTGATGACATAAGGACAGGCACTCGAATAAATTTAACGGCAATTTAATCATTATCGTTAGCACAAAGAAACCGGTACGACACATTAATGCAAATTAAATAAGTACTTGAATTTTTTCTCGGTAATTGTGACAGTTGAATGTGGTGAATCTTATAATTGAGAGTACTCTATTTATATCTACCTACGTCAATTATGGAATAAAGTGCCGTTACCTGTTGTAATGCATTTTTAATTAAATTGAGATCAAAAAAAAATATTTAAGTATATTTGTAATGTAATTCTAATGAGTAATTGTAGGTAGTTGTGAAAAAGAAAACAAGACGAAAATTTTATCATATGCTTAGCAGAGATGGAGATAAAAGAGGTTTTTGTTGTGTATGTATAGCACTGATTTCTTCAAGAGCCATTTAATATTATGCAACATATAATAAAAAAGCAAAACATAGTACCAAAGCACTTAACATCGATTCGATACCAAATAACAACTACACAAGAGCAAACAACAAATTGTAACAAAGAAAAAAAAATATAAAAATAAACAAAACTCTTACCTTTCCAAGTTGTGTAGGTAACACTGTATTAGAATTATTTTGAGTTGAATTGTTATTATCATTGTCATTTTTCACATGCATTAACCAAGTTGCTTCACTATGAAAACTCTTATCAGCTGCATAACATCGCCAAAGGCATTGAATTAACATCGCAGCTGCTGGTATTTGTCGATTGAAATGTTTTTGACGTTGTTTTTGTTGAACTTTAAGGGCGAATCCGCTGCCCAAAATACCCTATACATAAAAAAACAAACAAATTCAAATTTTTATGTATTTTTTAATATAATTTTAATATAAAAAACTATAGTAGTTATGTATTTATTATTGTAGTAGTTATTTTAAAATATTAAGTATTAATACTTACCGCTGGTAACGCAAAAAATGATATAGCAAAAACACTAAAACACGATGCTACTATTTTTCCCATCCATGTTTGTGGTACAGTATCACCATAACCAATTGTAGTGACCGTTATTACACCCCACCAGAGTGCATCTGCATAGCTACTAAAATCAGTTTTCCCATCGGGTCCTACAACATCTTTTTCAGCTAAATATACAAAATAGGAACTGAATATCAGCCCCAAAAATCCAATATACAACGTTGTGATAAGTTCCTGAAATTCAGATAAAACGAATTTTTTTTATTTTGCCTAAGAAATTCAAATAGAAAATAAATAAAACTGCCATACATAACGTAACTTTTACCCAAAATGAAATACTAAATAAAAATAAAAAATAATTAAACCAAAAAAAAACGTTTGAAATCGAAAAAATTTGAATTCGTACTCCAACGAACTTGAAACGTAGAATAAAAATATTATCCGGCTGTACGCAACGTTCGTGAGACAAATTTAACATAAAACAAGTAGAAAAGCTACGACCAATTCTTATAATACCCTAGATGAATGCCCGTATGTAATTTTTCCGTATGGTCAACCATCTGTGAAAGTTTGATTTTTGAAGTAGTTTTTCGCATCTATTTCTAGAACGGTTCGTCGGACAGAAAAAATGATTATAACTAATTTCATAGGATTGACAGCATACGTATTTTTATATGGCAATAGCAAGAAGGGGTTGCACGATTAAGCCGAAATTATATTTACTATTTTCATAAAAAACACTGTGTACAAAATTACAGCTGTCTAGATTGACGCCAAAATATATAGATAGTGACAAACGAAATTTTAGTACGGCAACCCTATGGGACAAATGTGACAAACCGAGTAACTCCTTCACCAGATTTGTACCATTTTCTAGCTTAAATATATTATTTTTAAGCCCATGCTCTCGAGTTATCGTGCAGACGGCCAGACGGACGGACAGACTGATGGACATGCAAAAATAAAAATAACTTTTAATATTTGGCGTGGGTGTCCAATACATTTGGCTGTACCATCATTATTTAAATGGAATGACAAACTTAGTATACTCTATGATTTCATCATCTAGCATCGGTATCAAAAAATTAGGTATAGGTACTATTTTGATCTGTGATCTCAAAAAAAAAATAATAATAATAATCTGCCCTTCTGCTGCTACCACAACCCTCCAAAGCCGGTAATGATTAATATTAAAATATAGATAAAGACGAATATAGAGCAGATCGATCACAAAAACGCAACACATCCTTTCATAAAATAAGTAAAAAACAAGTTTTCAAACAAAACTGAGGCCAAGCCGCATGAAAAACTAGAAAATAAAATTTTCTTCACTCACAGAGGTGGACTCAGATTTTTTGATTGGGACATTTCTCTTGAATATTCTTTCTCTTCATGAATCAAATCACTTATTACCTCTGATTGATCGTACTGAAATATATCGGTGATTGTCAGCGAATAAAATCTGAGTCCACCTCTGTGTGTGAAGAAAAGTTTATTTTCTACTTTTTCATGCGGCTTGGCCTCAGTTTTGTTTGAAAACTCGTTTTTTACTTATTTTATTTTCTGCCTTTTTCACGTTAACTAAATTGTTATTACGTGCTGCATGGAGATATTTTAAAACAATTTTATGACGGCTGAAAAGACACTGATTTACTGAATTTTCCCGATTTTCCATGTTTTCCACAGACTTTTCCTATTACTATGATTTTTTTTTAAAAATTTACATGAATTTTCCTCGATTTTTCATGCAAGTTTTCATGATTTTTGAAGAGAAAGTATTGATGCCAGTAGGACGGAAAAAAATGATTCCGCATAGCTTATAAAACTTTTTTGTCGGAAAATTTTCCGGAAAAGTCGGAAAATTCCGGAAATTCCAGAAAAATTGGAAAATTCTGCAATGTTCCTGAAACATATTTATCACTAATCATATCAATGAAAATTTTTCCACTTATCCGGGTTTTCCATGGAATTTTTCACAAAATCAACTTTATGCAACTCATTTCGCTCTACAACTTTGTCTTAGGTTGCAAAACGCTCAAACGCTTCCTTGGTCGGAAAAACTCTGGGAAAGCGTTTTACATGAATTTTCCTCGATTTTTTCTGGAAGTTTTCACCATTGTCAGAGAGAAAGTAATGATGCCAGTTGATAGGGAACTTGATCCTGCATAATTTAGAAAACTTTTTTACCCGAAAATTTTCCGGAAAAGTCGGAAAAATCCGGAAAAAAATTTCGGAAAAATCGGAAAACTCTGCATTTTTCCTGAAACGGACTTATCACTAATCAAATTTGTACCAAATTTTCAAATGATTTTTCCCGATTTTCCGGGTTTTCCATGGAAATTTCCGGTTCAAATTTTGATAGATTCAATTGTCACGCGACATGAACTTGTGTGCCACATTTCAGCGCACTGTGATGACGAAAAGTGAGTCTACGAGAGTGTCGAAAATAGTAAAAAAGATATATACAGACAGACAAATTCGTGTACGAGTTAAAGGGACGGGCTGGCCTCAAAAATAGGAGCGGTCTGATCATCTTAGTGGTCGATTAGAAAACATTAAATAAGATTATTTCATCAATCAAAGCGATATAAGATACAAGAAAACATTAGAAAACAGTTAAGATAACATTTTAACGACATCGTGTGATTAACAGTATAAAAATCCTCACCGAATCTTAACATATACATATGCCCATAAATAAGCGATAGATAGATTTAAGGATTAAGTACATAACCCAAATAAAGTCAATTTTGATCTAGTAACTAAATTATCTATTTAGATTTCCAAGCATAATGTCCTTGGAGCTTACTATAATTATTCAACCTAAAACAGTGCAAAAGATATTTATATAGTTCATGTAATATGGACATCAATTCCCTGATGCTGGATCAATAGAGGAGAAAGCTGAAAGGCGATATTTTGAATATAATATTCAGTTAATGAAAAATTCATGACAAGACCTTCTTAGCAACAATTAAGTATGTGTGTGTGTATTTATAGAATATAATCAGCTTGTAGTCACACTTTTAGACGCTATATACCTACCTACATATATTTTAGCATAGAGTAGACGCCGCGAATAAAATTATAATTAAACCGAGGTGAAATTGAAGCTTTCGATGAAAGCCTATACACCCATAACTTGAGGGCATTAACATTTAAGTGTTTGTGAAAATATATATACGATATGAATTACTCAAGAAGGGTAATACACCTATGTTCCTATATGAGCATTGAAATTCCTACATTTCAATATTATTGATGAAATCTATAGAGTATATGCAGATTGCATACTATTTTGTGACGTATTGAAATAATATTGATGGCATGATAGCCTTGCATGTAAAGGATTCAAGAATATCTGCATATTTCTGCATGTCTTCAAATTGTTTATTTACAAGTCTTTAAGGAAAAGAAAATAATAAATTATTTTTTTGACACATGCAAAATTGAATTTAACAGGTAAGCTGTGATGAATGACACCAAGCACGTGAGTTTTTTTTCAGTGGAAAACTCAATAAAAGTGAAAGGAACAAAGAAAAAGTGTAATTTGCACGCAAGCATTATAAATAGGGACCAGATGAAATCCATGAATTAGTATGTAGAAAAGTATACATATGTACCGCCACTATTAGATAATTTTTTTTTTATATATTTAGCTAAATCATGCAAACGAGGGACGTTTGAAAAGTAGTCTGAGGTTCCAAATCCGGAGAACATGTTGGATGAGGAATTAACTCAAAGATTACTTGTTCAAGTTTTGTTGAGGTTGCGATTCGGAACAAATGTCAGTATCCTTCTTGCATCGAACCACGTTTTTATACTCTAGATGAAATTTCATAGCGTATACTAAGTTTGTTCTAGAAAATAATGATAGTAGATACGGCATAATGGATTCATAATATTACAACTTATTTATATTTTTATATTTATATATCTGTCTATCTATCCGCATGTTAACTTGAGAGCGCGTAATGCAGTAATGAGCTCCTTGGAATATAACAATCTATGAAATCGTTTAAAACTATATTTAACGAACCATTCTTGAAATAAATTCGAAAAATGGGACACGGCTATAATATTAATCCTTAAAAACAAAACAGTTAATATATACTTACTTGTCGATGTATGAAAACGACTGATCCTAATAATCTCCATGTACCGCCTTGACGATCAACGTGTAACATTCGAAGAATTTGAAGAAATCGTATACCACGAATTGCACTTGTTGCAAATACCTGGCCATTGGAGCCGACTGATAAAACAACCATGGAAGCCACCACGACAATTAGATCTGAAATGAAATAAATAAATCAAAATATTAATTACCTAATTATAATTATTTTTTGTAAAATTTATTGTATAAAGTCGAGAGAATTAAATGCCTAAAACTCCCTTGATTATGTCAAACATTTATTAAATGATCAAAGACGAAAAACACAACTAAATCAATTTTCTACATTCCGTTTTCGACTCGTAGAAGTTGAGTCGTTAGAACCTAATCAGATAAGTAAGCAGAGGAAGTTAAAATGTGGTGGCAAATATTAAGAATCCATTAACTAGCTCAACATATAGTTAGTAGTAGGGGTTAAGAGGCCCACCACCCACTCATGATAACATTCAAACGAGATCGACTGGAAAGGCCATTGCAATGCTCATGTCATTAATTATTTACAAAGCTTCTGACATAAGTGTGTATGTATGAAATAGGGGCGCAATAAGGTGAGTATGTATTAGTTATAAGTGTGGCTTTTGCTTAGCTTGAGGAGAATGAAATATTTCTTGGTAGCCATTTCTCTTTTTAGAAGTTGTAAGAAACTCAGGCAAAATATACCACAGAGTTTGTAATGTGGTGCTGGTGGTATAATGAAAGATTACTCATGTTCCAATAGGAAACGTGAGAAAATCTGCCTGAAGCTACCCAGATATAGTTTAAGATCTCCTGGGAGATGAAGGCGAATTGTGTTAACATAAATCTCAAATGTACTTTCTCTCAAGGCTCAAGGAGTTTTCATCTCTTAGTTTGACTGACTCTGAGCAGTTTCTAGGCTGTATAAATGGGTTTTACGTTAGCTTCTTACTTTGATGTTGTTTGTGGTGAGGTGGAAAATTTTTATGTATTTTTTATGCACTGCGACCACAAAACGGCAGATGTTACTTGTTATTGAATTAATTAGTATTTCTTTGAACTAAAATGAACAAATGAACATTACATGAAAGCTGTACTTCCATACTTCTTGCACTTGTAATCCACACTGCCATGTATAGGCAGCTCAGCTTCCAGCGAATTGCATGCAGAAAAATCATAGCAGCTCTTGTGATAGTAATTTGACATTATGCAGTTTTCAAGATGGCGAAAAAAAAATATTCAAGAGTAGAGCTTTTTAAATTAATAAATTTATACAGTAAATTGAGTGTTTCTGGGATCATATACATTACATCATTTACCAACACCTTCCAATTCCCCTTTTTTCATCTGTTTTTCCAATTCTCATACTTGCTTTACTGCTATAATTATCACTATACTATATAAGACTTTACGTCTCAATGCCATTAAATGAACTTGTATGCAAGGTGATGAGACATCAAGCGAACTGTCTCCTGTTGTCATATTTAAAACCGCGTTGGAAGGGAGGTTTGCATACAAACTGTACTTCCTCGTGTAATCCCCAGGTAAAGCTTTGTTTTTACAAGCGAAGTTAGTGTCCCAAGTCCGTTTTCCGCCCATCACCTCCTTTTGACAACCAGTTTACTTGCTCCGTTCTCTCCAAACATCCCAAGTAACAATTTTTCCAATTTTTGGTGATTGAAGGTGATGGGTAGTTTTATAAGGGGTATATATTAGTTTCTCGGTTTTATAAGAATTTCAGTGGTTATATAAGATTTTTATAATATTACCAATTGGTGACGTAGGTTTATTAGAGTTTTTTAAGGTTACTAATGGTTACCAGAGTAAGCACTACTAGAAGGTATATAAGTAAGTTTTATAACTGTTTTCTTCATCACGTTATATAACTTATTGGTAATAAGTGTTTATTGCTGCATCCGTGGTTACCCTTATATAACTCGACAACATTCAGTAATTAAAGTGACTTTAATAAAAATTGGGTACTTTCGGTAATACATATACCCACTATAAAATATCGTAAAATTGTTGGTGGTCTTTTAGTAACTACGGTGATCGTTATTAAAACAAATTACTTTTAGTGTCGAATGGAGCCAGTATAAAACTGTTTTTATTTATATAACATAATATAACCAAAGGGTATATAAGAACACTAACGTCTGTTTTTTGTGACTATAATTAAGTTATATAACATTACCAAAAGTTACGTATTATGACTAAAGAGTATATAAGGACCATTCTCGAAGCATGGTAGTTCCTTTAGTTTATATAATATTTCTAGAAGTTTTATAAGGGTCACTCAGTTTATATAAAACTACTTGAAGTTTTATAATGGTAATTTGTTCATTTAAGTACAAGCCGCCATTTTTTCATCTGTACATTGCAGATAAAAAAGAAAATGTCGGTTAAGCCCATTTTTTAAATTGCAGATCCGTTTTATTTTTATATGAAGAAAATACATCTTTTTAGGTACATAACATTTCTAAATTATGTAATGTAATTTTTATGAATTAATATCACCTAAGTGAACATTTTAAATTTTGTCATATTTAATTAAAATGATTAAAAATTGCTTATTTTTGGAGGGTCTGTATTTTTTAGAAGTATCTATGATGATATTCACAGTAAAATTTTAATTGCACCACGTACATGCCGAAACATTGTAATTCTAAAATGTAAAAATATTAAACCACATTATAAAAATGCAATACAAAAAAATATCGATATTCTATGTCGTAAATACTTGCATAGTATTGTTTTATAAAGGTAACGAAAAGTAACTTTCCTAACATTTCAATCACTAAAAGTAATCAGTCAGAGAAAATTTTAAGCGTTGTGGAAACGTTACCATTATAAACAAAGTTTATAAAGGTAACCGAAACATTACTGCAACCACGACTATGACCAAATTAATTAATCGAGAGCACCATGGGTTATATAAGGGTTGTACATATAATAAGTTATATTAAGGTAACCAGAATATTTTTGTTACTCATTTTATAAAACTTTTAGTTATATAACGTTACCTAAATCAAGTCACGGTAACCTTTATATAATCCTCCATTTAAGTTCTATAAAGGGTTTATAGTGGCTACAAAGAGGTTTCGAATACTAGTCTATATAACTCAAGTTATATAATTTGGTAATGGAAACCTCACCGTTACTACTATATGAAAAAAATTGTTTCTTGGGATGTCATCTCTGACAGTTAAATTATGAGATACTCAACGGAATACATATACCCATCCAAACATATTCACGAAATATAATCAAAGACAAATCTTTTTACTATTTAACTGTATAATTTTATACAATTTTCTCTTGCAAATTTAATATTTACCCCTACTTCACCTTTTACTTAATTAATCCTTTCTACAGATATTTGACCGTGGAAAGGACAGTGGAAAGCACACTTTTAGGTTTTCTTAGACTTCAGTTTTATGTTCAAATTTTCCATTGAAAACATCTTCAATAGCATTTGCCACATTATTATCATCATAGGTTTGCAAAAGAAAAGAAAAAATCGAATACAATTTTTTTAATTAAAAAAGTATCGTGGATAATCAAAATCGAACTAACGACCTTTAATCGGGATTAATCACAGCTTTGTAGGAAAACTTTCTAGTTTGCATATGAACATTACAAACATATTTATGTCACTCGCCATTATCAGACCAGAGAGAATATCTACATACATATCTACAGAATATGTGTGGGAAAATTTGTGCTCCGGATTCCTCTACATATTATCCAATCGGACCAAGGTTTTTCTCTACCAATTGCCCTCTTATTAAACCGTGAATTAACTTATACTGAATAGAATTTTCACATATGCTAGGCACTTTTAATTTAAGTTTAATTTTTAATTAAACTTTACCTGAACTGCAAGCCCTCAAGCCAATTTTTAGAATGAATTTAAAATCTTCAATTAAAATATCTTTGCAAAGCATAATTCGAAAATTTTAAGCTTTTGTGTGAAACATCTGCAGAATAAGAAAAATAAATTTCTATTTTTTTTTATAGAAAATTTCATATACATATATATTTTTGTATACATAGAAATAAATGTTAGTTTGGATTTATTTAAACTCTGCACCAAAGAATGGTCAAAATTACATTTTTACTGTGAAGTGGACAATGCAGAGATAACTACTCCCCCAGTGAGTTTCAATTAAAACGCAGAAACAATTACAATCGTGCGTAAATTGTGTGTTTCATTTTCAAGTTTTGTATGGATATTTGTACACCACTTAAAATGTCGATTAAAAATAAATATAAATGCAAACGAAATAAACGACATACTACCGCAAAGTCAGCGGGGCATTTTAAATCAATTATGTTGCAAATACTTTAGAGCAACAGCACCAGCAGCAACAACAACAGAGAAGGCAGCAGGATAATGAATTCAGTCCGGGATACAGACTGACAAACCCCCCGTTATGCAAATCAATAGCATGGGATAAAGCTATTAGTAGGTACTAACAACTTATTCGATTCGACCGGGTTACTTTTCAAAACCTTGTCGAATTTATCCAGAAATTTAATCAAATATACTGACTGACCCCCCGTATCAGTTTATTTATGACAGTACCAGAAATAGAAATTCTAACTTTTTTTTAAAATTTAAATAATTTTATTCTACATACATACATACATATGTAATCCTTGTCGTCCTGAAACTTACCTATGATGCAAATTGGCTTTCGGATAAATCGTAACCGACCGCAGAATCCCATATATTTGGACCGGCATCCTGCTGACCATAGACGAATTATATACTCCACACCAAAGAACAGTACTAGGCAAATTTCCATCCAGAAAAGTGTTTCGTTGGCAAAATCGCTGTATTGGTCAATTGTGGAGAGAACACTGAATATCAGGCAGACAAGGACGAGCATAAATCTGAAATGAAAAAAAGGAGTGAAATTTTTAAAAAAATTTTTTTTTTTTTTTTTTTTTACATTTTATATTTCAAATTTAAATATAGTTTTGTTTATAGAAATGAGGATTACAAGCGCTGTAAGGGTACTGGACATTGAGGATGTAGATATTATTTATTGTGATCCGTCGATTTAAGGCAAATTTAAATATGCGAGATGAATTATGTTTTTTATGCAAGAATTGACTGACTACAATGAATTTGCTAGTCTGCGGCGAAGATTCTCTGAACTAACTAAAGTTGATTTTTTTAATTATTTACATCAAGTTCAAGTAGAGATGAAGATTGAACCTAGAAAGTTTTGGACTTTTATCAAGATGCGGCAGAACTCTGAACTCAAATGAAATATGAATGTCACACTAGTTCCAATCATCTCAACATTATCTGCAACCTCTTTTCTGAATTCTTTAGTACTAGCTTTACCCATATCATATAGTGAAGTAATTGATGATGAGTCCTATATTTTAGTTCTATTCTTCCGTCCTCATGATGAGTGGTGCTTGGCCTTAGTGATCTTATGATATCTGAAGTAATTTTGCTTGAATATATTGCCAAACTCGATTCCAAGTTCAATGCTGGTCCTGATGGAGGCACTTCGGCCTATTTAAAATATCGCGGGCATAATCTTTTAGTAAATCCCTTGTCACATCTATTTAGTAATTGGTCTCTGCGAATCGGTATATTCCCATTATCATGGAAGTTATCCTACATAAAAATGGCAGAAAAGATGAAATAGAATATTGGTCAGCTCTCTGTCATTCGTAACCTATTTGAAGCGATTGTATGTGATGCTGTTTATTTTCACTGCAAACATTTATTAACTACAAGGCAACATGGTTATGTGAAGTAGCGATCAAGTTCCACTAAACTGGTTGAATTTATCTCGGAAGCTTGGTGTCCTCGGAATTCCTCTTTTTTTAATTAAATGGCTAGAGTTATATTTATTAAATAGCATCCAGCAAATGTTCTCTTTAGATGGGCTGTCTCTTGCAAAATACCTCTACCTTCCGGTGTTCCTCAAGGTAGCCATCTTGGTCCTGTGCTTTTCATTTTATATATTAACGATTTGCTAAACGTTGTTAACCTACCTGATATTTTGATTTATGCTGACGATGTCAAAATGTTTAAGACGGTCGATAGATCTTTTGGTTGTGGCGCTTTGCAATCAGACATTGACGGTTTCTTCAATTGGTGTAATAAACATTGTGTGTAACTAAATATTAGTTTTACCCGTACAAATTGTCCACTTCTGACTACATACCATATCAATGATATCGCTCTTGACAAAACCAATGAAATCAAAGATCTTGGTATACTTTGAGACACCAAACTTAACTTTTTACCACATATTGACAAAAGTCAAGGCTTATACCGCATTAGGCTTTGTGAGAAGATGGACGCCTGATTTTAATGATCCTTTTACTTTAAGAGCCTTGTATCTAGCTTTTGTGTGACCTCTTATTGAGTAGGTATGCTATCCCCTTTTGGTGTCCCTTTTTATGATATTCATCTATTGTGCTTGGAATCTACACAGAGGAGATTTATTCGCTTCGCACTTAGACGTCTCCCATGGGATAATCCTCTCACGCTTCCTGTTTATGAGCAGAGATTAAATCTTCTTAAATTACCTACGCTCACTAAAAGAAGTGAGGTAACTCTAAGGTAGTCTTCTTGTTTCAAATAATTACTGGTGCCGTAGATGCTCCTAGTTTGTCCTATTATATCAGAGCCGTAAATCTATTTCTTTTTCTATCATACTATTTACGGCTCTGATTGTATTTTACTTAAATGAAAAAATATATAAAGTTCACTGCAAACATATCTAATTAAAAACAATTATGACTTTAAAGGCTTTCGCTTTTGCTTACTGACATTTTATATAGGTTTTCCGGATTAGCCGCGTATTAAATAAATAATTTATTGAGTGCTAAATCAAGTACTCACCCCGAACGTTTTTTGAGCCGGGTAACTGCCTGAAGTTGTTACATACGATTTAAGCCACGCAGATTGTACTGATGCATCTGCTGTTGTTGTGGTTGTTGCATTTGTTGTTGCAACACAAACATAGCTCACTACGTCACTTCTTAAATAAAGTTTATTTATTTTTGGATCAACCGTGGAGAGATGTTAGGGATGGGAGCCCATGTTCGTGAAAGCTGGAAAAGACGAGGTATGTGTAATAAGTCTCGCGAGTCAGAATTTCTGTCTTTCCAAAATGAGTCCAATGATGTTTTGTTGGATGGTCCAGAATAAGCTCGCAAATTGCTGATTTTTCTCGCCGATTCTTGCTTACAGGGTTTTGTGTGTTCTTTCAGACTTCTTTGTGCTGGTCCAATATAAGATGACCCACGGCTACAAGGAGCGGCGTAATCGTCTGATGTTTGGAGTGGAAAACGATCTTTTGGTGATTGCAGGTGGTTTATCACCTTCTTGGGTGGTAAAAAGAAGGATTATACACCGTATCGCCTCGAAACTTCGAAACTTTTTCCACTCTATCCATAGTTTCTCTAACATAGGGCAGAAAAGCTCTCTTCTGATTTAACTGCTCCTGGTTTCTGTCCTTTTCCCTTGACAAATTCGGCTTCAAGGTCTATTTTTTTCTTGGTGTGAGATAGCATGAAAGTATAACGATTAGTGTGCGTGATTTTGCGATAAAACTATGTGTTCTAACGTTCCATCATTATTCTGTATAACTTTAACACTCAAAAACGCAGGGAATTTGTTCTGTTCTTGCTAAAATGTAAACTTTTTTTTTGGAGTGTTGAGAGTTTAGATATTGTAAGAAAATTTTCGATGTCAGATCTTTTTAAAATACAGAAGAAGTGTCATCCACTTACTTGAGCCAAACTTTAGGCTTTTGCTGTAAACCTCTTAGGGTAATTTTCTCAAAATGCTCCATCCACAAGACAGCAACTATAGCCGCTAAAGGTAGACCCATAGACACATCATTTTTATGTAGATCGTAAACTGATTGTTGAAACTGAAATACTCAGATGTTAATCAGAACTCCAACGAAGTGCTAATGTCGGAGAATGAAATAAGCTGTTGAATAACACTTAGCACTTCCTGTACAGGCACATTGGTTTTAAGTGATTCTACATCAAAACTGATGATAACTTCGTCTTCCTCAAGCCTTACGTCACCTAAAAGTGACACAAAATGTGTGGAATCTTTAATGTGATGTTCCGTCTGTCCGATAAATGGTTTTACGACATTCACCAAATGCTTAGATAAAACATAAAGATAGCTAGGCGAATTTATTTGGCTGGCTGACAATCGGCCGCATTGGACTACCAACTTTGTGGATTTTAGGTAAGCCATATACAGAGTTTAGATAGCTTCGGGCAAGATGGAATCAGGCGCTTAGGTGGAAGAATCGCCTTGTGATGGTTGATCGGTGTATTTATTAAATATCCAAAGTTGTGACAAATGCGCAGTAGAAGTGTCGAATGAGCTGGATGCGCATCTATTAAAAGTCAAGTGTTAGTGGCGCATCATTTTAAAAGAACAGTAGAACTTTAAATCAAGTTTTAATTTTATTAATTTTATTTTTGAATATATACCTAATATTTAACAAAAAAATAAATTATTTTCATTTTTGTTTAATGACAAACTCATTTATTTGGTAAGTAATACAATGTTAGTTTTCGGACAGGATTGTGTGTGGAGCTGTGTAATACTTGTGTTACATATCCTGAAAATTGTAAGAAAAGACGCTCAAATAAATTTCTTCGACATGGAAAATTGCTTTTCCACATACCTTTCCGCCTTGTTTCTTGCATAACATTCGATAACAGATCAAGCTCAAAGGATAAGATAATGGCTTTATTAAATGGAAGCTATCTTAGAGTTTCTGTAGGTCGTCACATGGGACACGACGAATGTAGGAATAATTGAATTAAAAAATATTTTCTCTTCCAGTAAATATTTTATTTTATTATTTTTTGAATTCCACATTTACATTTTCTTTCTTGTAGAAAGTCCGCATATTAGTGAAAACGAATTATTTTTTACTTAGATCCTTACTTAGTTTTCTTTTATATTTCCATTAGCATATGATAAGCTTTGTATTATTTAATATTTAAGCATTAAGTAGATACTTTATTTATTAATTTATTTCTACTACAAATTTCATCAATGGCTAATTATTACAAAATCAAAACAAAATAAATTCAAAATGAATGATGATGAAAGTGAACAGAAAAAAAAGCTACATCAAGTAAGCTGACCATTCAAGCGACGTTTTATTTGAGCCTTAGTCATAATATAGATCAAGTTCATGCCAATGAGCATTAAACAAACGAGACATCGACATAATAGGCTCATTAAAACTGTAAGTTGTATGACAAAATGGCAAACAAACAAAATCATTGTTTCTCAAGAAGCGACAAGGAGCACAGATATTTAGGAGGCCAAGCGCAGCTCAGGGGAATTATTGTACCAATCAAATACAAAAAGGATCCTTGAAATGTCACGCCTCCTCTCAATCGTATCGATGGAGAGCAACTTGAGTCGATCAGTGTAAGGTGGCAAAACTACAGGATCATTCCAAGGAAGGCCACGAAGAGCAAATTTAAGACATCTGCATTGAACTGCCTCAATCCGATTAATATTGACAGAGTAAAATGGTGCCCAAAGAAAAGCGTAATAGACGGTCTTGGTTACAAAAAGATAATTAAACTCCCGAGACCACTTCTTAACAATTGACAATATTTAAAATATGGTTTTCAAATGAGAGTCTGGAATTAGAAATAACCCTCAGATCCTTGGTGCGCTGTTAACTCTCGACAATAAACTTCCATAGATGAAGTAATTCAGATATGAAGGACTACGATTACGATAATAAGACATAACAAAACCCTTATCGATATTCAAAGGAAGAAAATTCTTGGAACACCAAGAGTAGAAGGTGTTCAAGTCAGATTTAATCAGAATCATCGTTATTCGAACAGATAGTTAGAGAAATCTTGACTTCGTCAGCATAACAGAAAATGTTGTATGAGGTAGTAACAAGTGTAAGTAATTGATATAAAGGACAACGAATAGAGAACCTAGCTGGCTTCCCTGGGGTACTCCAGAAGTATTAAGGATATTTGTGGATAGTGTACCACGAAAAGAGACTTGCTGAGTACGGTTAGACAGATACGAGAGAAAGGAGAAATCGATGAGGAAAACCAAGCAAAGTAAGCTTATGTAGAAGTACTTTATGGCTAATCCAGTCAACTTGTTTTCCTGCATCAATGACAGACAGTGAATACAAAATTATTAAAAAATAAATAAATTGAATTTAAATTAAAAAACAGCATTTAGTTTAAATTAAATTTCATATTAAGCATGCGCAGTCGCTCATCCAACCCCCTTCATCTTTTTGAGGGCATTCCCTTTAACTAGTACACGAATTTGTCTAGATATTTCTTTTTTAATATTTTTGACACTCTCGTAGACTCACTTTTCGTCATCAAATCGTCATCTATCAAAATTTGAACCGGAAATTTCCATGGAAAACCCGGAAAATCGGGAAAAATCATTTGAAAATTTGGTACAAATTTGATTAGTGTTAAATCCGTTTCGCGAAAAATGCAGAGTTTTCCGATTTTTCCGAAAAAAATTTCCGGAATTTTCCGACTTTCCCGGAAATTTTTCCGGTAAAAAAGTTTTCTAAATTATGCACGACCAAGTTCCCTATCAACTGGCGTTATTACTTTCTCTCCGACAATGGTGAAAACTTGCAGAAAAAATCGAGGAAAATTCATGTAAAACGCTTTTCCGGAGTTTTTCAGACCAAGGAAGCGTTTGAGCGTTTTGCAACCTAAGACAAAGTTGTAGAGCGAAATGAGTTGCATAAAGTTGCTTTTGTGGAAAACTCCGTGGAAAACCCGGAAAAGCGGGAAAATCATCGGACAAATTTTCATCGATATGATTAGTGATAAATCTGTTTCAGGAAAAATGCAGAATTTTCCAGTTTTTCTGGAAAATTTTCTGAAAATTTCCGGAATTTTCCGACTTTTCCGGAAAATTTTCCGACTAAAAAGTTTTATAAGCTATGCGGAATCATTTTTTTTCCGTCCTAGTGGCATCAATACTTTCTCTTCAACAATCATGAAAACTTGCATGAAAAATCGAGGAAAACTCATGTAAATTTTTAAAAAAAATTCATAGTAATAGGAAAAGTCTGTGGAAAACATAGAAAATCGGGAAAATTCATGTTATATGGGATCAAGTTGGAATACAGCTAAAAAGCGCTGTTTAAAACATAATTTGAATTTCAGAAAACCGTTGCAGTACTTTAACGATTTGATACTCGAAAAATTTTTGTTTGGAAAATAGGGAAAATGCAGTAAATCAGTGTCTGTCTTTTCAGCCGTCATAAAATTGTTTTAAAATATCTCCATGCAGCACGTAATAACAATTTAGTTAACGTGAAAAAGACAGAAAATAAAATAAGTAAAAAACGAGTTTTCTCAACAAAACTGAGGCCAAGCCGCATGAAAAAGTAGAAAATAAACTTTTTTTCACACACAGAGGTGGACTTAGATTTTATTCGCTGACAATCACCGATATATGTATTTCAGTATGATCAATCAGAGGTAATAAGTGATTTGATTCATGCAGAGAAAGAATATTCAAGAGAAATGTCCCAATCAAAAAATCTGAGTCCACCTCTGTGTGTGAAGAAAAGTTTATTTTCTACTTTTTCATCCGGCTTGGCCTCAGTTTTGTTTGAAAACTCGTTTTTTACTTATTTTATTGTACATTCAATCACTAATTCTAGTTCGTTTACGAATTTCCGTTCAAATTATGTAAAATAAGTTTATTTAATACTTCTATATCCCGCTGATTTTGCTACCATATAGCTACATATTTATATCGATCGAGTTTCCTACCTGTTTCTAACTTTTCAAGCTTCTACTATAGTAATAAAAACTGTATTTCATTTTTTGTGTGTGTTGTTTTTTTAGCTGAAACGACATCAGCCCTGTGGCGAGGCAATTTTGTGTTGTGTTGGCTATGTTCTATGCCAGCAGGAGTTTTTCTAGGACAATACAGTTATCATCAAATTGTGACATTGCATGCAACAGATACAATGATGTGGCGCCACCAATGGATGGAACTATGCCAACTCTGTCATCTCATTTCCTTCAGTTAACAATGGAAAATAAGCCCCTTGTAAGGGAGACTCATTAGCTGTGTCAGATGGAGGTTCATTAAAATTTGCGACAGATAAATCTGGAAGAAATTTATCATTATTACGAGACTGCCAGATATCATCGTGTGTAGTATGTACGTACAGTCGGTCACTGTTAGATTTTCAGGATGTTTTTCTGTATTTAGGAGCTCATAATTAACAAGGAAGAGTCGCTGTGAAAAATTTCAATTTATTTTATGTAGGTACCTATACGGAGCATGTGAAGTAAAAATAGAAAATATTTAATGAAATTTCAATTTCTTCTATGAATATCCTTAAAAGGTCCTTTCTTTGTTGTTGTTGTTGTTTTTTTGTTTTTGTTTTTTTTTTAATCCACCGCAGACTAATATTAAAATATTATCGCCAATCTAAAGAATTCGCAAGGGTTTCCATCCAGGGTTTTATTTATTAAGTATAGAAAACGTTGTGAACTTAGAAAAAAACAGGAAGGAAATCGATTTTAATTTCCGGACAAATCCCGTTTGAATAATATTCTCCATTCCGTCTTTAATGTAAAGAAACAGTCTCAACCGTTACACTATCATACAGCGACAGAAATTATAAATTCTTGAGTTCGGTCTTGTACGACCTCCTGACAACGTCGGTCGTCGTCATTGAGAGGATCATCAAAATCTCTTGTTATTTGTTTAGGGTCAAAAGATTTTATCGAGATTATAAGGACGGATTTTATTTGACATATGCGCCTAATTTATGGAAACTTGCTCATTATAAAATAAATATTTCTTGCATTATGAAAGGCAGCGTCTTTTGTATATTAATGTTTTGGGTATGCGGTAGGCAAATTTACATTGTAAACATGAAAATGGTATCTTTTTTTATATAATCAGAAGGCGTTATGAGTTCGAATACAGAGAAAATATGGATTCAATTGGGTCGATAAGATTTCTACCTTTTTTTTTTAATCTTCCGTAAAGGAAAGCCGCTTATTTTGAATCCTGTTTTGACTTATAAGTTGTAACATTTGATATGATAAATAGGGTAAATGGATGTAGATTTTTTGTATAAATAATATATTATACATTTTGCGAATAAATGTTGCTATGGCAACGTGAAAAATCGATGTCTGGAGTTAATTAGAGTAATTTGAGCAATTTTTTTCTATATTATTTTCATACATACTTAGGAATGGTATAAAAAATTTTTTCGCGAATTCAAAATGTGAGGATTGTGAAAATTTCTAATTCACTTAATTCCCAAAAAGCGAAAAATTTTGAAAAAAAAGGATAATTATGATGGCTTACACACACCTTAGAAATAAACAAAATACTCGGCGATTTGATCATGATTGGACGAGACGTATAATTGCTCGCAAAGTCTCTCTGACCTCGAAAATATATATCTGAAAGCATCATTGGTATCCACCAGACCACATAGATTTAGATTTAGGACTAAGCGGGGCGAGTGGCCTTTACACTGCAACCATCATCGGCTTATTGTATACCGCTTTCTTTACAGTTCATTCAACAATCCCACTCTTCATAGGAAAAGTAATATTTTTGTTATAGAAAGTTTCCTCAAAGTCGGTAGACTTTAAGAAGTATGAGCTAAAAGCCTGGAAACTACAATGTGCAATGACCTCGCAATCGCACAAGACGTGCTCCGATGTTTCATCCTCTTCGAGACACGACCTACATACATCAGGGGGTGATTTACCTATCCGATGTTTGTGTTTGTTTAGTTTGCAGTGTCCGGTTAGGACTCCTTTGATGATTCTGAGTTGATTCCTGGACAGCCTTAAAAGATCCTGGCTCCTTTTTAGCGAAGGTCCTTTAATGAATCTTTTGGTTTGTCTAGAGTATCTCATTGAAGTCCATCGTTAGTCCATTTAGTTATGGATCCAGTTTTGGAAGGTAAGCTTGACGGTGTTGTAAAAAATACCGAAAAATGGTTCGGTCCTATTAGAGGCATGGATGCTCCTTTTTTGGCCATTCCCATCAATTCCCAAGGGTCCGAACACCCATTGCCAAGTGTTAGGTGATTCTTTCAGCCAAGGTTTATTAATGCTTGAATGCATTCCCATATTAACTTCGTTTTGACCTCAAACTGGCTTTTAATGTCGCCTGGCTATCTGTATAGATACATATTTTTTTGTTAGTATAGGATCGATTGAGGTTTTCGTATGCACATCTAGTGATGGAACATTGAGGCGTATTTTCCTAGGCTTTGATAAACATGAGTCCTTGGCTTTATACCATATATTCCTGCTCCTACTTCTTTCTTCGTTTTAGAACCCTCGCTGTACTAGACTAGGGTTTCATTTCCTAGATTTATATCTATATCTTCCCTGTTTGGTACCTTTATTTTGAGAGGCAGACAGAGGTTACGTTTAACGACCGATAATATTGGCTCCAGGATCTTTGTCAAAAACGTGTTGAGTGCCGGTAGTTTCAATAGTGTTTCTAGAGCGCTAGTGGATGTTGTCCGCATGGCATCAGTTACACTTAGATAAACCATTCTTCAGAGGTTGTTTGGCTTCCTGACGGCTGTCTTTTGTGTACATTTGTTCCACCACGCTCTGCCGCATCGGTGATTATGGGTCTGACTACTTTCTTGTATAGCTAAATCATTATGTTTGGTTTGAGTTCCCATATGGAGCCAGCCAGTTTTCTACAGTTCCACAACATTAGTGTACTTTTCTGGACTGGCTTATCTATATATTTCCTCCATATCAGTAGCGTTAGACTTAATAAAAATATTGACTTTAAACATTTCATCAGGACCAGCTAAGAGTGTAATTCTGCATAGCGTTTTCAGTTCATTATTTGTATAACAGCCGGTACAAAAAACAAGTTCAATATTATACAGGCGTCTATCAGAATATTTAAATTTACTACTAACGCCATCTATATTTTTACCCCGGAAATCAAGTATTCAAATTGTAACACTAATATCAACAACATGTGCGCCGTCAATAATTCGTTATGTTTACAGACATGTAGGTACCTAACATGTGTACTCTGTATACAGTGAACATATATGTAGCTACTATAGTCCTTCTATTATATTTAACCTCAAATATTTCCTACAAAAGTATGCTGCTCCAAAATATGCAACCATTACCTAAAATAGCATCTTCAGGAAGAATCATTAAATATATACCACCACAATTTTGAGATCTATTTATAGAACAACAACCTGGAACTAGCAACAATTTACCTTCAATTTTGTAGCTATTATGGGACACAAACATGCCTGTTTTAATGACGCTCATGCATACAACGCATAATTTCACTATGACAGTGTAGATTATCGTTTGTCTGACCGACCAACCTGAAAACCCTAGAGCATTTGTTAGTTCAACAACAGGACCACCATAAATCTGCCAGCCAATCAGATAACTTTCTTGTCTACATAGGTACATCCATCCCAAACCTTTTAAATTTTTACTGGTATTTTTAAGGTCGTGAATTCCATAAAATTACCATGGAAGTGGCGATACTAAAAATAAGGAGGGATGGTGGTAAATGTTAAGTCAGAAACAAGAAACCAGTATATGTACATGTGGTGGTAGTAGTTTGTGCTGATTAATGTGTGCCTTCCAAGTTTAGAATCATCTCTCACTATATACCTGCTACGTCATACCATTTTTGTCGGGATACCCATGAGACTGCAATTTTAATGAAACTCGAAGTTTGTCCTGTTTTAATCGTCACCATGCTTCACGTACATACATATATTCTACTTGTACTCTTATGGATCTGCTACACTTATCCATCCATATTACGCCCTCGCTCCCTTCTCTTTTTCCGGTAAACACGAACCCAAAATTTATCCTGCACATTGTCAAATTAACTGGAGAACATGTCAAGTCAACCATGTATGGTATGAAGGAATGTGAGAACAAGTTAACGATAGAGCCTTACATGACATTTGAACCATATCTTTACCACCAGAGTATGGAAAATGATTAGCCTGTTTTAGGAAAGGGAAGACAGTAAAAATGGATTACTCCCGCACTTACCTAGATTTGTGCATGTGTGTGCATTAGTTCCGTCGCGCTTAGCGTCGTCCTTGGTTTACAGATTTTGTGTAGAAAAATTAAATTACCAGCGAAGAAAAGGAACGAACGCAGAATTTATCCCCAGGCTATGATAAATTTGCAAATTAGTCCCTCATGGATGACCTGTTCGCAGGTGTTGTGAAGAAGAAGCTAGTTCATTGTCGGGATTGGAGGAGTGCATAAAATGTCATTAAAAAGGTCTTGCTGACTTTCTGCTGCGATGATATTCCGCTTGGGGCAAGTAAAAGTAGAAAATTGAATCGAATTACATCAAACCGTGATTCACAAAAGGGTCATTATGTGGTAGATAAGTGGCTTGTCGATCTGTTGTTTTAAACATAATTTAATTACTTGCTTCAGGCTACAGAGATGAGATTAGGTATACAAGAAATAAATAATATTTAGTGTGTTGTTGTTCCTTCACAAGGGAATAAAGGATTTTGAGTTGGTTTTTTTCATTAAAATTTAAGTTATTTGGTACCGTATTTATTGATTTTAGTACCTAATTAAGAATTTTGTATCTACAATCGGAATGGATCAAATCAAGGACCAAAAAATTGTTATTGTTGTAGCTGATTTCAACGTATACATTATCCACTTTGGATCTCTACACATTCCAATCACACGAATAATGCTTAAAAATTCTGGAGAAAAATTTGTGAGTAAATTCATAAAAGAAAAATAAATTGTTATCAGTCCGACAGGTAAACCAAATCAGTCCAAGTCTTGTGTTCCCTTTGTCGGTTACCAATTCTCATTCAGTCGCCGATATTCCATTTTTCTTCACCCTTGTCCCCCCCCCCCCCTATAAGTAACTTCAGACTTGATAATTTTCTGATCAATACTGGTACAATGCAAAATATCCAATCGATACACTAGTTCAGAAGATGAGGGAGGATTAATATGAAAGGATATCAGATGCAATTACCATGAAGTGTAATCTAGGCTAAATAAAGCTACAATCAATTTAAAGCTCTTTACACATATAAAAAAAATCACGTATCCTTTTACAGCCGATTTGTCGCATGTCATACATAATCCCGCGCCTGAAATTATCAATTTCTTGGATCAATGTTTGTCTGGAATATTTAATCACGAAAAAGGCTTATTTTAATTCTAGGCGTGAAAGTTTTAATAATAAGTAACTTGGCACAGTATTTTTTTTTCCCAACATTAATCCACTCAGAAATTTCAATTGTTTACAGCTGTCCATCCGATTTTACTCAGAACATTAAAAAAGAAAAAATATTAAAAAGAATGGAATGATTTGGGTCTGGGTGGACTTTGGAAGAGGTAGTAATCTCACTTTCACAAAACGTGTTTTACTGTAGGCGTTCGAAAATCCCCTTGGACAAATTAGTGGTGACGTGTTTTTTAATTCCAAAAGCAGAATTTTTCCGTTGCAACTTTTATGAGCTTATTTAATTTTTATGTTAAAATTTTAAGTGCTTTTAATTTTTCTTTTACCCGCTGTTGTTCTTTATCTTCAGAGAAACATAGAGATTAGAGTCAGTTATTTATGTCAAGTATAAAAAACAAATATTTTTTTATTGCTAGTGCTTTTTAAAATTGTCACTATAATTTTGGTTGGAAAATTTTTTTTCCATTTTTTCTTTCCAAATTAATAGTTTTCAGAGTTTGGTACAACAAAAGGAAAAAAATGGAACTCATAATAACGTTCGTGCGTACATCCGTCTGTTTGTCTGTCTCACTGTCACAGACTTTTCCTCGAAAACGACGTGACAGGAATTTGAAAGGGGAATGCCCATTTTTGGTCCGACATTAACAGACATGAGAGATGTCTTTTAAACGATCATTATGATACTCTGAGTCTGAACATATTTTATTAACAATGTTTATTTCAGTTAAGCGGGGGAAGGCTTGGGGAGAGGGTGTCAAAGTTTGATCTAGTATATTTGGGAAAATCTAGTACAAAATCGAGTTCCTTAGGTTCTAAGAAGAAGTTTGAGTACCAACACTCATATACTCGGAGCGTTCTGTAGCTATATATATACCCACTTTTGTAGTATTTCTTTCTTTTTTTTCGAACTGAGGTACTAGTTTTTTTGCACTTTTGGTCATCTCTCACTCGGTAGGGTTATGTACGAACGGAAAACGGATTTCACTGTTCGCCTCAGCTCATTACCAGCTATAATTCGTAGAAGAAAATTTCTGCATAGGGTGGGGGAATGGTAGGTCTTTGTCACGCACACATATTTCGACAGTCAATGATTATGAAATATGTTTTTTTTTAATTTTAATGGGAATGGTTTGGACCCAAAAAAAATTTTATTTCGTGTGGTATCGAACATTTAAGAATTCCAATAAAAAAAAAATTCTAAATTTTTATGGAATTGTTTATAAAGATACAGCCCAAAATTTGTGCGTAAAAATACCGTCCTAGGTTTCTTAAGATGAAATTTTTATATTATCAGGGTAAGTCATAGATAAAAAAAAGAAAATTTCGTCTCATAGTTGCTAGAAAAAATTGCAATTCTTCTAAATAAAATTACTCTTGGCACCCGTCTGTTTGAAGATTATTCAATTATCATAAGCAAATTTGGACTAGATTTAAATATACAAATGGCAAATTTCTCGTCTAAAAGACTGAAATTCATCAAAAAACAATTTCAATAAATTTGCAAATTGCATTAAAGTGTAGGAAAAATTGAACTTTTCGACCCCTCGATCAGAGAGATTTCATCTGTTGAGTCTGACATCCATCACTGAACTTCAATGGTAAGCAATTAGGGATAAGCATACTGATGAGACTTCTCTAATCACTGGGTCGAAAAGCTAAATTTTTCTGCATTTATGTAAATATCTTTAAATTCGCTCGATCGACTGTTCATTAATAGTGTTCTGGTACGGAACCCTGATTGCGCGAGTCTGACCCGCTCTTAATCGAATTATTTATAGCTAATTTAAAAAAAAAACATCTACTAAACAATCATAATTGTATCAAAATATTAAGGCTTGTGGCTGGATAACATGGAACCAAACTTGTTTTCTAAACACAACGTTTATCATTTTAAAGTTTAGGCTTTAGAATGATTTCCAGTACCTACTAAAATAATTGTTGCTCAAAAGAATTAGCTTTTAAGGAATTCCAATAGGAATTCGCACTTAGAGATTGGGCATTATTCCAATACACAATTTGCCACATTAGTTCTTGAAACAAAGCTCAACAGCTCGAATGAATAGCTAAAACAATTCAAGTAAATATCAAGTAAAGCCATTTTGAAAGTGCTTACTTTGTAGAAATTCAAATACTCATGCATAAATTATACAAGAATCATGGTTATTCCAACAAGAAAATTCTATAGATAAGAGCTAGCTATACCTTTTAGTTGGAAACATTTACTCCAACAAAACACGATTTATTGCCTGACCTAAATTTTATACATGTTAAATAATCATATATGCACGTACACGTACCAACCTCCCTCAAAGGAGCTTACACACACACCTGCATACACACAGAACTGCTTAATTATAGTCTAGATCTAAGAAGCCTAATTTATTTCGCTTCAGTGAATCCATTTTCAATTATTTTCAATTATACATTTCAGCTATCTCCTATGTACTGAAGAAGGCTCCTATTTATCATAGTTTCAATAAGCGCATTCAATTAACCCTCATTGCACTCTCTGAAATGTTCCAGTCCAGACAAGTCCTGGAGGTAAGTATACACCCACCTATATTTTCTACGTAGATGAAATTACCATAACAAAATGGACCACAAATTTTTATGGGTAACCAGCAAAGAAAATGGGATGTTAGCCATGTTAGACGACCCTCATTTATTCTTATCAATGGCCACTTAGCTTTGAGTCGTTTTATTTGAATAATTGCACAATTCTCCCCTATTTCCAGAGTTAATATAGTGCTTGAAAACTATCGAAAAGATTAGGCTGCTTGCATCATGAAAATTAATGGCTGAAGTATGTAGTTTAGTTAGGATGTTTTTGACCTTTGAAATTCAAATCTCAGGATTTCTATGTAAAACGTATCGATATTGCCCGCATTTATGATTTTAGGAAAAATACATCATCATGTCCTAAAACTATCAATCTCTCTTGTTCTCTATCTCTCTCATTCACTCTGTTTATATAGTTTCATGTGAAAAGCTTATCTGACAGTCTTAGCTTTATTTTGGGGCCGATGTACTACGTATTATATGTGGGTAATGAAAGTGGGTGGAAAAGCTCTAAGGATTTATGAGCTTAAACCACGCAATATGCCACCACGATTGATGTCCTGCCACTATTCTAATGGGAGTAAGGTACTTCTAGGAGGGTCAACGCTATTTACTTGCTTACAATATTGCTTTCAGTCCCAAAAATTTGGTTACATATGTGCATAACTAACATGTACACGTACGCCCGTCCATATAATGTATGTTTGTACTTATGCAAACAGAATCTTAAAGAATGTTAAAAGTATATATGCATGGAATGCAGATTATTTAGAAACATTGTCCTTAGTTGGCTGGGGCTTGGAACGTCCTTGTGAATATAAAAATGGCAAAACTAATTTAATATCGCAGTTTTGAAGTGATAAAACGAAAATCTACTCGTACGATCTAACGGAGAAACGATAAAAACAGAGTTACTTCAATATTTTTATTATGAATTTTGTTTTCCATAAAACCTGCAAGTCAGCACCTACAAAAGTGTCCACCTTCAGTCCATGTCCATCAGGGAAGGTTTGATATGTAATCAGCTAATAGCCATTGGTCTGGATGGAATTTGTTATACGTAGATATGGTGGATCGATAATAAATGGAAATGGAGAAAATTACACAACATCGACACACATTATCATAAATGTTCTCAACTGAAAATATAAAATTTGTTTCTTTCGATATACCATATGACATCCATTTAGAAAGTTTTGAAATGGCTATACGATGGTAATCAGTGTCAGACATAAATTATCATAAATCTAGTCGTCATGTATCTACTTATAATGTTTAGCTAGTGTGGCTTATGTTCTACCTTTGTGGTGCCACATGGGCTAAGAATATTTGTTGATGAATGAACAACAAAAAACAAGGTAGAAGATAAGATCAAGGCGACTAAAATGGATGTGGAAAATATGTTTTTAGTTTGAGAGCCGCCGGATTTAGACTTTTGGACTTTCATGAAAAAACAAAATTATGTTGAAGGATGGAAGGATGTTTGACAAAATTATGACTTTTTTCTAACTTCAAGTTACTCCCCGAAAATTTCATCTCCTGCTGTCCGATTTTTATTCTCGCTTTCACTAGTAGAACTGTAAAGTGCCATTCATCAGCAGAGATGGGCGAACGAACATTGAGCATTTGCAGGTGTACAAAACTGTTTCTTGATGGGCCCAATGGGAATATCTTTGATTTTCTCATGGGGCTCAGAAGGAAACAGTGTAGAACTGTGGTTGTCATCATCATCGGCCACAGCTTGCTTCACGCTCATCTAACAAGGATGGGACTTGTTGACAGCCCTGAGTGTCTGGCCTGCCTGGAAGGAGAGCCTGAGATAATCGAACACTTTTTGTGTGCTTGTCCGGCCTTGGCCCGGAGCAGGCTGGGTACTCTAGGGTCTGCCCTTCTAGTTTAGGTTAAGTTAGGTTAGATTGGTGGCCAATCGTACGAACCTGTGCGATCAGCCTCACTTAGACCATTTGCGGTTCATTGTGATACCACCTTGATGGGAACCTACCTGGGAATGATATCCCAGTTTTAGGGGTGCGGTGAAACCAGCCACAGAAGTTAATGAACCTTGCCAGGTCCCAAAGTCCCTGTCTGCTAGCTCTCCCAATTCACCGAAGAAGTAGCTGCTGAGCGGATTCCTCCTACGCATGGCAAAGTTAGGGCATTCACACAGCAGATGCTGAACGCTCTCAACCTCTTCCTCGCTCATACAGCTTCTGCAGAAGTCGTTGTATGGAGCTTGTAGAAGCGCTGCATGCTTACCAAAGAGGCAGTGCCCTATAATAACTACGATAAGATTACGTACATCATTACGGCTCCTCCTCAATAGAGATTCAGTCTTCCTAGAACAAACCTCGGGCCAGAGCTGTCTTGAAATCGCACATGTGGTCAATTCTTCCCACCTACGATTAGCCAGCTTCCAGCCTTGTACATCTAGAATTATCTTCACTGCCCTTCTATTTGTATATGAGCTGAAAACCCTTCCTAACCAAGACCTGATGTGCTTCATTAAGAGGACAGAAAAGTTTTGGTGAAAGGGCTTCTAGCGAGACAGCACAATGGACCGCTCTGGTCGCCGTGCTTGGGATCTCTCGTCCACCTCGCTTTAAAAAAAATAAAAAATAGCCTAGAGCTTTAAATTTTTTTTGTTTGGTGTAAAAAACTATAAATTTAGACAGTTAAATTCAGCCTATGCAGTTTGTTATCTCCCCCACCTTCCGAATAGAGATATTCTTAAAGCCGTCAAAGAAGAGTATTCCCACTCAGGGTTCGATGTATGGCCTTAGCAAGCACCGGGCATTTGCAGAGAAAGTGAATAAGTGTCAAAGAATGATATTATTTCAACTGCAAGTTTTCTTATTTGAAATTTTTAAAAATTATTAAATAATAATAATTGATTTTGGCTACAGCTGTGGCAGGTCCAACAATATACTTTTAGTCGACAAATCTATAGTAAACATAGATATTTAAGTACTTATATAAAAAAAATATTGAACATTATTACATGTATAAAGTTTCAAGTTGCATTTACATGAAACTGTTTCAAGTTGATGAGCAAATTTTATGGAAATCGATAAAGTAATATATATGAAGGATGAGTTAGCACTAAGAGCAAATATTTTTCTGAGTGTTTAAAAAAAAAAATCCCGGGAATCATCTCGTTTTCCCACATTATCCTTCCTGACGAATTATTTGAAATTGCAGCTCTTAGGTCATATTTTACATACTTTGTTTGCAGTATTTATTGCTTTTTCAAAAGTTGTGCAGTGTACTCTACTACACATTCGGCATTTAAATCTTTTCTCTCCACGATATAGAAAATTGCCTTACCATTAAGAAATACGCTATTTTTCGCAAATCGAACTCAACCAGTTATATACATATACTATATATATTACAATTACAACTACAATTATTTATTTCAAAGTCAGTACAATAAGACAAAAGTCTTTACTTAAGTACATTAAACAAATGGAGAGTTAGGCACTAGAGAGAACCAATATGAAAAACATAAAATTACTATAAATGAAGGAAAAATAAAAAAATTACAATGAAATAGGAAAAATAATAAGAAAAAAATACAATCAGAGATTATTAAAAAAAAAAGTTCAAAATTAACTAAAGCTAAACAAAGAAGAAAAGAAAAATATCCCAAGTCCGTGAGTTTGTAGAATCACTAAGCTGGACGCAGAAAATCACTGATCAAACGCCTAAAAGATGCTACCGATCTTGTACGCTGAATCTCAGGTGGAAGTGTATTCCAAGCGCGAGTTATGTGGACAAAGTAAGAACCATCAAGTTTAAAGCGAGGTAAAACTAGATTCAAATGTCTTTCACTATGCATAAAATTAATAAAGTCGAAAAGGTATGAAGGTATGAAGGTACGCCATGGTACAGAATTTTATGGAGTGATAGTAATGCTTTACGCAGTAAGTAAATGTCCACAGAGCAATCAATGATTTTATTCCTAAATGGTGTAATGTGGTCAAATCGCCGCAAACCCAATGCAAATCTAGTGCAATCATTGAAAGCTACTTCTAGTTTCCGCTTGCAGGCGGCATCTAGTCTAGGGAATATCAAAGATCCAAATGAAAAATGTGGTAATAACAAAGACTTCACCAGATTTATGCGTGTAGTAGTTGAGAGAATATTGGCGTACAACCACAGCCGTCTAAGGGCTCCGTACACTTTGCTAATTATCGCTTTTAGAATTTCAGATAAGCCTAAATTTTTTACCCGACAAACAAAGGAAATTTGAGAGCCTTCCAGAAAAATATGGGGTAGGTGTGAGGTGTCGATAGTGTGTCTGTACAAGGGTAAGGCCACCCACTTGGTGGGGTTCAATGAGAGGCCATTGACGACAGACCACTCGTGAATTCATTCCAAATCCTCATTTACCCTGCTAACGCAATCTTCAACCAAGCCAACGACTAAGATATAGCTGGACATAATCAGCATACATATGAACTTTGCTGTGTAAAACAACAGTTAGTAAATCGTTGATGAACAAACTAAACATAAGAGGACCCAAAATAGATCCCTGAGGAACGCCACATGTAACACTAATTCTCGAGGAGACGTGATTAGCGACCGTAACCTGCTGGCCGCGGTTAGTTAAGAAGCTATCAATAAGTTTGGCAGCAGGAGAACTAAAACCAAAAAGTACAAGAAGTTTAGCAAGAAGCAAAGAACTAAGAACATGTCAAGGACTGTTCTAATATCAGTCGTTATTTTCAATAGAGCTGTCTCACAGCTATGACCAGCGCGGAAGCCAGACTGCCATTGACTGAGAAGGTTATGTTGGAATAGATACTGTTGTATTTGCTTAGACATGATTTTTTCCAGCGCCTTAGCAAGGAAGCATAATATGCTAATTGGTCTGAAGTCACCTGGCTCCTTTGCTGAGGAGTTTCTAGCAATGGGAACCACTACAGCTTGCCTCCAAAGTGTGGGACAGGCATTCAAAATGTGTAGTGTAGGTGTAATTATGAAGGGTAACAGCAGCTTAACAAAGCGGGGTGGTAAGTTATTCGGACCTATTGCCGCTGAAAGAATAGAGTTAATGGTGTCGATTGCTTCATTCGCATCAATACAACGGAAGCTAAATCCAGAGTCAGCAGGGCGTGTCAAAGGGCGCACCATATCCGCGCACGAAGATATGATATTAACGTTTCTACTATGCGATACAAAGTATTTATTAAGGTCATCAGGATTTAGCTCGCAATCCAAATTTTTATTGCTGGTTACTCCAAGACTACGAAGTGTATGCCAGAGTTTCTTCGAAGGGATAGTAGTGTCCAATTTGTCAGCATAGAACGCTCGCTTAGCATCTTGAGCTTTCCTATTAACTAGATTTCGAATCCGTTTGAATGCCAGTAAGCTACTCTGTGTTTTAGTCATTTTGTACCAGTGATGCAGGAAATCACGCTCTATAATTAAATTTCTTATCGCGGAGGAAAACCATGGGCAACGATTTGTAGCAATATATATATAAACCTATATATGTATATACGTCGAAATTAATATGATTGACATTTATCAAAAATGTATTATGAATTTGACTTTTTAATAACGTTTATAAAGTCAAATTCTTAATATATATTTTTCTTACTACCTTCTCTGTACACATGCGGGTCTCCTCAGAGTCAACACATGTAAAACGAAGATAGTTAAAAATACCCAACAAAAAAATAGAACATATTTTACAATTTTGGCTTCCAGTTTTACAGCAAGAAAATTTTCAAATAGATTCTTACCATCCGCTTTCAGTCAAAAACAATCGGAAACCTGATCCTGAAAAATAATTTCCAGACAGTTTACATTGAAATCAAGTATGAAAGAGGTACAAAAACCCTATGAGCTTGGACAAAAAGTGCATTAAATATCCATCAATTCTGTCGTCTGCTTTATCTCCCCTTTCAATACTTAAGCTCTACTGTAGCGTTCCAAATGCTTACACTGAAGCATTGTAGAATGAACATTTTTGCTCCAAGCCGGATACAATTATTCAGCATCAGAAAATATAGGAGTAGCAAATGACTAAAGGTACCTACATATATACGAAAAATGATAAAATAAAAATAAAATCTTAAATCTTTCTATAGAACAACTCCAGGAGAGCAACAACGTCTATAATTTCTTTAGATTATACATACATATCTACATAGATTGAACGATATACATATATATATAGAGACAGATTTCAAGCTACATTTTTATATAGTACATAGCTCCTCCAGCATACTTCTTTCAAACAATATAAACCGCAAGAAAATAAGGTGCAGAGCTTATATATCATAAGAGTTTGGAAAATATAAAAGTTTCTTTGGAAAAACGTGATGAAAATTCACTTTTCTTGCAGCTGCTCAACATAAAAAGGGTGAAATTTTGTTATGGTTAGGGAAACAGAAACGTCCTGAAATCCATTAATTCAGTCGTTTTAACTTTGCAATGTCCTTGCATGAATTCTGTCATTCTTGTGGTGTGGTTTCAATGAGTTACCAAGTTTTAATAGGGAAGAAATATGAAAGTGCAATCTGCACTTTTTACCAGTTCGCCTTGAATCTCGAAAATGTCTGCTATTTTTATTCCAAACTGTTTATACGACGCTATTTAGGATAAAAGCAAGTAACTAGCATAAGTCATTCAGTTACGGGTCACAAAGATTACTATAAACGAATAATTATTATTGTAGTCGTGAAGGATATACGGATAAAGACTATATACCAAGTGTTGAACGTCAAAAGCTTCTATATAGGTAGTTGTAGTTCGACAATCAACGTTTCACATTTAGAATTTAATTTTGTTCCATGTTACGTTCATGAGGATTGACAATCAAAGATCTAGGAAAATCATTGACAGAATTCCAAATTTTTTTTATAGCAAAAAAAGGCAATTCTTCGAATGCACTTGTGGCTATATAGTTAATATTAACTCTATCCTGTAGCAATTACCACATTTATAAAGCAAATCTATATTCCTGTTTCAGTATTAGTTACAATTTTACCCTAAGGAGTATATTTCTCGTTCATATAATAACAATGCCTTTTCACTTCAGTAGTTGTGTGTAGATTTCTGGAATAATTAAAGCATAGTGACGTCAAATCATATGCAAATCGATAATTTGAGGATAATCAATGCGAACCAATGCAAACATGAGGATACTTTCGAATAATTTGTAGATAAATACGTGCACTGAAATCATAATGAATTTCGTCGAGGTTGTTGGAATAATTTGATTGTTCCACATCAAATTGGAAATGTGATGCTAATGCTAACAGAAGTAACCTACTTTTAAGATAGAAGAATTATATTTAATTCATTGTTTAATTTTGATTTGAATTTTTAATTGAATAACTTTTTATCAACTCACTCACCCCTGACTAAATAGTTTTGTGTCTGAGAGTCTCAGCGCCGTTCGTGACGAAAGAGTTTAGGGTAGTAAACGTGGATGGCTTTACATGGGGTTCTTTTTTATTTAGAATGAGTGAATGGGGTAAAATTTTCTTACATTTTGGGGGTTTTAGGGTGGGGGTTCTAATTACCACCCTTGGTATTGTCCAATTTGGACCGTGTTCGAGAGTCGATAATCGAGATTCGAGAGTCGGAATACGAGATTCAAGAGTCGAAAGTGGAGAGAGCGTATAAAATGTATGACTAAAAAGTAGAAAATAAAATATATATTATAAACACTGTTAACACCAACCTTTCGTAAATAAATTGCACTAAAAAGTAAAAAATAATATTTTTGTCTTTCTGTTTGGGCTTGAGTTGCAGTTAGACAATTGTGATTATAGTTATTGTTCAATCAAACCAACATTAAATAGCCACCTGGAAGTAAAATAGTTTAAAAGATTCTAATTCCAAGTATTTCTAATCATCGAAAATAGGTCGGGAACGAAACGATGTATACCTACCTACAAGCACATCGATAAGGCAGTTTTTAGTGGAGATAACAATTAACCCATCATCGCTACATTCCACATAAACAAATCCGGGACACAATCCAATAAAAGGAAAGTAACTTGTCTTCGATAATCAAATGGCATTAGATTAAGTAATCTGTACATTTAAATGTATCTTTAAAATAGCAAATTAGCAATATTGTAATAGGTATCTTACTGTATAATTATAATCCTAATAACTTTAGCTAGGCAAAATTAGGAACGGCAACAAAAATGCTCAAACCTCCAGTTGCTTTGCACAGCTGCTAGGGTCAATGTATTCTTCTGACCTAAGCACAGCTGCTAAGGTCAACGGACTTTTGTGTTGCTACCTACGCACAGCTGCTAAGGTCAACGTACTTTGGTTACTATGCGCAATATAAAATAATTTGTTGGAGCCGTGCGCAATTCAGAGGCAATATAAGTCGCAGGCCAACTTGAATCTTTCTCTTTTCGCATTCAGCTTTCATAGATTGCGCATCATTTGGAAATCGACTTTGCTAGTGGTAATAAAATAGAATTATTAACAAATCAACTTTATCTTGGGTAGCGACTGAAATAAAGATATTTATTCTGGGTAGCGACTAGAATAAACACTACGAATACAACTTTGCTTTGGGTCTCGACTGAAGTAAAGTATTTTGTTCCGGAGAATGACTAGAACAAGATAATCACTAACTATTTAATTACCAACGCCATAAAGTCGATTCCATAGTTTATATTGATGAGTACATTTTTTTGATTGATCATATACTATATTTCATACTGATTATCATTATTATATATATATATATAGTGCAATTGTTCAAAGTTGTCTCTGCTTTGACAGAATTGTGTTGAAATTGAAATTAGAAACATAAGTGAAACTAGTGAGTAAGCGACTTTATTAAATCAATTTACATAATTGAAGTTTAGTCCTTAAGTGTCGTTATTCATATAAAGTGTATCTAATATAAGTGAAATTGAATTCTGCTAAGTTTAGCTCTAGTTGTAATTTTGTAAGTCCAATAAACCACTGACTTTAAAATATTCCCGGCGTTCTTATTTACAGTCCACATTATTAATATTTTTTCTTGAGTGTTCTCATTGGGCAGAACAGTTATGGATGCTCAAACTTTTAAGATTCAATCTAAGTTGTAGCATTTCTTAATTTACAATGAAACTTTTCTTGTGTATATCACTGAGAAAGTAAAAAAAAACAAATTTTTTTCTAAGGCATATCTCTTCATTTTCATAAAATGTAATTTGTAATCTACTTTTATATGTAATTTAATTAACATCCATAAAATTTAATGTTCAGTCTGTTAACAGTGTGCTGTCAATAATATTATTTTCATCAACATTTGAAAATTCATAAATATGAACTTTGGAAGTAGAATTTAATTTCCTTATATGAGCATAAAATTCATTGCTCTGGAATAAAACCAAAACTACATTAAACTTGACTAATAAATTTAATTTATAGGCAACATTCACCCATAAGGATGGTTTTCCTCAATCCCAGAGGAAAATGTCGCAGTAAAATCTACAATCCAATAAATTCATATTCGACAACGTAATGGTAAATCACTCTTTGCCTATCTATCCATCATCTATCTATATACATACTTACATCCATGTTAAATAATATCTTTCAGTGCTGGTCCTGAATCCCATTCTAAACCTACCGGCCGAATTCATATTACATTTGACTAGGCAATCACTTTTCGAGTTTTCCACTCATGGTCATGACTTCAGCAGTTAATGAGCTTTGACAGAATATTTTCTTGCCTCTTCGTCCATCTATATGTGCGGGGGGAACGCCTTGATTAAGAGAACACAGGAGATCTGTTGATTGAGTTTTGAAGCTCCAACGATCGTTTTATCATCGTTTGAGTGAGCATAAAGGGTGAATTAAATATTTCTAGGTCATTTTCGAATATAGGTATATACCTGCCTATATAGTCTTTACAGGATTTAGGACAGGTACATGGATTTTAGCAATATTAGGAGTTTTCACAGTATCATCAGTCAGACGAAAGCGATTGAGATGGGGATGTATGACTAAAAAGCAATGAAATTAAAACACTTCAGATTTGAATGACATACGAAGTATATCTGTGTATATATGGACATAATGAAATTGATTCAGTTGTCAGCTAAACTTAAAAAATAGCACTTCCGTGAATATTAATAATATAAATACCCACAATTTGAATTCCAGGACCTATCGATTGGTGAGATTCTACCACAAACAAAAGCTTGGTAATTTTCTTTAATTTGTTAAAAGCTATAAAAGATAAATTATAACTTAAAAATGAATACCTTGAATGCAGGCTTCCATTAAAAATATAAGAAAAAAACTACGGAAAAATTACGAAAAATATGTCAAAATGAAAAATTTAAAAGGGGGGTGGGTAATATCTACTAGATTTTGATGAAATGGAATGGTACGAGAAATCGATTTAGCTGTACCTACATATAAGACTCGACTTTGGAAAAACTCATTTTGGGGATATTTAGGGGGTAGAAAATTCATTTAGGGGGTATTTACGGAATAATTAAGGGGTAATAATAGATTTTGATGAGCTATCGTCAATAAGCAATTTAATCACTCGACCGCACTTCCATCTTCTGAGCGATGTTCAGTCTTCCAGATATTGTATATACCTAATTGACATACAAACAAATGTAAATCAAATCAAATCGAATTAAATCAGTTTTCCCTTGCCTTTAGATTTACTTGGAATATTATAGAGAGTGTTAGTTTAAAGAACACAAAATACTCATACATAATATATTTATAGTTTTAAGATGTTCTTTAATTTTCAACAAATTCTGTTTCTTTTCTAAATCCCTATCTAGGACTTTTTCTAACATCATGAAATGATTTTAATGTTTCAATACACATGCTAAACCCAATATAAAATAAACACATAAAAATCAAGCCAGTAATCCAAACCACAAATACGGAAAATATATAAAGTGATTTTCTCTCTCGAAGTCCATAATATGCCAAAAACGACAATTTCAATAAACTTCTAAACCAGTTTACCATTGCAATACCATGATTTAACCATATGTTTGCCACATGTGCATACAAAATCCATAGTACATATAACGAAAACCCTCTCACCTCAAATAGATAAACTTTTCCATTCACTTAAACCCATTGATCCGATTCCCTGATACCCTTTTACTTAACCTTTTGCATGCATTGCAATGTAAAATTTTCTCACTTATTTTCTCAATAAATCAAAGAAATGAAATAAAACAAAGTTCGAAATGGATTCGATTCAGGAGCGTAAATAGAAAACATTTTATCGTTGCGTTCTACTTGGATGAATGTCGTCATCCACAGGATCGATTGAGCTGCACTTCTGGCTGAGCTACTTTCAAAGTTTTGTAAAGAGCTGGAAATAACAGGAGTAAAGCAATGGAAAGCTTAACGTTTAGAATATTCAACAGTGAAAGTTTTCATTCTTTTTTTTTAAGATTATCAGTAAGAGGATACATATATCTAGTTATCACACTTTTGTATTGGATAGGTATCAGTTCTATGTATTGTTGTAGTGCAACATATGTGCTTTATACAAATATCATCAATAATGGAATTTTATTTGATAAGAAAATGTGCACGGTTGGTTTTGATGCTGAATTTCAAATATATCCATTTTTCTATATAGAAAATGACATAAATTTGAGAATAATGACAGAAATGGAAGTTGGGATGATGTTTTATCATGCAGCAACAGTTTTTAGTGATTTTTTTTTTGTTTTGTATTTTTTCTACTCACATATGGCTGACAAATAATGCGATTAAAATTAGATATATTTGTTGAGGCCAGCCGGCCCTTTAACTCGTACACAAATTTGTCTATATATTTCTTTTTTTCTATTTTCGACACTCTCGTCGACCCACTTTTCGTCATCACAGCGAGCTGAAATTTGGCACACAGGTTCATGTCGCGTGACAATTGAATCTATCAAAATTTGAACCGAAAATTTCCATGGAAAACCCGGAAAATCGGGAAAAATTATTTGAAAATTTGGTACAAATTTGATTAGTGATAAATCCATTTTCAGAAAAGTGCAGAGTTTTCCGACTTTTTCGGAAAAAAAGTTTTCTAAATTATGCAGGATCAAGTTCCCTATCAACTGGCATCATTACTTTCTCTCCGACAATGGTGAAAACTTCAGAAAAAATCGAGGAAAATTCATGTAAAACGCTTTTCCGGAGTTTTTCCGACCAAGGAAGCGTTTTGCAACCTAAGACAAAGTTGTAGAGCGAAATGAGTTGCATAAAGTTGATTTTGTGGAAAATTCCATGGAAAACCCGGAAAAGCGGAAAAATTTCCATCGATATAATTAGTGATAAAACTGTTTAAGGAAAAGTGCAGAATTTTCCAATTTTTCTGGAATTTCCGGAATTTTCCGACTTTTCCGGAAAATTATCCGACAAAAAAGTTTTATAAGCTATGCGGAATCATTTTTTCCGTCCTACTGGCATCAATACTTTCTCTTCAACAATCATAAAAACTTGCATGAAAAATCGAAGAAAATTCATGTAAATTTTTAAAAAAAAAAATCATAGTAATAGGAAAAGTCTGTGGAAAACATAGAAAATCGGGAAAATTCATGTTATATGGGATCAAGTTGGAATACAGCTAAAAAGCGCTGTTTAAAACATAATTTGAATTTCAGAAAACCGTTGCAGTACTTTAACGATTTGATACTCGAAAAATTTTTGTTTGGAAAATCGGGAAAATGCAGTAAATCAGTGTCTGTCTTTTCAGCCGTCATAAAATTGTTTTAAAATATCTCCATGCAGCACGTAATAACAATTTAGTTAACGTGAAAAAGGCAGAAAATAAAATAAGTAAAAAACGAGTTTTCAAACAAGCCGCATGAAAAAGTAGAAAATAAAGTTTTCTTCACACACAGAGGTGGACTCAGATTTTATTCACTGACAATCACCGATATATTTCAGTATGATCAATCAGAGGTAATAAGTGATTTGATTCATGAAGAGAAATGTCCCAATCAAAAAATCTGAGTCCACCTCTGTGTGTGAAGAAAACTTTATTTTCTACTTTTTCATGCGGCTTGGCCTCAGTTTTGTTTGAAAACTCGTTTTTTACATATTTTATTATACATAATTTGAGGAATGTATGTATATATATTAATTTAATAGATAGAGTTTGTTTGCAACCAGCCTTTTTTAAATTAGTTAATAAATGTTCTGACGTAATCCAAAAAAAAAATTTTTTTCGCTTCGTCAGCTGATTTTTATGAAATTTTGCTGTACGGTGTATGAAAATTCTAGTTATAATTTTGGTGATATATGAATAAGTCGAATTAATCCAACTAGAATCAGAATTTAATTTCTCTTTTGGTATACAATCGACGATTTAATTACTAGAGAGTTTTGCTATGAAAATTCATAGCGAAATAAGTCAATCTGAAATCAACTCAGTTTGTTGCTAAGTCTGCAGCTCGAGAATTAAGTGGAAAAAAATCTTTATGCAAACGAATCCACTCAATTCTCGAGCTGCAGACTTATAGCAGCGAACTGATTCAATTTCAGATTGACTTATTTCGCTATGAATTTTCAAAGCAAAACTCTCTATGAAATGCTAGTCGCGCATAGTGCTAAATCTTGCTAGGCATTCAAGTAAATACGTACTATTTCTCCTCATATAATTCACACACTTAAAATTTATTTTAAGTCTATATATGTGGTCAGCCTGGATGTTTGCTTTGGCGTATATGGCAGCCAGGAACCAAGCCGTACTGACGATTATACGGTTCCTGCTTATATGAAACGCCTTCTTTTTGCAATGAAATTTCTTTTTCAAAAGAGAAGACTTGTTGATTTTGGATATTATTAGCTACTAAGATATAGATAAGATAAGAGAATTGATTTCGAGATTTGATTTAATCATGAATAGCATGACTACCAAGTAAGCTCAGTTTAATTAATTAAGTAATTTTTCCTTCCTTTTCAGACAGCAAAAAAAAAACTCAACAAGTAGTCTTTTCTCCGATTCGTTAGACCTTTTAATCTGAACATTTCAGCCATTTTAATTCCACGATTAATTTGAGTGAATGACTTAAGAGAGGTTGTATAAAGAACACTTCTCATGTATCAAAGACGAGCTCTCCATCAAAGATAAACAACTACTCTTATCCTTCTCTGCATTTACCCTAATATGAGACTGTGATTGATGCTCGATAACTAGTCAAATCAACAACACAGTAAATCGATCTCCCAACTTTATGTGGGTTTTTTTTTTTGTACCATTCAACCCTACGGGAAAGAATTGTTTCTATGAAAAAAGGGAAAGAAAAAATATCTGGGATACACTGACTGACTTATCTTTGACTTGGTCGTTGATGTAAAAAAAAAATAAGAAGTTGACAGCGTCATGGCATGTTTAGGGTGGGCAACCCCATTTAATCTCTTTCAATTTCTGAGCAATTGATTTTATGTTAAGATAATTTTTTAGAGTATTTGCAGTGGTTATTCGAGAAATATTTCGGTTTATTCATTAAAATTTTGATTGAAAATTTATCATTTATAATTTTGTGTTTTATATACATACGAGTATATTGCTTCCAGCATGCATTAAATTATATATAGATATATGGACATTAAATAAAAACCAAATCTTTCTACTCACACTGTAAAATGATAAATGAAGCATATCCATCCTCCAGGATGTTCTAGAAAAACATAACATTTTTCCTGGAATGTTTTTCCTCTACGATGATGAAAAATATATTTTGCTTTGAATGCTTGATCTATTGGCAGTGCTATAGGGTAATATGGATCAGGGATACCAGTCGGTGCTGTAGGATCAGTAGGTATTACGGGATCAGTCGCATCGACTGTCACTTCATCTAAAAACACAAAAAAAAAACGGACCAAATTAAGAACCTTACGGCAATCCATATATTGTACAAAAATAACAATATTAAATAAATTATTAGTTACCTTCTTCGGTTCTTGGTACTCCATCCAAAATATCATGCTGGGACACTGATCTTCCTCGACTTTTTCTTCTCATTGGTGTTGGTACACGTCGATGATGTGCTTCGAATCGTGGCCCACCACGACCAGGACGAAATCGTCTTAGAAATTTAAATGGTGATTTCGATCCTAATTCTGCAGTTTCTTTAGCGGACTCAACATCATCAACTAATTCATCTTCAGATCCCTGTAGTGCAGTATATGCACAGGAATGTGTACTTGGTGTTGTAGGAGCTGTAGGAGCTTCTTTGAGCGGAGTTTTAAGAACTGATAGTACTAAATCATCACAAGCAACTGAACCGAATGGACGATCTTCTCCCGCTGAACGAGAATTAATAACTTGTGAATGTAAATTACTAACTTGATGTATATTTCCATAGGAATAATGACGATGGCGTGGAACTCCGCTTGCCATCGGCGCTGTTAAATGTTGGCGGGCAGCTTTTGCCTCCTCGTGTTGCAGTCGTAGATTATGCGACTGCCTGAAGAGAGTCTCTTGCTCTCCTCGATTCATGGCTATCGTTGTAGCGCTAAGTACAACGGACAGCATTTGAGTGCTAGAAATACAGCTATTATACGACTATCATCTCTGCTGTTGTGGGTATGAAACTGTGTTGGAGACAACAAATGTATTGAGCTCCTGTTCCATGGGCTCTGATGAGCTTGGATTAGTTTTTGTTTTAGATTTGTTGCAGTCATGCATGCAAGTTTTATTATATTGTAACTTTTCTTGGTTGAAAAAAAATTTCGATAAAAATCGGCTCCACTGTATGTCTGCACACTCAGGTTATTAAATTTAACTTTTTATGAACTTGAATAATTTTTCAGATCATTCTCATTATATTTACTTCAACGGACGGATGTAGTTTTTTGGAAAAGTCATAAAATAGAATCATTCTCTAATCCAAGTCAATAGATCAATCCTTAGCTAATGATGGCGAAGAACGGAGTCTCCTATGTTTTATCCTTTTGAATTTATGACGGATTTAATTTGGTTAGATGCACGAATATTTCTCAAAGAAATTATAAATTTCAACGGAGTCTGCAGAATTTTTTTTTTAATTTCTTGTGGAAATTTTATGTTTTGACTCGGTCTTTTTCAATACGGACACAACAATGAAAACACTTTTATTTTAAAATTGCTTTTAAATCCACTGAAGATTTTCTTTTGTATATATTTGTTTTTATTTAATTTTTTTAAAAACTTTTTTTCAAATATTTTATCACAGAAAGAGACGAGAATTGAAAGCTTTTCTTTTCTTTTGTTAATAATTTACACACTAAAGACGTAAATACTGAAACTTAGTATTGCCATAAGGGTATTTTTTATTGAATATTTTAATATATTGCTTTACTTTGGATATAAACATTTTACTTTATTTAAATGTTGCACTTTTTTCGATTTTATTTATCATTTCGATTCATTTATATATCACAAATGATTTTATTACCATTCTTTGGATTGATTGCCATATAACGCACAGTTTTTTTTTTAAATATTCTTATAATTTTCATTCATTTTAGATTCTGATTATTAATTTTCTTCACTAATAATTTTGTACCATTATTAAATAATCTGCAAAATAGTAAATATAAAAAAAAAAAATCTCTGAGAAAGATTTTTGTGTAATATTCACTTTTGGTGAAAAGTAGTTTTTCTTTATAGAAGGCGTTTGCACGAAACAAAAGCGACATCGTTTGAAAAATTTCATAGTTATGTCATTTAATTATTTTGTAATATTATGTTCCAATCTATTTTTAAAGATGTAATATCCTAGGCAGACGGACAAAATCAATGATCATTCATTCATAATTGATTTTTTTTTTTCAAAATTAAAATTACCCAAAAAGTCCTGTCAATTTTTATATGTAATTGACAGCAAATTTTTAATAATTATTCAAATTCAAAGGTAAAGCGATTTTTGAAAAATTCAATTACGAACGTCTGCCCCGAGGGTGTATTTTTTGAGATGAAATAAAAAACAAAAAATTGATATCTTTTTCGCAAAATTATTGGAACCTTTCTGCTTGAAGAAGACATGTAATAGTAACAAAAAATTGTAAATAAATGTAAAAATTTTAATTATTAAGCCAAGTACAGGGTATGCGGCAAAGCACAGCATGGCAGGCAAAATATAGGAAAATGATTGGGGGACAGAGGAGAGTGGCGGAGGTGCTGTACCTATATAAGAATTTTCTTTCGGAGTTGTCAAAGATTAGATTGTGCTTTCTGCCTCATAAAAATAAATAAAGTAGCTCCACTAGCATACTGTCAGAAATTATATCCTGTTTTTTATATCGATAACTATACAAAATAAGTGATAACTTTTTTCTTATATTTCCCCAAAAACTCCCCTATCCAAAATTTAGTCAAATTAAAGCAGAAAAAATTCTACATGATAAACATTTAATCCAACTTTAACTTTACTTAATGTATTTAGTCTGTTTTTCTACAACAATACCAAAGCAGAGAACATTTGAATTGGGCAGATCAGGAAATGACACACGATTGGCCCTACTACCACCACCACCAAGTGAAATACTATCACTATCTCATTACAACATTTCAATGGTTTTATTTTACAGAACAGCAATTTCCTTCAGAGTTAAGAAATACAAATTATTTATTCATAATATTCATGTTGAACCAATTTCCGCAACCGGATCTCAATTCAAGTAATCTGATGAAACGAAGCGAATAGTAAGCTCGCAGCTTCACACAATAACCATTTTTCAAAGATTCAGTCAAAATTTTCATATCATATCACAAGATACTTAATTAAATTATATACACAACCCTACTCACCTTTGTATATAAAATTAAAACTTATGTACTGGCTGCCATATCGCCGTCCAAATTCCCCACACATGTTAAAATCCTTGTTCGTTTCCCAACCGGGAACAGTGTAATTTTATTATGAACAGGTAAAATTTTTGTACAATTGTGTATACACTGCAGACTGACTAAATATATGTATGTAGGTATGTACAAACAATGTTGTTTGTTCGTTATTAAGGGGAATGAGCGAATATCACCCCAGGGTGCATAGAAATAGCTATTAAGTTTTTGAAAGTTCTGCGGCATCAGTACAAAGCAGCTTTGCCAGGTGGGAATAAATTTAACAATTTCCACAAATGCCAAAAGAAATATCGAAAATTCTCGTATAAATTAAATTTTTCGGTGTGGAGAGCGCTGGGCCAAATGGTTCAATTGGAATGGATCCAATGAAACGCTGCCTGCCTCGAAGGGATTTGGTGAAAAGCTAATAACATGGAAAAGTGTTCTTTTCCAACGTTAATGGAAACTGTTTGAGAAACACATACAACACAGTATGTATGTATGTATGTAAGTAAAAAAAAATAATAATAACTTTAAATATTACTAAACAAAAAGAACAAGTTAAATTAATGAGGTTACGTGCCGACAGAGGGAATTAAAGTGATTTTTTTTCATTACGATGGAAAAAAAAATAAACTAAACAAAAAAATCTTTCCTGAAAACTTGTAAGGCTTTCAAGCAAGATATAGATCCTAAGTGCTAGGAATAAAGGGAAAAATCGCCTTGAGCTTCTTGTCTTCGTAAAATGAACAGATGTTCCGAGTTCTTTCTAATTTAGTTGGTTTTCCCTTGAGCCTTAATGGATTGAAATGGTATTCCGGAAACTTGCTGAATGCAACAATTCTTTAAAAAAGAAATCCTCCTTTCAACTGAGGGCATTCTTTCGGATGAACAAATATTTGATGAATATTAAGCCCTTTCTTCGACATTAGACGAAACAAATATAATTTATTCTGCGCGTAATTCTCAGGCAGTCCATAAAAAAAATAGGCGTTTCATTAATTGATAAAAATTAATTAATTATAATTAATAATAAATGAAATGAAATGGTGTGCTTGTTTTGCATATTCGATTTCATTATTTGGGATTTTGATATACATAATTGCTAAGAGCGTATCACTCGATATGCAATTTAATTCTTGAGAACTTTATTAAGGCTACTGTGTAAGCTTCTTCGCAAATTTACTATTGAATATTCTGTATGCATGTATATGTATATGGATCGTGTGTTTGAATGCATTTGGCAGCACTGACCAATGTCCAGGAATTACAATTATTGTACGGTGTTATATTTTAATTTCGATCAGAGAATGAGAATATTATAATTTTGCAATTCCCTGAGAGAAATTGCTCACAGTTTTATCTTGTCTCTTGTCCTGCAAAGGACAATTATTATGTAAACCAATACTAATTTGACCGAAAGGCATCAAGGTGTTTGCAATTCATGAAGAAACATATAGAAAATTAAGTCCCAATGAGCATTCATTCATTTCATCGAAGGGCTCATTGGATATCTTGATACTAGTTAAACCAGCAATAAATAAATATTTATTCTTGTCATCACCGTGTCAGATGATATTTCTACTTAAATTTTTAAATTATTTATTTTAAATTAATTTTTTGATGTTTCTCCGGGGAAAGAAGCCTATGTACTGAGCAAGACGTTTTGCCCAAATTCTTATGCCTCAGCGTCTCAAAGTTTGATTTGCAACTGAAGTTTGAATTCGGAAAAATATATGAAATCAATCGTAAAATCAGATTCTCATTTATGAACTCATCATTAGACTCATTGCTATGCTCATTAATAAGCTCATTCTGACATTCATTGACATGCTCATTAATAAGCTCATCGTGACACTCATTGACATGCTCATTAATAAGCTCATCGTGACACTCATTGCTATGGTCATTAATAAGCTCATCGTGACACTCATTGTTATGCTCATTAATAAGCTCATCGTGACACTCATTGATATGCTCATTAATAAGCTCATCGAAGTGCGCATTTAATATTGTAAAATGCACAAAACAGAAGTATACATTTCTAAATAAGTGAAAGAGATGCAAAAGTAAATAAATGATTTTTTTCCCCGGTTTCGATTCAAACGCGAATAAATTTCATCAGGACGTTCATCTGATTACTAATGAGGAGCTCATTGATGAGGTTTTGATTATCATACCATTATTGTCATCTACATACTAAGTATTACGCTAACCTCAATTATTACTGACTTGCGAAGGGAAGACCCTAGAGGAGAAAATTTCCTGACAATTTTAAATTTTCATAGCATTATGTTACATCATATTTAAAAAATAAATATATGACTTAACCAACTGATGGTAAAATAAAGGATACAAACAAAACTCTACATCAAACAGGTAAATTTTAAATTAACAAAAATTAATGCAATTATCAGCAAATGGAAATTGTGACACTTGTTTATATCTTCCCGCCAGATACACAGTTTTCTAAAGGAAACATAAAAGGAAACTAATGATGTGTGTCAGGAAAATTTATATCCACTCTAGGAAGTATTTATTCGCAACGAACTTTTAAACTATCTTTTCACCCTTTAAGCATTATTATTAACGTTTACAAAAGCCTCATTAACTTCCTTTGAAATCTTAATTGCTTCAAATAATAATTCTCCAAGTATACACAGGAAAATATTGTTGACGGCGCTAAGAAGTAGTTGTCTTCCTCCAGCATGGAATTGTGTCAGATTCTAGATTAAGTGTGAGTATATTTATAGTTCCGTTAAGTTTTCTAGTAGTTCCATTCCAAGATAAACGTCGCACTCAGTCAATATTCCAATATTAAAGAAAAAGGGGAAAAACACTTTTATTCTTGCCAAATTCACACCAGAAATGAGCGTCTCCTCCATTCCAGTCCTATTTTTAGATGAAATTATCCTTTTTCACATCTATATTTCTTCCTTTGAACTTTTTTTTTTCATTTCCAGGATTTCATGGACACATACATACATACATACATATGGAGCTGAGCTTTGGAAATTCTATACCAGAGACATAAACTTATGGCACAGCAGTGCATGAAAGCCTTACAATGTACCTAACCACTTAAGTTGCTAAGGAATGATAAAAGTACCTTCACCTTTCATATGTGCCGTACTTAGTCCCTTAACGGATCGAAGTAGTTTATCTGATTCTAGGTTTACACTATATCGTAATCGCTATTGTATGTTCTGTGGAGCAGCGATTGTACAAATGTAATCGATTTCACTCACTCAGAAGAGCTCTAGATTGTACAGACAGAGTGCACTTGAAAAATGGAATATCTGAGATGGAGCTAATAAGAATGATTACCTCGCAATAGTTTGGGAGTTTGCTGGTATACGTATTCAGAAATCGGGGTGATGTGTCCTACTATCAATCATAACTAAGTATAGTAAAATGGATTCAGTCGGGAATTTCCTTCAACTATAGGATTGCAAGCCTTATTACATTTGACGTTAGCCTTACATCGTTGAACATATCTAGGTGACTCCTGCCTATTGTAGATGGCTTTTATTAGATGGATTACGTAACTGTTCATCTTTTTAGACACATAATCCACACTATCCTCTGTTACTGTGGACATAATTATCAAAACTAATTTAATGCTTAGAAAAGAAAAGTTTTCAGTTAGCTAAGGATTAGCGGGTCTATTTTTTTTCAACTTCTTTTCTGTTTGAATTCAAAACGCATCACAATACTTAGTTTTTTTTTTCAAAAATTAAGTCATACGCTTCCATGTAATGGATTGCCTGTAACTTCTCCTGTCCTTGTCTACAAAGTCTTTAATTTTAGAGTAATTAAGATTTGAAACTATGGGTTCAGGAAATATATGCTAATTACGAAGAGAACGTACCGGGTGTATACGTAACGTAATAATCCTTGGAGAGAAATTTCCACACCAGTGAAAACCTTTCGATTGACATTTAATGATAATTGAATGTTTTCTGCTCAGTAAGAAAGGCAAAAGGTGGTGTGTGTGTGTGGTTGGTTCACAGCAAACAAATTACTAATTACTGTAATTAATGATTTGTTTACCGGAGGCAATTTGCAGCGTATATATCAACATTATCAATGCTTATTTATTTATTATTGTTTGTGGTAGGTAAGAATTGAAGCTGAATTTTATTCTATATTTTCCTGATTATGTTATCGTCCTCATTAGTATACCCCAAAACTAAGTCAAGCTGAAAAGGTAACACAAAGAACTCTTGTATAATAACGTAGAAAATCTGATACGATTATGAAGTAAATGGACAGGAAATATATCCAGCAGGATATACTTACAAAATATATATTTTTCCCTTTGACCTTGATAACGAGTAAATGAATAAAAACCTTCGACAATCAATGATCCACAAAAAGTATAGAGCTAAATTGCTTGCGAGTGAATATACCTATATGTATGTATGTATATCTATAGGGTATATTTTATGAAAGAAAAAGGAAGCTAAGGGTATGGGTCAAGATAAGCAAAAATGGTAAAGATAACAGTTTTTTTCACCAAATTGCAAATTCTCACGATTTAGAACGTAAGGTAAGTGGCAATTTTCTCCTGGGTGAGCTTCAATCGGGCAAAGAAATTTCACAAAAAAAATTTATAAAGTTTCAAACTTATAAAAAAAAGGGTAAATCTTACGATTTTGTAATGACACTTTAGACACTCGACGACAGTGGAGGGGATTTACCATATTTTTGGTTATAATGATTTTTTTAACTGACTGAAAAGTCACTCAGCCAAAACAGAAACTTTAAAAAATGACACTCACTGAAAGTAGCTCTGTTTGGAACCAAAGTGGACTACAATGAATAGCAGCAAATCGCCAAAAATACTCCTATAATTTTGTACTGATTTTTTTATACCCTAAATGAAATCATAGGGTTATATTAAGTTTGTCATTCCGTTTACAATGCACAAAATTAATGCTGGTAGAGCAAAAAGGGGTTAGACACCCACAACGCATACTATTAAAAGTTATTTTGATTTTTGCAGGTCTGTCTGTCCGTCCTCACGATAACTAGAGAATGAGTTCACTTATGGCCGGTTTCACAGAACAGGCTTAAGCCAGAGCTTAGCTAAGCCACGGGTGTGGCTTATGGCAGAAACACATCCAGGCCTCGAGGCTTCCTCGAGGTGTTGTCAAATTTTCCAACACGGGTTTTTAAATGAAGCAACACAAAACCAAGCCAGCAGCTAGACGCAAAGCGCGCTTTGCTCAATGTTGGAAATTTTTCTCTCTCAGGCCTACTTCTGTCAACAGATGTACTAACAAAATTACAGACAGAACCGAGCCTGGTGGTATCATTTTGTTTTCATTTCTCTGAGGCAAGCCTTGAGGCGAGCTGCGAGGAAGCCTGAGAGAGGCCAGGCCTGAGGCTTGCTTGGATGTGTTTCTGCCTTTAAGCCCAGAGCTTAAGCCTACTCGGTTTCACAGTATTCAGTAAGCTGAGACTTAATTTAGCCGCAGATGAAAATTGTTAAATTGTCAGCACTGCTGTAATTATGAATTTTTTTTAAGGAAAATTGCCATTGTGAATTAAAAACTAAGCGAAAAGAAGAACTTTTTATTTACCAGTTTGTTCTGGTTTTTATCTGGAAGGATATCAAATCCAAAATCATTGTTGCAGAATTTTTCGACAACATAAACCATCATAGCCGAATGTTTCTACAGTCGAAACTGAGAATAAAAAGCAACGTCATCCCATTTCTCGAAATGTTGCGGGCGCCCTTTTGTAATTTTTTTAGGTCACACCTTGCGATATTATATTATACACTTGTTCGTCGCTTATACACAGTAAAAAATTTGCACAAATTGTTGTCACAAAGCTTAGGTATTTTCGATAAGATTAGGGAAGTTTCCCAAAAATTTAGGGACTATTCCCTACATTTGAATGAAAATGTACGTTTTTTTTTCTCTAAATTTTAAGGAGTATTCCCTACATTTTAGAGAATAGTCCTAATATTTTTTACAGTGTATCCTCTGCATCAGATAAATAACTCATTTTTGTCTTAAACTGTTTGGTTTCCTCCTAAAACGTCAAATGGAATGCTGACACTGGCTGCCAGACAGTACTCAAAACTGCTAACTAGATAACTAATTTTCGCTTGGAAAATTTCAATTTAGTTTTAAAGTATAACTTTTGAAATATGTACGTTCGTTTAATAACAAAAATTATAATATTTAGGCAAAATATATATTTATCAATAATTTCCTATGTGTTTCACAGCAAAATCTGAGGCTTAAGCCTTCGAGATGACGGGCTTAAGTTAAGCTTCCCATAAGCCAGTGATATCACTTAAGCCTTGACTGTGAAACTGAAATATTTATTAAGCCTTGGCTTAAGCCATCGATGTGGCTTAAGCCTTGACTGTGAAACCGGCCATTAGAGTGCTAAAATTTTCTACACGGGCTTTTTAAAGAAAACGAGTAAATTTAAGTTCGCAAATGGAACCGATCCGTTAACTCCTTCGTAGGGTTGTCATACAAAAATTTCGTTTTCACTATGTATTCACATAGAACACTGTCTGAGAACGCGTTAACGTAAACAGAGCTGAAGTTTTTTACGCGTATTTTCATAGCAATATTAAATAAATTTTCAAATATAGACTAAATCAGGCAACCCTTTTTTGGTGTTGCCATACAAAAAAAATACTTTTTTACTTTATTTAACTTTTATGTATTTTCATTTAGGCTATAATATTATTTCTACTATTTCTCGTTAATATAAATTTTGAGCTTTAGTCAATACAGTTAAAACTACAGTTAAAATCAATATGGCTAGCAAAAGGTTAGAATATATTACTGTAAAAAGCGCATCTGCATAAGTAACCAGGCGGTGAGTTTCATACTATAATTTTTTTATTAATGTGTCAATCTAAATATCTACTGCGAACCTAGCCATATTTTAGTACTGTATGTCAATATTTATCAATCAGTCAATTTCCCTTTCATAATCAGTAGGTACCTATCCTTCAGAGCAATTATTTCAAATAACCAATAAAACTATAATTTCGTCCTGAATTTAAGATCCCCTAACTCTCCTATGATTCATATCCCTTAACAATTTAACTTTTTTCTGCAAAAAAAAAACTAAAACAAAAGAGAGAAAAAAATACTTTGAAAAAAGTTTTCCGTCCCATGACGGTAAATGGACGGCAGAATTTATTTTCTCTATCTATAGATAGATACCTTTGCAACAGCCATGAAAAGGTAAATTTGCTAAAAATTTTATGCATTCACCTTTTCAACTACACACTAAACCGAAAACACAAACTCCTCGTACAAGGTTGTGCTTAGCCTACCACATTCGTGTGTGGTTAGTTTGCATGTAGTATGCCGTCGTCAAAGTGACTTAAAACACCATAAAGGACATTAACTTTCAATGCGAAACTGCTAGTTTCTGGGAAAATGAGCAATTTTCTGATCCTATCAAATTTTTAATGGAAGTAAATATCAGGAGGGAAGGACGAAATAATACTCTTGCTGAAGTGTGGATATATTGGCTGGTTGCCTGCTGCTGCTGCTAGATGATAGTGTTGATATTTTAGGGTTTTTTTTCGCTTATACATTGATGCCCTGAGGATTTTATGGCAAATTGGAGTGTGGTGTGAAAAAGGTCACAATTAAAGGACTATTTTTAGAAAAATTTAGTTGGAAATTTTGTATTCTGTAAATAAGAGTGAGGATAATAAATCTTAATATTCTATTGGTTTTGTATGGGTCTTGTGCCTAGTAGTTAGTGTTAAGTATGCAGACGGGTAATTGTTAGCGCAATAGTTTTAAATTCCTCGTGGCCCTTTAGACTATTTATGTAGGTGAAGCATTCATAATGTGTTTCCTGAAATTTTTTTACAACTGGCCATAGCGTTTTTTTTGTACACGCCTAAGGACTATCTAAAATATTTACTTTTATTACCAGCATATTCTAATGGCTTTACAAATGTTACGGAGAGCATAGATTGGCATGGCTCAAAAATAAATGGAAATTCTAACTCAGGTTTTTTTCATTAAGGACGTCATCAATACCTGTTTTTCAAAATCACCTTAAAAGGCCCGAAGTCTTCAGTTTAAACTGATCTATGTACCACACTAAGTACTTGCAAAATATTACCCTTTTTGTTGTTTTTCATATCTCGAGTCTTCGTATCACCCTGAGAGGGTAAAACAGTGCTAGTTCACTTTACTAGGAAAGGAGTTTCCAGATCCCATCTCCCAAGTTAAATGGAATTGCAATAGAATATTCCAAAGAAGCAAAATATCTAGGAGGAATCCTAGACAGCAAACTTACCTGGAATCCCCACCTTAAAATGATAACTAACAAAACCAATGAGAATTCAACTCATGTCACAGGCTTTCCGGGCAGAAGTGGGGTCTGAAACCCAAAATAACCTTATGGATCTTCGAGGGCATAGTCAGACCCATACTTTGTTACGGGGCAAACGTCTAGTGGCCTAAAAGATTGCAGGCAACTACCAGGAGAACCGTTAATAAGGTGCAAAGGCCAGCATGTTTAGGCGCCACTGGCGCCTTCACAGCTTGCCTTCAATGAGAACTTGAAACCATATTCTTGGTTTACAGCCACTCTACCTATTCAGAGGAAAGTAGGAACATGTATGCTTCGAAACAAAAGACGAGATGATCGCACTTCCTCCAGTTTGGGTCATCTTAATATCTTCGAGCAGGTCAATATTAACGACCTAGATGCTCCAACGGACACTGTGGCCAAAAGACTTTTTTTAAAGAGGTTACCAGGCAACCATTAATGATAAAAACCAGATACTAGACAAATGGCTCCAGTTCCCGAGACTGATCCAAGTCTGGTATACTGACGGATCCCGGAACCCCAACATTTGGCCTACCAAAACGCCACTTTAGGGGGAAATTGCTTAAGTGGGAAAACAGGAACCTAGATATCCTTTGACGTAATGGTATGAGGCAGGCGAAAAGAAATTATGTCCAGCGCTTGCAGGTCTAAGGCTGCAAATCACTGGAGAAACAGTTATCTCTCCAAATAAAGTTTCTAGTCTAACCCCAAGCTCGTTAAAAGACTCGATTTTGCCTAACCACCTTAGGGAAAGGCACAATATATTGACTCTGGTTGCGGTGTCCGCATGGTCCTAGAGGCCTAGTCGCCCCTAATCTTAACAATTAACATTAACAACCACCAGTCTGTCTTACATACGATTTATCTACTCTACTATAGCAGAAAATTCATAGACATAGAAATTAATTAATAGTAATTTAATAATAAATTTATTAACGACCAATGTACAAAGATTACAATATCTTACATACGTAGGTACTTCTAATTTGATGCAATGGTTCCTGGTTCAAAATAAAAACTAACTAAAACACATTAAGGTAACGAAATAAGTATTAATAAAAAGTAAGAATAAGTAATAAACAAATAAATAAAATAATAAAATAAAATAATGTAAAACAAGTTGTAAAAAAATATACGAATATATATAAAAACAAACCGAAACATACCATCATAAAATAAAAAAATAAATAAATGGCGAAACAAAAAAATTTAAATTTAATTTAATGGAAATAAAAAAAGAATAAAAAATTAAACCTAACCTTATAAGAAATAAATAAGTAAAACAATAAAACTAACTAACTATAAAAAGTAAAAGTACGTGCCATTTACGCTCCTAAAAACTTAAATCTTTTAACAATGAAGAAAAATGCTTGATAGAGCCCGTTCGCTGCATATTGGCAGAAAGAAAGTTCCACTTTCGTATTGCCTGAACAAAGTAAGAGCTCTCACCGTATTGAGAGGAACACCGAGGGGCTGGAAGCCGAAAACCCCTTCTCTTATGCAAGAGTTCACGGCGACCTAAATACGTTTTTAGAGGAGTGCCCAGCAGTGACAATACATACTGAGACAGATGAGCATTCCGAGGAAGCGTATTGCATCATTGAAAGCAACATCTAACTTTCTCTGGCACCGAGCATCAGGTTTGCTAAAGATGGTACTACAATAAGCAAAGATTGGAATTAGTAGCGTTTTAGCTAACTTTAAGCGCACACCCACAGAAATGCAAGCAGACGTTATCCAAAGTTTTCGTAAAGTGCCATAGAATTTCCCTATTAAATTTGAAATTTGACTGCAGCATTTGAAATAAACTCCAAGATTCCTGACGCAGTCAACGTATTCGAGAACGGAATTATTTAATAAAACTGGAGGGAGTTCCGATTTATCAATCCGGCTCCTATATATAGCTAGGCAGTGCGACTTAGTTGGATTTAACGAAAGTTGATTCTGCAGTAACCAGTCATATATGCTCCATAGATATTCATTAATGAGTCAAATACAATCCTCCATCAAGTCTATTGGTCTAGTCAAATAGATCTGGACGTCATCCCCGTAAAGGTGAATAGAGGAATTAGTAACAACATTCGGAAAATCATTTAAATATAAGTGAAAAGTAGAGGGCCAATAACGGAACCTTGTGGAACACCAGAGCGAAGATATATAAGAACAGAACAAAGATCTTTTACTTTTACCATCTGTGATCTATTGCGTAAATAATCAGCAACAAGGAGGAGGAGGATGAAAAGCCCAATTGATTTTTCAACTTTGCAAGCAAATCTTGGGTGGTTTACGGAATCAAATGCCGTGGTAAAATCAAGAAGAACAAGTACTGTCATCTGGTCCTTATCGAGAGCTTCACACATATCTGCAAACACCCTCAGAAGTACAGTGTCGCAACTATGCCCATGCCGATAACCAGACTGCCATATTGTCCAAGTCCTTTGCTCTTTAATAAATTTTTTGATGATTTGTTGGGACGCAATTTTTTCGAAAACTTTAGCAAGGAAACTAAGCATTCAGTTGGAGGAAGGAAAGATATGCCAGAAAGCATATAAAAATTTTCCATATTTTGGTTTTTCCGAAGTTTTTGTCGAACTTTCATACTTCGAGTATGAATTTCTAATTCTAAATAGCACTCTAAAGGTCTATTTCACAGTTCCAAGATATATGGTTTAGAATTTGGTTTATTCAGGCTTACCGAAAAAATCTTGAACGGCAAAACTAGCTCTAAGGAGTATAGTAGTAAAATTAATATTTCACAGCCTATGTATCTACAAAATTGGAAGCAATCGCCACTGGTGTGACGAGTAAAAATATAGCATCGGATATCATCACTTTCAATTAAATTTATGAAAAACAAAAACATCCACATTGGCTCTCTGGCGGTATTATACAATCTGCCCAACCTGTCCTTTCGGGCACCTAAAAAAGTAAGTGGTTTCGTGGGAAATTCCACAATATACCTATATGGAGAAAGTGGCAGCCTCTTCAATTATCCTTTACTTCCTTTTCTTGACAAATACAATATGCATATGTGTAATGTTTACCTGTGTATGTTCCCGAACATAAAATCAATAAAAATTTCATTTCATCAATTTAACATCGGGAATACAGCCGTTCTCACTAGCCTTTAAAGTCGTTATAATTTTTACCGTTCTCCATAATAATTCGGGACATTAACCCGACAGGGGAACGCATATACATTGAAGTTGTTAACAGCATTAACCACTAAATTGGATAGCAGTAGACTCTAGACGGAAGTGTGGGAAGACATTAATTGTGTTCGGATCATATCAAATTCATGTCAAAAACTGTAAGATGTATTACTTTCAAGGTAGTCTGGAACAAATAACATCCCAATCAATTACAGTAATAATAATAATAATCCGCGGAATAATTAGATCCCCCATAAAAAAATAGTGGCAAAACCTATGCGCTATGACGACGCTAAAATTTCAAGGGATCCCTAACCTATCCCTGGTATTTCCAGAATTCCACCTGAATGCCACCGAATTTCAAATGAACATTAGACGAGATAAAGTTACGAACGGGGTGGAGATGTCTGTCAGTTATGAATTATTCACGAGTGAAATTGCTTTTCTCAAATCCCAACCGATTAAGTATGAAAGAGAAGATCCTCCTATTCGAGAGTTGCACCCGAAGAACTTTTTTTGTACTGAGAATTTCTCCGTTCATCTCGGGAAGGTTTGCATAGCGTTTGCAGTGTATACTTCAAGGGGTGGTAACGGAATCTCTTGGTTGTGATTTGGAAATATTTTAAAATCGTATTTATGGATTTTCGTTTCATATCTTGTGGGTAAAGCAGCAGAAGAGTATTCCTCATTGTGCGGGATGGAATCGTGATTGCCTTTGTGATTCAATGTTTCTGGATGATTTTACTTGAAACGACGATTCAGTCTCCTTTTCTTATATATACGTAAATTGAGACGTTCTTGTCTTTTGGGGAAGGAAGACGTTATCTTGTGGGAAAGGAAATTTCAAAATTGAATCTAAATAACAAGCATGGAAAATTTAATTTTATACAAAAATTCTCTTCATTTTTCACTCCCAAAATGTGGGTACTTTTGAACATTGAAAACTGAGTACATCTCTTTTGTCGTACGTTTTTCTAAGCTTTAAGTATACAAAAAAAATCGCTCATAGATATTTGAAGGGAAATTATTTTCAAAATGCAATTAACTTTGAAAAGGAATCGCTGTTATGTGAGTTCATAAAAATAAATTAGAAGAAATTCCTTAAGAAGCCCACTTATATGATTATGAATAGCTTGTGTTATGGTCGCAGCGTGCTACACGAAGCAGTATGCTACATTCGTATGATACTGACATCTAGCTGGATCTAGCAGCAGATTTCATGTCGCTCCCACATTGTGACTGTGCTGCCACTTCTGCAATTACTGTGTGTGGTTGACAGCTGGCGGACGGGAAAAGGTGAGCCTGACGAGAAGGAAAAGATTTTGTTTTACTGGCTGTGAGGGTGGGTGTGTGCTCGATAAAAAGGGATTGAAAAAAGCAAGTGAAATTTTATCCACCAGTAAAGTTTTCATTGTTTTATCGGATTTGTATTCAGAGTATTGTCCATTGACATATAAAAATCTCCTGATTATAGCACTAAAGTTGCGTGCAAGCAAATGTTTGCAATTTTATATATCCTTTGAGAAAAAGCAAGAAAATTGAAACAATCAAGCCTCGAACTTTCCCCAAGCAACGAAAGTAAGATAATTGTCTAAAAAGGACCAGAAATTGTGAACGTAAAGCTGAAAATTAATCGTGACGAAACGCTGCATCCACGGATTTTCCTTCTCAGCCAGTTAGCCGCGCTGACCGATTCACCGAAGTTTTATCTCAAATTAATACACGAAAGAATTATATAAAAAGTTCATGCAACTCAGTTGTCTACCTGTTGGTGGGACCACAGATTATGAGCAGCAGCGCTCCCTCGATCAAGAAGCCCTCCTGTAATTTATGTTAGAGATCTCCCAGGATTGCCGTCAAACCACTGCACGAATGGCCAACTCCATGATAGGGTTAGCGAGCCTGCAAGGGCTCATCAATTCTGGCTTAATTCATTCAGTACGTCAGTTTCCATCCAGGGAAGCTCTGAAGACACCTGAAGCGTTAAAAGTCATCCTCTTAGGGATTTTTTGGAGTCAAGCCTTTAAAGTTGGAATAATGTCTTGTAAAATATTCTTTTAGACATATGGATAATGAATTAGCCAGCAAGTCCGAAATGGTCATGGTTGACATTTAAGGTTGTTAAATTTTAAATTTTTCCATTAAGCACAGCGGATCATCTCAGAGGCGCCTCTGCGGGGGATCCCCAGCCATAGAACATGTGTAGTTGCCTTTCGTTTTTTTTGCAATATTGTTTGTTCGACGACTACATTTGCAATTGAAACAAATTAAATTTAATTTAAACAAAAAGAAAGGAAGTTAGTTTACAACTATTCTTCAAGTAAGGTCGCAGGCCATAAATTTTTATTATATGCTCCACTGGCGAACCCAGAGGGCCACGGCCATGATATGGAAGGAAGGACGTAGAGGTTAGAGAAACAACACTTCCAGCTATTTGTGTGAATTTCTTTGTTGTAATGCAATTTTAACACTATTTAGAGTCTCCAAATGGCTCATTTTGAAAATTCTATAGCAGGTACTTTTGGCTGTAAGATTATTAAATTCACTTATTACGTGTTTTCATAGTATTAGAGTGCTGACGCGTTACTAACTTAAATGTACAGAAGTGAGATATTTTCCAGCACAATTAGAACCTTGGAATGATTTAGTTTGAATTATTATAGTCTACTTTATGTGTAGTATTCTCAGATGTTCATACTACGATATTATTAGTATTCCGACAGGTTAGTAGCACGTCTATATTGGATGAAGAGGTTAGAAGTTTTAAAAAAAAAATAACCAGATGGTGACCCCTAGGAGTAAAACCCAAACTATTAGGAATAAAAGTCTTTATTTATAACGTAATGAAGCACTGAGATTTTATTTTCTTCCGTCAATCTCCCGGAGCCCTCTCATGACGAAGGTTGTATGTATAAGGTCTGCTCCTCCACTGTCATTTCAGACGTCACTAGGGACATTGCAAACCAGTGCCGGCAATGTCGAACGGAGAAAGGGACATAGAAATATGGGAGTGGTAAATGGACATTTTTTGTGAAAATTTAAAATAACTATCATTTGTCAAATTTGAGGATATTAAAATTAGGCGAATAAAAAAAATTTATTGAGGCCAGCCCGTCCCTTTAACTCGTACACGAATTTCTTTTTTACTATTTTCGACACTCTCGTAACCCCACTTTTCGTCATCAAAGCGAGCTGAAATTTGGCACACAAGTTCATGTTGCGTGACAATTGAATCTGTCAAAATTTGAACCGGAAATTTCCATGGAAAATCGGGAGAAATCATTTGAAAATTTGGTACAAATTTGATTAGTGATAAATCCGTTTCAGGAAAAATGCAGAGTTTTCCGAAAAAAATTCCGGAATTTTCAGACTTCCGGAAAATTTTCCGGTAAAAAAGTTTTCTAAATTATGCAGGATCAAGTTCCCTATCAACTGGCATCATTACTTTCTCTCCGACAATGGTGAAAGCTTGCAGAAAAAATCGAGGAAAATTCAGGTAAAACGCTTTTCCGGAGTTTTTCCGACCAAGGAAGCGTTTGAGCGTTTTGCAACCAAAGTTGTAGAGCAAAATGAGTTGCATAAAGTTGCTTTTGTGGAAAATTTCATGGAAAACCCGGAAAAGCGGAATAATCATCGGAAAAATGTTCATCGATATGATTAGTGATAAATGTGTTTCAGGAAAAGTGCAGAATTTTCCAATTTTTCTGGAATTTCCGGAATTTTCCGAAAAACTTTCCGACAAAAAAGTTTTATAAGCTATGCGGAATAATTTTTTTTTCCGTCCTACTGGTATCAATACTTTCTCTTCAACAATCATGAAAACTTGCATGAAAAATCGAGGAAAATTCATGTGAATTTTTAAAAAAAAATCATAGTAATAGGAAAAGTCTGTGGAAAACATGGAAAATGGGGAAAAGTCAGTAAATCAGTGTCTTTTCAGCCGTCATAAAATTGTTTTAAAATATCTCCATGCAGCACGTAATAACAATTTAGTTAACGTGAAAAAAACAGAAAATAAAATAAGTAAAAAACGAGTTTTCTCAACAAAACTGAGGCCAAGCCGCATGAAAAAGTAGAAAATAAACTTTTCTTCAAACACAGAGGTGGACTCAGATTTTATTCGCTGACAATCACCGATATATTTCAGTATGATCAATCAGAGGTAATAAGTGATTTGATTCATGAAGAGAAAGAATATTCAAGAGAAATGTCCCAATCAAAAAATCTGAGTCCACCTCTGTGTGTGAAGAAAAGTTTATTTTCTACTTTTTCATACGGCTTGGCCTCAGTTTTGTTTGAAAACTCGTTTTTTACTTATTTTATTACTTTCTTATCGTTAAATGTAATTATAAAAGTTTGCTACTATGTATAGAAATATACGCGAGATGGCTAAAAATGAGGTGCCCAAACCCAAAGCGAGAGGTTATCTTTGTACAAAAATCAAGAAATCTATTCAAATTTACTAGCAACTGTGCAACTGTGTGTATGCAACTTTTGGCTTTTGAGCTATTTTATTCAAACAAAATGACTTTTGTTTTCATTTTTTAAACTCTCCATGCTCAGAAGATGTATAGGTACTATATACATACAATTGAGCCAATCACTCTTCTTCAGAGTAACTAAAATCTAGAGGTATGATATAAACCAGCATCTTATCCCTAAGTTTGTTGTTATAAATTGTTAACAAAGATCCCGTATAGCATAAAATAACAACAGATAACGCCAAACTGCCTGCATTTAAATCCCTGGCCCGTAGAATTACCTGTTTTGGGTCAATAATAGAATTCTGCAGGACCATTAAAACATTTCCAATAAATTCACAAATTTTCTAGTTGATGTCACAAATTCAATTGCATTTCCGGGTCAATGTTATCAAATTACTAAGCCTTTCGGCACATCGTATATCCTATTGTCTGTATATACCCCAAACATAACAGATAGAAATACATATGTGTATAATATAAAATTTGGTAGATTCCATTACCCTTTTATCTTTTTCTGTTATTTCTCTTATTCACATTGTATACTCCTATAGTCCTCTGTCGATCCATAATGGCATTACTTTACTCCGAACATGACGCTAAACTTTTTACGGCCTGGTAAAATTGGTTCAGGTAAAACGATGTCACGTTTTGTTTCATTTCATTTGGGAAATTCCAAAAGTTTTTAATATCTGAGGTTGGTTTTTCCTCTCCCACTTGGTTGATATTATTCCAACACATAAATTCAGTGGCCATTTAAATGGGAGATTTTCATTTTGTGGTAGAACCAAATATGGTGGATGGCATCAATTTCGCGCACATTTGAAACAAAACAAACAGGAAAAACCATTAAATATCCATTTTCTGAGGATTTTTTATTCCTGTATACTAAAGTTGGCTAGGCAACGAAATTTTATAGGAAAACATTAAAGTATAACTGTGGTGTAAAAATACGATTTAAAACAAAACAGACATCCATCCATCACCATTGAAATACACTTTATCTCTTCTTTAATAACTTAAAGCACAACTTAAAACTAATTCGCATATGCATTTAGCTCTTGTACAGAACCGCAAAGTTATCTACGTTAAATGTTTGGTCGATATTCATATAATTTTCATTTACATAGTGCCATAATTCTGGTTTCATATTTGACGGATGTCTGTTTTGTTAGCAAGATGTTGGGACAGGAGTAAGAAATGACAAAAGGAATATTCCTCTGACGAGCTAATTACGAAACGAAGATTTCTAAAAAGAACCAGAAGGCTTTGACGGCTAACCAAGTGCAGAAACAAAATTATACGGGAAATTGTATAATGAGTGAGTGAAATTATTATTTTACCCGTATGTAGCCTATATGTATATCTATATTAAGTGACAGACAGACAGACAGACAGAAATGCTTGTTCCCATAAGGATGGCTTTGAAGGTTTTAACTAACCTCTGTAACATTTTACATCGGCATGTCTCTGCGAAAATCTTATGCTTGGCGGCATGGCAAAAATAGCAGGTGCGCCCGGGGATTACATTATATTTGTAACATGGAAAATTTCCATTTTGGCTTGCAATGTAATATGTATATAGTTTCCTTTTTCATATTTACATACATATGTATATATCTACAGTTTCAGACTTAAGAACAATAGTTAGCTCAAGGATTAAGGACTTTCATAGGTACCTACATATATATATGTTTTGGGGGGTATTTATTTAATACACGAACAATTTACAAGTTGAAACGTAAACGTATTAGGTTTAAATTAGTTTAATTAGATTTTCGTAGCTATATTCATATTTTCAAAATTATTATACTTCAGTAGGAATAAGTAGGGAGTAACTATTTATGTAATTTTCTAAATATAACTTGATTACTTAGATAGAAGCTATTGAACTCCTTTTCAAGAAGTGTTCAAAGTTGAAATTAAAATGTTTAGGTGGCAATACTCCGAAGGATTTTACCATTTTTACTCATCTACGAACTTGACCCATTCCCTTTTCATAAATTGCTTGTATCAATGTGTTCTTGACTTGTCAAGCAGACAGGTAAACAGACAGACAGAAGTATGGATATGAAACTAAAAATGCCTTTACTGAGATATGTAGGCTATGTCTCGAACAGGATGAAACATCGGAACATGTCCTATGCGAATGCGAGGCCATTGCACACTGTAGATTTTGGCTCATACTTCTTAAAACCAGCTATGACTTCGAAAAAACTTCATCCAAAAAAATATTGCTCTTCTCAGGAAGTCTGGGATTGTTGGATGAGCTAGAAAGAAAGCGGTGCATAATAAGCCAATAAATGGTTGCAGTGAAAAGGCCACTCGTCGCTCTCAATCTTATGACAAGTTAATCTAATGACAAGTTAGAAAGCTGGCGAGATTTCCGAGTGTTTTACATTTAAAATGCACACGGCAAGAAACGGAAGAAAGAAAGAAAAAAAATCGAAAAAAAAATAAAACTCTCTTTAAAACTTTGATGAATAAAGATAAATAAAATAAATAAAAAACAAGTTTTCAAACAAAACTGAGACCAAGCCGCAAGAAAAAGTAGAAAATAAACTTTTCTTCACACACAGAGGTGGACTCAGATTTTTTGATTGGGACATTTCTCTTGAATATTCTTTCTCTTCATGAATCAAATCACTTATTACCTCTGATTGATCATACTGAAATATATCGGTGATTGTCAGCGAATAAAATCTGAGTCCACCTCTGTGTGTGAAGAAAAGTTTATTTTCTACTTTTTCATGGGGCTTGGCCTCAGTTTTGTTTGAAAACTCATTTTTTACTTATTTTATTTTCTGCCTTTTTCAAGTTAGCTAAATTGTTATTACGTGCTGCATGGAGATATTTTAAAACAATTTTATCACGGCTGAAAAGACACTGATTTACTGAATTTTCCCGATTTTCCATAGACTTTTCCTATTACTATGAATTTTTTTTAAAAATTTACATGAATTTTCCTCGATTTTTTTAAAAAATTTACATGAATTTTCCTCGATTTTTCATGCAAGTTTTCATGATTGTTGAAGAGAAAGTATTGATGTCAATAGGACGGAAAAAAATGATTCCGCATAGCTTATACAACTTTTTTGTCGGAAAATTTTCGGAAGAGTCGGAAAATTCCGGAAATTTTCGGAAAATTTTCCAGAAAAATTGGAAAATTCCGCATTTTTCCTGAAACACATTTATCACTAATAATATCGACGAAAATTTGTCCGAAGATTTTCCCGCTTTTCCGGGTTTTCCACAAAAGCAACTTTATGCAACTCATTTCGCTCTACGACTTTGTCTTAGGTTGCATAACGCTCAAACGCTTCCTTGGTCTGAAAAACTCCGGAAAAGCGTTTTACATGAATTTTCCTCGAATTTTTCTGCAAGTTTTCACCATTGTCGGAGAGAAAGTAATGATGCCAGTTGATAGGGAACTTGATCCTGCATAATTTAGAAAACTTTTTTACCGGAAAATTTTCCGGAAAAGTCGGAAAACTTCGGAAAAATTTTTCAGAAAAATCCGAAAACTTTGCATTTTTCCTGAAACGGATTTATCACTAATCAAATTTGTACCAAAATTTCAAATGATTTTTCCCGATTTTCCGGGTGTTCCGGTTCGAATTTTGATAGATTCAATTGTCACGCGACATGAACCTGTGTGCCAAATTTCAGCTCGCTGTGATGACGAAAAGTGGGTCTACGAGAGTGTCGAAAATAGTAAAAAAGAAATATATAAATAAATAGACCGACAAATTCGTGTATGAGTTAAAGGGAATAGCCTCAAAAATAGCCTATATTAGTATAATACACTATCTGAATAGGGAAGACATGTTTTTGTTGTTTTCTATCACATGGGTCCTTTTTATCGCAACAGGTGTATTCAATGGGATCAAAGTATCCCAGCAGGTTTGAATAATATTTTTTCTAATAAATTTCTTTTAGAAGTGCTTTGCTAGGTTTTTGACTGAGGACAGCGATCATAACAACATGAATATCTTCCGACTGATGACGAATATTTTGAAGATGATGAATGTTACTAGGACAACACAGAAGAAAAATGTATGCTAACTAATCCTAAAAATTATGCTGGTTAACCTTCAGAGTTTGTACCTTAAGTTGAGCACTTACTTACTTAGTTATATTTGGTTTCAAACAGCTGTTCTTACTTTTTTATATTGCTTTGTGAAATAAACTTAAGACTTTACCTTATTAAATGAGTATATACCGCCCTCCTGGGACATATATGTCCCACATAGTAAACCATTTGGGACATATATGTCTCGCGTAATAGCTCGCATTCCCCACCAATTTTTTATAGTTTTTGATTGCAATTATTATATTCACAAGTTTTGTAATTCTAAAACATAATTATGTACAAATAATAAAAAGCCTTCCAAGAACAATGCCGATTCGAAAGGGTTACTATGCAAAAGTGTAACATATTTTGTGTACACCTCTTATATAATACAACATATTCCGATGATTTCACAGCTATAATAACTCTTAGGTAATTTTCTTTGAACTATGCTATCATAATTCTGTTGGCCAATTTCTGTGTTGCTGTATTGCTGTCAGAAGTTCTGATTTTGTTTTACATTTTTTAGCCTTTTGGCAAAATGTAATAAAAAAAAAATATTCAAATTTACGTTCAACGCATTCATCTTTATTGAAGTAAATTACATTTTCGAATTACTTGCTATAAATTTCCATGAAAGTTTTCAAAACAGATTAACTTTTAAGAATATTCTGACATTTCTTGTAGATAGATGGAATATACATATACTTGCAAGACTTTCCATAGCAGACCTTGGTTAGCAGCAGGCCTTATCAAGCAAATTCAATATAATGCAGACAATTTATATTTTCTTTGATGGAAAGTATTTATGTATGTAAATTATGTTATGGCATGGCAAAAGTCTGAAAATCTTAAAGTTGGGTATGCTATAACTTATTTGTCGTAAACGATTACTTAAAGCGTAACTTCCGCTTGGCCCCAACTTTGCCGCTGCATTCTTTATTCATTGACCTTAATTTTTTAATAGAACGACCCAGCTGGTTTTAGGTGGCCTAATCATTTTATTAGTTATCGATGATATCCTGGAATACGAGAAGTACGAGAAGTATAAACCCAAAAATAGGTGCTACCACACTACATTCATAGTATTATCAAATAATAAACCTCAAAGTGAAAATTTCTACCTGAATTGCATAATATAACGAAGAAACTAGAGAAATATAATGCACCAGCAGAATCCCTTCGGTATGGTTTTAATAATTTCCCTGAAGTCTGCCTCTTCTCTTGTCAAGCTCTTATCCATTTCCAAACAATTAACTACACACACCGAGAATGCGGTATGTAAGCCAGTTTGGCTAAATATTGCCAGGAATGCTGCTCCTTCAAAGCTTTTCGTTATAAAACATTTTCCATGTGCTTATGGTGGTAAGGAATATTCCTGAGTTTTTTTTTTTTTTTGTACCGAATTTACGTGGATATTTTTAAACTAACCAGAACTGAATGATGTCGAGAACAGCAAAGGAAGGTTTAATGAGTTCTTTCTGGAATTCCACGATTCAATCTCATACAAACTAAAGTGCAGAGCGTAGAATACACAGGATCCCAGAAGCGGTAACATAATAATTCTTTGGGGGTCGTAATGGGGGTAGATATGTTGTTGTTTGCAACAATCGCAATTTATGTGCAGTACCCCCTTTGTTGGAAAATAAATGAATCACAATATGTGGATACAATATACAATTTCACGGTGTGCTCTTTGTTAAGTTGAACGAAATTGAAAAAGGGTATAACAACAAACAAACAAAAATGAAAACATCATCAACAAAAACACCAATTTTATGAAAAGAACGGGAATGAGGTTATGTTAACATTAACATTTTTTGTTTTCAAAACAAAACTTACATTAAACATAATAAAAAAGAAAGTAATAATAAATTTTCTTTAGTGATTAACTTGTAAAAATACCTAAAAACCCAATTTTTGTTGTGCAAAGCATTTTTTCATTTCATGATGAAAGTTGAAAGTTGCATCAACTCGACCACGTTATATGAAGAATGGGTTTGATTGATTGATACCGAGGTTGAAGCCGCGTATGGGGTGTCTGGAATATAGGCCATAACAAGGCCCATTGTTCACCCTTCAGACTCTAACGTTCAGGTCCCAACCGAACGCTCTTATGAATTTAAGTATTGGCCCCCAGCGCTCCTCGCCGGCTTCATGGAGTTTGTCCAGGAGGTATGAGCCAAGGTATCTGTAACGCTTTCCTGAGAGAAAGTGAGTCACCGTCTCGGATTCCTCCCGCATCCTGTACATATAGGATCAGCACCAAGCCCCAACCTATTAGGTGACCTCTGAGAAAGGATTTCCCAATGAGAACTGACACTAGAGTTCTCAGGGCTCGCTTGTTTAGTCCCAATACCTTTTTCGTTTCGTTTGGGTTAAGTCTGAGCCACTGTTCCTTTGTAGTTCTACCTGAAGGGTCATCTAATCAAAGGCGACTGTGTTGGCAGTTGACCCAAGCCGAGATATTAGAGACAGGGTGTTTTGGTGATATCCCACTTGTGGAGAAGGTTGCCTCCAAGTTTGCACCAAGACCAGCGAGTTCGTTCGCCTTCTCATTCCCGCTAATGGCGATGTGACCTGGCACGTTGTTGTTCCGTGAAAAGGAGTTCAGGGTGATTTTACATTCCAATACAAGTTTGGAGGTTTTAGAATATTTTGACAAGACCTTGACAGCTGCTTGGCTGTCTTAGCGGATTACCATCTCCTTGTTCTCAGTGTCTGAGTTAAGGAGATACGTCCCTACTTCAAGAATGGCCTTGACTTATGAATGGAAAACCGTTACATGGCTATGAAGGAGTATGGCAATTTCCATGTGAGGCTCCTCGCAAAAAAACTCCTGCTCCGGTGTTCTCCTCCGATTTGGAGCCGTCTGTATATATTATAGGGTTTGTTAAGCACGGAATGTGATTCCCATTCTGCTCTATCTGGAATTTTCGATTTAAAGTTTCTTTTCAGCATAGTCTCGAGTAGGTGATCGCTGTCTCTGTCTATATCAGGTGTGATGGACTGCCGAATTCAAAGATGGATTCATGCGGAACTCTTGTACCAGTCTCAGCTCTGATTGAGATGCAGCCTCTGCGCAGCGATTGACGCCCCTTTCTTGACGTTTATATACACGGGGTGGATGTTGAAGATGACTTCAAGTGCCCCAAAGCTGGTTGACTTGAGAGCACCGCTTACACTAAGGAGGCACAATCTTTGAATCTTCTCCAATATCTTACGATGATTGGCGAACTACATTGCCTTCCACCACACCACAAAACCGTAGGTCAGCGTAGGTCAGATGACGCTTGTTTAGTTAACTTTTTCTAATATATAAATGTACTTTCCTAACCAATCCTATTCTTCCACTTTATGATTAATGAAGTATACCTACGCCATTTGTATTAGAAAATAATGCCACCGCACTGCGCACCATCCTTTAATTTAAATTCTTTTAAACTCAATCAATTGAAAAACTTCTCTCAATGGTTATTTTCACAGACGAACTAATTCGTAGAAGAATAGATAACGATAACAGTCGGAACAAAAGAATCATTCTTGATGAAAAATCTATTAGTTCACAGAATTTCGAAGCAGTTTTGCAAAATACAAAATCACTGGAACCGTTTAATCAAATTTGACGTGTCGTTTTGATTTTAAATTCCCCTTATTCCTTCGAAATGGCAAAATACCCAGCCAGGCTCAATTCTCTCACATTATCTTTCCCAAACATCAAAAACGTTGAAAAATGTTTTTCTTTTTTATTATAACTTCTAAAGATTTTGAGGGCAGCTTCTGTCAGCAAATTTTAAAACTCCAAAAAAAAAAAAAACAATATTTCTATTTGAGTGTATGTCCCGGCGTGTTTGTGTGCATGTATGTATGTATATGGACTAGGGGATGATTTCGATTTATGGAAAACCAACTTCTATTGAAAGTGAGGATAAGTCACATCGTGTGCACTTTTCTGGAAAATATTATGTTCTAAAATTACCTTGACTTCCTTCATTTCAGCCCCCGTCTCTCTTTACCGACAACAGACCATTCCAGCTCCCATGTAAAATGGTGAAAAGCTAAATTTAGAAAAAGCAAATCCCTTTGCGATAATAAATCTACCAGACCTGTTCCATTTGTGGCTACATTCGTGTGGATAAAAAGACCACTTTGCCTCCTTTTTGGCTGATAGTTAAGCTTAAAGTAGCAACAGCAAGGGCTTAACTTATTTACATGGCAAGAGGTAGGGAGAAGATTAAATTGGGGTACTTACATTTTTTAAAGTAAGTATAAACGACACTCGGAAAAATGGAAAAAAATCGTCGTCTCTTAAAATTGGTGGAAAAAAGAGCTCTTCATTCTTATAGAAACATTTCATTGTCCGTATGTAGGTACTTTTTCTATATATCTTCAAGGACTATCGACCAACGACGAACATTTCATGTTAGACATGAAACTTCCTCCGAAGTAATTTCAGTTCCTTCTCAAGTTTGGTTGAAAAAAAAACAATAAAAGTAATTCCTCCTCCATAGTAACTCTCGTAGACTTCTAACATTCATATTTCCGTACAACATTGCGACCAGAATTGACAACTTTTAATAAATCTCAGCTCGTTTGTGTACTTGGAAAATATTTAGATATGCCATGTCGGCAAGAGATTAAGCACAAAATTCCCTTTTCTGGTTGTGATGTATTTTTTTTTGCTATCGTCATCCTGGTTAGGAAACATGGAAATGCCTGAGGGAATTTTCCAACCTCTATGTACGGATCTTTTTCACAGAAGCTTTTCGTGTTTATGTTTCTTATGCTCTTTGTCATCAACAAGTAATGTAGGAAGGTAGAAGAGTGCGGAGAATTTGACTTACTGACAAGATACAAAACTTGAACAGAAATACATATCTGAATATCCACCATACATATGTATGTCTGGCAATGTTTAGTTTAGTGTATTTCTGCGTGCAAATGAATACTTTTTGAAATTTAGAATTGTAGATAAAAAAAAATCCTTTGATCTTACGAGAGGTTAAAAGGAAAAGTTCTTCAACGGCACCCCGTACAAAGTTGGAAAAGATAAATGTGTTTTTTATATGGAAAGTTAAGATAAGGTATATGTATAATGTTTGACACCTTTTTAATAATTCAATTTTGTTTTGAATTTTGAAATATTCATTAACTTCTATGTTATTTTTGTTTTTTCTCTTGTTAAAATGATGAAGTGGACTCTGTATTAAAATCTACTAGGCGAAGTGTTGATTGACCAAATGATCCTACTTTACAGAGCTTCGACAAAATTTCTCACAATGATTTTGCATTTTTAAATTCACATTTATCGAACATAATACAGTAATTTCACTGGTGAAATTTCTTTGGTTACCGATGTTCCTCAAGGCAGCCATATTGGGCCTCTGTTATTCATATTTCAAGTCTCATTTTCGATTATTCCGTTTTGCAATCAGATATTGACAGATCTTTTGAAAAAACCAATGAAATCAAAGATTTCTGTGTATGGTAGGTACTTGTAAGACACCAAAGTTAGGTGCTTATCATACCGACAAAACAAACAATATAAAGCAGAATATTATATAAATAGAAACTGGAACTAAATTAATGTGTTTCAAAAGCCTTACGCTTTAAGAAAAAAACAACTAATAAAATTTTTCCAACGTCCAGTCAGACTTCACAGAAAATTACAGAATTAAAATGCTTTCAATTAAAAATATTTTTACTAAATTGTCTAAATAATACATTTTCAATAGACAGACACATAGTATTGATACTGAGGTAATACTTTTACATAATTCCTTATAATACATAAAAATGTCAAAGGACGCCTATACCACCCATAAAATTTAAACTAAATCCATACAAACAGACCATTTACATTGTCTACCCAAACTATATATGTACGTTCCGATGAAACAAATAAACAAGCTATCAATCAAGCTAGGAAAATAATTAGCCAGTATATGGTGGATTAAAACATCTAAAGTCACGTGACACATGGCGTGTGTAATTCAACTATAGCAGCGACAAGATACAACGAATTACGTACATATATATGTAGGTATAAAAAAGTTCCATAGACTGAAATCGAACAAAATTATTGAACTTCGTCATGCTATTCGACCATGAAGTCCATTTCGTCGAAGCCGTCAATCGCAACAAGTTTCACTTTACAAAAATGAGCTGAATGGAACTTTGGATTTATAAAGTGATTATACAAGGACGACCTTGACCCTTAAAATTTAGGAAAGCAGTAAAATGTAAAAAGTTTTTACCATTTTGTATCGTGCGTAATTACTGGTATGCCATCATATCTCCATTTCCCCTCGTAGTTATCTAATTTCTACCTTCTTCAATTATAAATAGAGTCTTCAATTACAAATGGAGTTTTCACGTAAGGAGAATTTGTCTTTTTCGACACTCTCCCCTGACCACCATACATCTTCAGCACTTGAAATGTTGAATGTTATTCTCTTACAAACAAACTGAACTCTGCCACAAATACAGAAAAAGGTTAACGCAGGGATAAATTGTATGACCTCTCCTCTGACATGTTACAACAAAAAAGTCAAACCTAATATAAGAGGTCTCTCGGCTTATTTTCAATACTTTATACTTCATCAACGCAACACACATGCAAACATACATATGTATATGTATGTGCACCGACTTGATAGAGGCCACCATTTAACTTTTTGCAATACTTTTAGTATATATCCATATATCTATACGGAAAACATTTACCTTTCCAATCTGGCAATACAAGGACTGGCAACAAGGATGACAACAACATTGTCATAGATATACCTCCATAATAAAAACCTCAATAGAGGAAAATCCAAAGCATATCCGAAATTCGAACTATAGTTGTGGAGTGGTGGACGATTCCAGCGAAAGAATATGCTGCCATTTAGAGGGATAAAGGTCAGTGAATGGGTGCTGCGAATGGGTTGAAAGTGGTGGATTTGCCCAGTATATGCTCAGTGGAGAGTGGGAAAAATCAATTTCAGCTCGTGATGAATAATTAAATGGCCCAACACTGTCAACATTGTCGTGAAATAATAAACCGTATAACAAAAAAAAAAAACAAAAAAAAACAGGAAAAAAGGAGCAATTTGGAAGCTTTGCTTTTCGGAGCTTAAGCCTGATGTCGGTAAATCCATGAGGTACATTTAATGCGGTAGAATTACCATAAATAAATTCATGCATTAAATATCCGTTACGTTGATGGTAATAAGCAACACCGTAAATCTACATCAAATGGGAATTAATCGCGAATTCGTAATAATATGTATCTACTCCGAACCTTGTCCTTCCAGGAAAAAATAATTATCCCAACCAAAATCGGAGTGAAAAGTTTTAAATAATTAAGTCAACATTTATTTTCAATTTTACCCTCTATATGTGCACACATCACAAGCCAAAACAAAAAATTTAAATTTTTATGGCTGACTTAAATAAAGAAAGTGTTTTTTTTTCAATGGCCGTAGGTAAAATAATAGCGTACAGATACTATGTATGTGGGGCTCTCCTGCAAAATGACTTCACAGCCAGCATACATAGTACAACGTAGTTATGATGATTCATAATATATTTACATATTCGTTTATGACACACCTGCAAGACGATTACATAAGTTCGAAATGTCTTACATACAACACAAGACACACAGTAGGAAAAATTTTATTTCTAAAAATATAAGCAAAAATTTAAAAATAAATTAATCAAAAATATAAATAAAATAATTAATACAAAAGAATAAAGATAGGAAATATGACAATAAGAAATAAAATTGATATATGTAGAGGTTGTCCCACCTAAACCGTATTTGCTTCTTACCACGATATTCCTCAAGCATTTTTGTATCTGACTCATACTTTTGGAGATAATCTCACATGAAAATTTTTCTATATAAGTTTCTATGGATCAATACAATTGATCTAAAAGTTTAACATCACCAGTATGCATACATAAGAATCTGGTAATCTTGGACAACATTCAAGAGGCCGTTGATGTACAGATTAAATAATAGTGGCCCAAGTATGGAGCCTTGAGGAACACTATATTAAATAACACATATCTACACTTTATGGATATTATATAGACACAGTAGTCTTGTCTTGTCTACATGCGTCTTCCACGTTGATCTAGATATACCCCGACAGGCTAAAATAGCATAGAGGCAGAGTATATCTAAAAGCCTTGAAAGAAAGAATCTTTATGTCTTCATTGAATTCCAAGTCATTTCTTGACGTGTACATCAGTCCTCAACAATCTTAGGTCCCGTTGCATAAATTTTACTATGATGAATCTAGTCAAAAACAAGTTTAATTTTTGTAGTGGTTTTTCGCATTATTTCTAGAACGATTCGTCGGGCAGTAAAAATGATTATAACCAATTTCAAAGGACTCATATTGTGAAGAACTTTCCAGTAAACGTCCAAGAGTGATAGTTTTCACAGAATACTCAAAAATTTCAATTTTTATATGGCAACACCAAGATGGGATCGTCCGATTAAGCCAATTTTTGAGGCCAGCCCGTCCCTTTAACTCGTACACGAATTTGTCTGTCTATTTATTTATATATTTCTTTTTTACTATTTTCGACACTCTCGTAGACCCACTTTTCGTCATCACAGCGAGCTGAAATTTGGCACACAGGTTTATGTCGCGTGACAATTGAATCTGTCAAATTTCCATGGAAAACTCGGATAATCTGGAAAAATCATTTGAAAATTTGGTACAAATTTGATTAGTGATAAATCCGTTTCAGGAAAAATGCAGAGTTTTCCGATTTTTCCGAAAAAAACATCCGGAATTTTCCGACTTTTCCGGAAAATTTTCCGGTAAAAAAGTTTTCTAAATTACGCAGGATCAAGTTCCCTATCAACTGGCATCATTACTTTTTCACAAAAAATCGAGGAAAATTCATGTAAAACGCTTTTCCGGAGTTTTTCCGACCAAGGAAGCGTTTGAGCGTTTTGCAACCTAAGACAAAGTTGTAGAGCGAAATGAGTTGCATAAAGTTGCTTTTATGGAAAACTCCATGGAAAACGCGGAAAAGCGGGAAAATCATCGGAAAAGTTTTCATCGATATGATTAGTGATAAATCTGTTTCAGGAAAAATGCAAATAATGTAAATAAAAATGTAAATAAAAGAAAAATTTACTCGAACAATTTTTTTGAAAAAACTGGTAAATCAGTGCCTTTTCAGCCGTGATAAAATTGTTTTAAAATATCTCCATGCAGCACGTAAAACCAATTTAGTTAACGTGAAAAAGGCAGAAAATAAAATAAGTAAAAAACGAGTTTTCAAACAAAACTGAGGCATGAAAAAGTAGAAAATAAACTTTTATTCACACACAGAGGTGGACTCAGATTTTATTCGCTGACAATCACCGATATATTTCAGTATGATCAATCAGAGGTAATAAGTGATTTGATTCATGAAGAGAAAGAATATTCAAGAGAAATGTCCCAATCAAAAAATCTGAGTCCACCTCTGTGTGTGAAGAAAAGTTTATTTTCTACTTTTTCATGCGGCTTGGCCTCAGTTTTGTTTGAAAACTCGTTTTTGCTTAATATATTGAAATTACATTTACTATTTTTATAAAAACACTGTGTACCAAGTTTCAGCTCTTCAGCTCTCTAGATTGACGCGTTCTCAGGCAGTTCCCAAATATATAGTGAAAAACGAAATTTGTTTATGGCAACTCTACGAAGTAGTTGTCCAATTTTGCCCATTTTGAACTTAAATTTACTTTTAAAAAGCCAATGTACGAAATTTCAGCACTCTAAGTGAACGCGTTCTCGAGTTATCGTGTGGACGGACAGACGGATATGCAAAAATCAAAATGACTTTTTGATATTATGCGTGGATGTCCAATCCATTTTGCTCTACCAACCATAATTATTTCTAAGCCTTTCACACAGAACGACAAACTTAGTAATACCATAAAGTAATAAAGGCTTTATTACCTTATGGTAATACCCATTAGATTTCATCTAGGGTGTAACAAGAAGGACATATTCAGCACCTGTGCCACATGACAATACTTCATTTTTTAACAAAGGAATCACCAGCTTGCACCAGAAGAAAAGTGGAAGAATATGTTATATATAAACGCTAGGCTATGCTTATAGGGTTAATATAACTTTGATGTGCACACTATTGTTTATCACTGATATGTTTCCTCTTAAGATTGAACAAGTACACACCAATTTGCATGCATGCAAGCTTGGAAGTATCACGCTTCAATTCTCAAACGTCGTACTATACATATGACATTAATAATTAGTTAAGTATCTAACTAAATAGTAAATGCAAATGAGCAAACCCTCATCTTACTAAAAACAAAGAGTAAAATTTATTATTTCATTTTCTTGTTTAGTCCTTCCTTAAATATGAGAACAGGCCCCTGGAATTGGGTAAATGAAAGTTTGCGACAGAAAAGGGAAAAGTAATTAAAACGCTCATTTAAATTTTCATCTTGAAAACATAGGATTAAATAAATCTCCATGAAAATCTTTCTACAAGCTTTAAATCCAATGGGAATTACTAAGAGTAAGCATCTCCCCCATGTTCGTTCACTAATTTTATTTAATAAAAAGTTAATATCATCCGATATGAAGTAAAATTTCTGAACAAATTATTATCAAACTATTTGTCCTATTTATATCGAACCGTTAGTAAAAATTAGTGATACCTTAATAATATGTAAATATATTATTATTGTTATTATTATAAAATATAATTAATTGGCAGACATCATTTGAACAGCAATAGAAAATCGTTGCTTATCGCAATGCTAATAGAATTTCGAAACGGCTTGCTCGATCATGCGCACTTAAGTTCGATACACACTTACCGGCACAGATAGGCATCGACCGATACCGGCATTTTTCGTGCACATATAACGACATAAAACGGAAAGAAAACTTGCAGTTAAGACAGGTATCGCGAGAAAACTACAGAAAAGTGATCCCATGTTAACTTCGCAACTAGACCAGCAGCCGACAAATGCCGGTCTGGTTTCTAGTCACACCGATAGTGACCGACAATGAATTTTCTGTTTCGTGCCAGTATCTACCGGTGCCGGTTGATGTGAATTAGCTAACTTGTTTTCATAGAAAAATATTTTACCTGCCTGTGCCGGTTCGTGCAGTGCCGGTAAGTAAGACGATGCGTCTGACTGCACCAATTCATTCTCTATAAAAACTTTTAATGCGAGTACCTACGTCTATTTCTTTATGTAAGGAATTATAATGCTGGAAAAGTTAACAAACATTTTCCAGTACTCATTTTGGACAGCAATTTTTCCTTGTGGTCCTGGAGAGAAATGCCAGGTTTTTGTAAAGAGTGGAGGGATCCATTGTCGTGGCTACATAATGCGTTGAACATAAACTTTGGAAGTTCAGTCAATAGGTGACATGAGAAAGACATGGGAAGTTCAATTAATCAGTATGATGTCAGTCAATGGTAGACTAAAAAATATTATTGCAGTGCTGTCATTTCACTGTCAATTCAACCACATCTTCCATATTTAATATCTTTGAATCAACTGACCAGACCACCTAGAAGCCAACCTTCTCCCTCAACAATTGCAGGCATTTCAGAAACTATGACTCGAAAAAAAACATACTTTTCTGGGGAAAAAAAATTGTCAAAATTGATGGTGTATAAGACATTTATCTTTTTAGGGATCATAAAATATAAGTAACATACATACATACGTAAGGAAGAAAAAATTCCTACTCGTTTGATGACATTTTCGAAAAAATATTAAAATACCCATGTGAAGTCTATCTCACCTGTGTCTCGCATATAAAAAAAAACGATCGATATCTCCCCAAATTGTGTTTTTCGTTTTAATAGAAATTTGTACATAGATATGTATATGTATGTATAGGTATATATATAGCAAATAATTCTGCATAATATAGTTATAATACATATATGACAACATACCTATATATGTACGCAAATTCATAATAACAAGTTCCTCGTTCTTTGAGTATTTTATTCAAACTTCGAACTTCGTTTCAAGAGGATATTGAACATTTCAAGATTCAATTGTGAAGTTATTTAAAGTAGTTGAAAACAATTAAGAAGATGAACGCAATAATTAGAGTGCGTCAATATTAAAAGAGGAAAGCGACAAAGAGTGAAACGAAAATTAAATCGATATATGTTGTTAGAAAACAAAAGCCATGTCATTGTCAGACGTAGATGAATCTGCGAAAAGGTAAACAAACACAAACAAGTAATAATACCTTTCCGGGTAAATATTGCTACTCTACTCACCCCCCTACTGGAATGGGAATGAAATCAAATATTTTACTATCGGGCTAAAAGGTGTACATAACTGGAACACGGAACAGATTTTCTGTTTTACCTCACTATGTTTACAGACACCCACTAAAAACTGGGTTGAAATGATGAATTGATTGGCTAAAACAGCGTCAGGACTATCAGGATTAATGAACGTGGCATAAAGATAAATGAATGAACAGTTCCTTAAGACAGTAATTAGTTTGCCCGAGTGAAAATTCCTTCTAAATACCACAGTTAAATTGTTCTCTTCATCGAAAGGTAGTTAATAAGGACGCTAAGTGCCGGCAGGTGAGAAACAGTAATTACAAACGATTTGAGTATAGAAGTTCATTTTGGTATTAGTTTCTTTATGGTTTCTATTTCTTTAATGATCTTATGAATAATGAAAGATAATCGTCAATTGTGATAGATTCTGTCGTAAGGGAATTGTGTAGATATTTAAAGAACAATTGATTTTTAATTAAAGTCGTCAGTAAACTTCAGATATAAAAAAGTTTACCGAGATCGTATAACAACAAAAAATCCTATATGTATACAGGGTGTCCCAAGTAACGTGTTCCCTGGGCATTTTTCTCGAAAATGCACAGAGATATCAGCGAGGTGATAGTCACAAAAGCTACCCATTACAAGCGGGGCTATCTTTTGGTATGGTAAACATTTCAAAAAAGGCACATGAATAAAGCATATCTTCGGTTTGGTCCTTTTCGTCCTCTAAGGTAGATTATTCATCACAAAATATGTACAGATTATCCATGTCGTAAATCTCATATTATATACGACATGGACAGACAAATTCTATAGAAAAAGTTTTTAATAAATTGCTATGAAAAAATTAACGAGCTTTTTGGGCTGTTTTTGGAATGTTGTCGATGCATACAAATTCCAAAGAAAGATTTTCAAATAATGTTTTTCTAGTAAAAAAAAAAGGAATGCCACCTAGGCATCCGAGTAAATTTAACTCCTTTGGACCTTTGCATTGTTGGCCTCTAATATTGAATAAAAATTCTAAAGAAAAATTGTCAATTTATGGATACATAAACTTCCTAGAAAAAATGTACGTTCTTTGGTCTAAATAAGTTTGCTACAGGTTACCAACTAAAAAAAAATAAAAAATTAAGTACACCCTTAAAAATATATTGAACTTTCAGTTCATATTGATCTTCACATTCAATTTTAATACTAACTATTTGCTTTCAGTGCACACTTGATTATATAGTTCTAGACTCTTCTTAAGTAAACTCCATAGTACAGTCGTCTACTGAACGTTGAAAGTTCAGTTTTGCGCTAGACCTAAATCATGTGAAATAGTATAAATTGAAAAAAAAAAAACTTTCATAATTACATCATTTTCTTGCTTTTTGAATAATTATTCTGATTACATCGGCATATATAGGTTAGGTTAGATTAGCGTGACGGCCATCGTAAAAGCATTTACGACCAGCTACACTAGACCGTTTATGGTCCATTGTGATGCCATTTCGTTGGACCCTGTCTGAAAAAGATAGAGGATGCACTGAAACCTGCCCAAGAGTTAATGAACCGTACCACATCGCCCAACTCTTTGTCTCCTAATTCCCCCAGGTCGCAAAAAAAAAAACAGGTACCAAGCGTATTCCTCCTACGCTTAGCAAGGTTTGGGCATTCACACAGCAGTTGCTGAACGATTTCAACAACTTCTGCATAAGTCATTGTATGGTGCTTGTATGCACTTTGCATGTTTGCCAAAGAGGCAGTGCTTGAGTTGAGACTGAAATCTGACAAAAATGAAATCGGCCGAAACTATTTCGTACAAGCAAACCTGACGACTCTGCTATAGAATTGAACTAAAGTCTACATAGAAGTCGTTACGTGTGGAGGCAAAAGTTAACATCCGATTATGTCTAGTTCAATTCTATAGCAAAGTCATAAGTTTTGCTTGTACGCAATAGTTTCGACCGATTTCACTCATGCTCTCTCAACTCAAGTTCCGACATTCGCTACATACGCTCATACAAATCATATGAATTGGCCATGCACAAGCCGTACGATTTGCGGCGTTAAGATTACGCACGTCAATCCGGTACCTTCTCAACAGAGATTCGGTCTTCCCAGGACATATCTTCGGGCCAAAGCTTGAAATCTCTGGTCAGATCTCCCCATCTACGATTTGCCAGATTACAGGCTTGGATTTACATCTAGAATCCTCTTCATTTATTTCAAGGACCGACCTATGGATTCCTCGGCTAGACATATACATAGTAGTCATAGTGGCATATAAAAGATTATATATATAAAATTTCGCCAAAGAAATTATTTAAGGGAAAATAATTTAATAATTCAATAAAATTTTGGTGTAAGACCCATAGAGAGATACTTAAAAACAAAACCTTTTTTTTCCTTACTCAAATCATTGAGGCCATTCCCTTTAACTCGTACACGAATTTGTCTGTCTATTTATTTATATATTTCTTTTTTACTATTTTCGACACTCTCGTACCCCACTTTTCGTCATCACAGCGAGCTGAAATTTAGTACACAGGTTCATGTCGCGTGACAATCCGGAAATTTCTATGGAAAACCCGGCAAATCGGTAAAAATCATTTGAAAATTTGGTACAAATATGATTAGTGATAAATCCGTTTCAGGAAAAATGCAGAGTTTTCCGATTTTTCCGAAAAAAATTTCCGGAAAAAGTCAGAAAATTCCGGAAATTTTCGGAAAATTTTCCAGAAAAATTAGAAAATTCCGGAAATTTTCGGAAAATTTTCCGGAAAAATTGGAAAATTCTGCATTTTTCCTGAAACAGATTTATCACTAATCATATCGATGAAAATTTGTCCGATGATTTTCCCACTTTTCCGGGTTTTCCACGGAGTTTTCCACAAAAGCAACTTTATGCAACTCATTTCGCTCTACAACTTTGTCTTAGGTTGCAAAACGCTCAAGCGCTTCCTTGGTCTGAAAAACTCCGGAAAAGCGTTTTACATGAATTTTCCTCGATTTTTTCTGCAAGTTTTCATCATTGTCGGAGAGAAAGTAATGATGCCAGTTGATTGGGAACTTGATCCTGCATAATTTAGAAAACTTTTTACAGGAAAATTTTCCAGAAAAGTCGGAAAATTCCGGAATTTTTTTTCGGACGGAAAACTCTGCATTTTTCCTGAAACGGATTTATCACTAATCAAATTTGTACCAAATTTTCACATGATTTTTCCCGATTTTCCATGGAAATTTCCGGTTCAAATTTTGATAGATTCAATTGTCACGCGACATGAACCTGTGAGCCAAATTTCACGAAAAGTGGGTTTACGACAGTGTCGAAAATTGTAAAAAAGAAATATACAGGCAGACAAATTCGTGTACGAGTTAAAGGGAATGGCCTCAAAAAAGAGACACTTAAAATGTTCTTTTCATAATTTATGCACAAACATTTATGCATTTTGGTTGTAGGAAGGAAGTTAAATTATTAAATTTAATTATTCCATATTAGTCGCTCATTTTAGCCTAGTACCGTTTTCCCAACCGTTTTCCAACTTCTTTTATACTAAAAAAACAAAATCGCTTTTTTTTAATTCTGAAAATTAGGCATTCGTTTCGGTGATTACCTAGTCCTTCGAAGCGATACCTATGTGGTCGTTCGAAGTGAATTTCCTTCACCTAGCCATTTTGAAAGCAGAAAAATAAAGTCACAATTAGCCAAATTTGGCGAATAGAGTGAAGCAGTTCGTATCTCAATTAAGAGATTTTGTTTATGGCATGTGTGGTAAACTGATGTTTTGTTGTGTTCGAAGAGCACTTTTTTCTTCGCCAATGTGATGGGATCTCTTTTCTATCAATTTAACATGAAATTCATCCAACATAGAGGCATAATTATACTAACCTCTGATGTGATCGTTTTACCCTTTTACTGATATTCAATGAAAATTATTCCATGTGAATCCTAGAATATGATCTTTCGGAGAACTCTCACCAGGTGAAGTCGACTTTTTTGACTGTTTGACACTTGGATTTCGTTAGAACATGTCTAAACAATGTGCTTCAAAATTGTAGCACAATTACGTGCCATCATATTGAAAAAAATTTCATTTAGCATAAGTACAAAAATTTATGCAGGATATGAAAAAGACAATCGTTTGAGATGTTTACCATCGTAGCTGTTCTCGCATATCTTTCTTTTCACAGTTGTGCAACACCATCATGGATTTTATTAATCATCTCTTTAATTACATATATAGGTATGTATCTCCGACTTAGAAATACATTTTACATTTTTTTTTGTACTATATTTACTGTTGATGGTATCTAAGTGTTATCTGGATAAAATATTGACTGAGATATGTATGTCAATCATCTCTGTCAGTTTTCAGCAAGAAAATGTTTAAAATATGAAATTTTGATTCTGTTTGGCGATAAAAGTATGAAATAGGAAAAAATAGTAGGTAGGTATATAGTCATACCATCGATCGAACAAAATGTCCGTTATGCAAAACATTTTCCATTTCGATTGATATGACAACAGAACTGATTATGTATTTATAGGTGGGTAGGTACAATTACTAAAGATTGTAAATTATAGATAACACTAGTAACTAACTATATACACATGTAGTCGAACTACGACGAAACTAGAATTTATTCCTTCTCTATCAAGATTATTAAATACAAAAGTCCTTGTCAGACACAAATTCTTATAATTGGAGTAGTTAGAATATTATGTAAGCATGCTTTTTGACTTAATTGAATTTGATTATTTTTGAACAATTTTTTTTCCTCTCATGTCTAAACCGTTGAACATTTGATAAATGAAATAGGTAGGCTATTGGGTAGCTACATACTTCTCTTCAAGTCTGGGGGAGCTGCAAGGTAAAAAGTTCAGATATATCCTGAGCTTTCTGAGAGAAGCAGGATGGATCTAGGTAAAGAGTCTTAGATATATACTGAGTTTCCTAAGGGAAGCAGGATGGATCTGGGACGGCTTGAAAAGTTATCTCATGAGGTCTAGGTGTACAATGAACCTGCTACAGGTGTAAATGATGCAGGCTAGTCAGCTAGCGGCACCCCTTACACCTAATCTAACCTAAAACCGTTGAACAACTGAATTATTGCTAACAATTTAACTATGAATATTCACTAAAGTCGACAAATATATATCAGTAAATAAAATGCAAAATGACGACGCGTTGTCAATTTAGACAAAACAAAAAATCTCTACGTTGACATGAAACAATTAAATAAATATCAAAAAGGTTAGTTCCCGCCTTGATCTTATTATAACAGCTAGTGACCTGACACCAAGTCAAGTCTTATCCGAATTCATGTCATAGTATGAGACAGGCTGACAGGTGACCAAAAAGTCAGTTGACTTTGCTCGTTACATGCAAGGGCTTCCAGTACCGCAAACTGATCGATTTTGCTTTAGTCAACAACTAAAAAATCAGAAGGGAGTTGAAGACTGGCAACTGACTGAATCGCACCGACTGTTGCGATTCATTCTGCATTAGCGACCTTAATACCAATCAGCTGATTGTTGTTGATCGCAACCGCCGCGCCGTAAATAAAGTTTTCCTTAATAAAGGTTGCCCGGACTAAAGTACATATTTGTATAACCATTTAAAAAAAAACGGATTTGCAATATTTATCGCATAATATTTACGGGGTGAGATCTTATTGCTTTTCTGAAGAGAACATCGTGAATTTGTGAATTTCCTCGAAACCGCGAGCAATATAACAATCTTACAGTTTTGATGAAATTTTCAACTTTTAAATAAGTTCGACTTTTTTTAATAATTTTTAAATACATCTCAATCTAAATATCTAAGTATTTATGTTTATGCTCGAAAAGGATGGATGGTTTCTTCTAAATTCTCTTTCTTGAAATCCTTATTCTTCTTCGCCTTCTCCTCAACCACCAGTAAATTACTGCAGGGTTTATGTTTCTTAATGCAATTTTTAGCCGGTTACATAGTGTTTAACAACACAGTGAAATTTCAACTCAACGTCTTTGACTCGATTACTTATCTGACAGAAGACGATGCAATATGCGCACATGCAACGATAGTCAATCAGCAACGATTTAAAATCAATCAGTCGATGACAAGTTAACAGACCAATCGCTATCTGCACTATCAATTGACTCGGAAGTGTGCAGTCTCCCTAACAGTTAACTATCTGTTTATACTTAAAAATTAGTAACAGATTATGAGGCTATGACTATCAAGCTAAGTAAACGAATCCAGACAGATTAGCTTCATCTTGGTCTAAAATCTGCATAGCCGCCCTGTATCTAAGACGGGCTTAGTGCTCCTTGTAAATTTTCAAAATTGTTATAAAAACAAGTAAAAAAAGCTAGAATTAGTCTAAGACCAATTCTTATGATACCCTCTAGCTAGATGAATGCCCGTGTACTTAATTTCGCATGGTCACCCATCTGTGGAAGTTTGATTTTTGAAGTACTTTTTCGCATGCATTTCTAGATCGGTTCGTCGGACAGTAAAAATGATTATAACCAATTTCGTAGGATTTCATATTTTGAAGAACTTTTCAGTAAAAAACGTCTAGGACTGATTATTTTTACAGTATACGTAAAAAACCAAAAAATTTATATGGCAACACAAAGAAGGGATTACCCGATTTAGTTCATTTTTGAAGCTTTACTTACTGCTACTATGAAAATACAGTGTACAAGATTTCAGCTATATACGTCGACGAGTTCTCAGGCAGTGTTCAAATATATAGTAAAACACGAAAATTTGTGTATGGCAACCCTACGAAGAAATTACCCGATTTGTCCCATTTTGGAGCTTAAATTTACTTTTTTTTTTAAAAAGCCCGTGTGCAAGATCTATGTGAACGCATTCTCGAGTAATCGTGAGGACGGACAGACAGACGGACGGACATTCATAAATCAAAATAACTTTTAATATTATGTCTGGGTGTCCAACCAATTTTTCTCTATATTCTATATAATTCTAAAAGAGTGAATGAATCTTTGCCAAGTCATCTTTTGCTAGGACGCAATCAGTGTTTTTTTTTTTTTTGAATTATTTAGATCGCCTAATGGAACACAGTCGTTATAACTTTCAATTTTTATTATCGTTTCTCATTCGTTTTCGCGGTTATCGGTACTGAAAATTAGTGAATTTTGAATATTTTTTACTCTTTTAAGAATATTTCTTAAAAAGGAATATGTATTTAAAACTATCCTGAAGAATTTTTCAAAAATTTTACAAAAATAGTTACAGAAAATCTGTTTTTCTTGCACATGCTTTTAACAATAAGTACAAAAAAATTAAAATTTTCTTATTCTGATATTTACCATCCAAACAAAGACAAAAGACCAAAAGAAGTTTTTCAACTGCAATAACTGCTGGAAACCATGTCTTCTAAATTTTGTGCAAACTATAGGTACAAAAATTGTAAATTTAATTTAAGTGTTTTTTAAATTATCATACATTATCCATGGATTTAATATATCCAACCAACAGAAATAGCAATGTAATTTGAAAATAAAATTAAAATAAATCTAAAATCAACTATAATTATAAATTCGATATGTAAATAATGTTTGTATGAGGATGGTTTGCCATTTTAATATTATTTTGATTATAAATAATAAAATTATTATGTCGAAACCCTTTATGAAATTGTGTTGCTTTAATTTTAACAGGTATCCACAATTTTATTAGACGTTTTTCTTTGTAGGTAAATGGTAACTATTCTTATCAATTATTTTAGTTTATACTATTTTATTATCTTTTGTATTAATTTTTTATTTTTAGTGTTTCACGCTAAATCCACTTTTTCACAAATGCATAAAAGTTAAAAACTATTTTCTCCACCAGTGGCACAAATATTAACAATTATTTTCATTTTTACACAATATTTTTTGGACTTTTTCAATTATAATAAATAAAAATAAAATAAAAAAATAAATTTCACCTTTTTTGTAAACAAAATTTTCCAGAAATCTATTTTAACAAATATTTGCTCTTTTTTCCATTCTCTTTATTGCAATCAATACATTAACACAAATTCAAAACACTTTTTTTTTCCTTGCCTCAAATAGCAGCTTTTTTACACAAAATTTAATTTAATATTGTACACGCGACGACGACGAACAACAACTAACTGGGATTCGAGCTGACGACCAACTGTTGAGAATTTTCCCACAAGTCGAATTTGAACTTTTTTTTTTGTTGCCTATTCCGTTGGAATGGAATACACAATGGAAGGAAAAATCCAAGTTATATGGAAAACCTAGCAAAGGAAATTTTACTAAAGTGTGTATATACGTGTGTGTGTGTGTGTGTGTGTGTGTGTATTCTTTACTGTATTTCTGTACGTACATTATAAAGATATAGGTGGTGAAAAAAGCTCCTCAAACCAGCCAGGTGTATGAAGCAACAGCTAATGGAAAACTTACATTGGCAAGGGTAAAAGAAAACTTGCGCCATAAACTTTTGGGGGAGGGAACCGAAAATATGACGGTAAATGACGCTGATGAGCACGTTATTCGGTCAAACCGGCAAGGAATAAGCTTTCGTTGAATAACTAATTGTACGGTTTTCTAACAATCTAACGACAAGAACAACAACAACCAGGACGATGATGATGACGATATGATGTTAGACCAAGCTAGCATTATACTCCAGGTGAATATATGAAAAAAAAACTCAAGTTAAAGGCAACTCACTCAATTTACCTTAATTGATTGAAATATTTTTATTTGAGTTATTATTGTTGTTCATGAAGGCTAATTTGTGCTGTGAAAAGTATGTTTTACTATATAGTAACAACAAGGATTGTCTTGATCCGCTTTCTATGGCTTGATGAAGGGAAATGAATATTTAAAGATTTATAAATTATTTTTGGAAGGAAAATAGGATTAACTCAAAGTAATACACAAGTAAAATAAATTGGAATGAATTCGATATACTGTCGTGGGGTAAATACGTACGTTTTTACGTAATTAAATATTTCTACAAAATAACACAAAAATGTGTGAAGGATTCTGTCTAGCTAATAAAAATATTGTAAGACTAAAATTGAGCATATTTTTACTAAAACTTTTCAAATGAAGACCAGGTGAGGAAATAGTGATCAACCTGTCCGAGGCAATGAAGATCTTGTCAAGTTACCTGGACTTAGTCAATATTACATCGCGAGCCTTAAAGTTCCCAAATCATGGAATTCCAAAACAAAACTTTTTGGAGAATAAAAATGAGCATATTTTTATTAAAACTTTTCAATTAAAGACCAGGTGAGGAAATAGTGATCAACCTGTCCGAGACAATGAAGATCTTGTCAAGTTACCTGGACTTAGTCAGTATTACAACGGGAGCTTTAAAGTTCCCAAATCATGGAATTCCAAAACAAAACTTTTTGGAAGATAAAAGAAATACTCAAGTGGCTAATTCAAGCATTGATTGATACAGGACATTTGATTTTTTAACTTCTAGTAATTTTCGACAAAATTACTAAATTACTAAATTTGAATTTGAATTACCTTTTCTAGTATTTATGATCATAAGTACCAAAATGAATAGATGGCATGTATCTACCGATTGATAACACTACCACGAAACAATTTCGCTGACAACAGCCGACAATATATAAATGAGCTGCCCTGACCTTAGTCAAAAACAGTTTCCTCCCGGTAAAGTAGAATAAATAGAAAACATCTTGCCAGGATATCTTAAAAATGACGAAAATACCACATTTATTTTATTCAGGAAATATAGTTTCCTCAAGTTTCACTGTTTCAAGGACTTCCTGTCTGTAGAATTTGATATCTTCAGGACACTATACAAGCCTAAGAGAACCACGAACGAACCACTACTATTTACGTGCTCAAAACCATACATCAATGACATCTAAATTAAAATAATAAACGGAGGAAGAAAAAAAAACAAATATTATGAAATTAAAGGACTCTATAGAGATGGTATAGAGCTGGAAATTATGAAGAGGCACATAAAGACCAGCACCTCACTTTTACTCAGTACAGTGGTGGTTTTTTTTTTTTTAGATTCAATTTAACGTCATGCTACTTCCCCACATTTCCAATTCAAATTGAAAAATATTCTGAATTCCACGGCAAAACGTTCACCTTAACTACAATCCACCTGTCGCAATCAAATATTCATCCTTGTGGATTGTGCTACATTTTCTAATTAATTACCTACATACATGCAATCGATGTCGGATAACTGCCACCTAGAAATTCTTATTAATTTTACGATATTTTTCTGCACGTTCTGAATTCGTTGGTGTTTCCCCTTTTTATGTCGTCGCCGCTGCCTTAAATATAAAACGAACATGGAAAATGTGGTTGTTCTTTGCCTTGTTGATAGCTTAACGCTAGCATTTCCCTTCCATTTTTAGGTCAAAGTAATCTCTGACGTCACGTTTAGATGCCAAACCAAGTGAATGTACATAGCAATAGCTAACCATTGTTCAGTTCCACCTCCACCTCCTTCAGACCAAAAGAATCATTATAAATATATAGGTAGGTACTTAGTTGGTTATAGGGGGAAAATCTCGTGCATCTCAGTCTGACACTTAAATCTATCTGGAATTTGAAATTAATTTCCTTTGCTTCCCATCTACCAACTTTAGTCATTACAGAAAACTCTAAAATTTCATAAACGTCAACACAGCGTGGAAAATGCACGCAATATTACGAAAGTTTTCCTCGTTTTATTTTCCCCCTCCCCGTATACCTACATATAGCATTAGTAAACTGTATTGTCGGGAAGCCTTTCTAAAGTGGGAAAAATAAAGGTATACTCTTAGAAAACACTTTGTTGCACCATTCTTTTTGCATGGCAAATTGTTTCTGCTTGCTAACTTGCACCAGCATCAGTTAAACACTGTCATGGGAACGTATCCATTCACTTGAGTTTTGCTGGATTAATAGAATATATATATACGTATGTTCAGGAGGTGCACATCAAAGGACTCGTCACATAACTTCGGTTTGTTACACCAGCAGCATAAAGAGCCGGCAGTCAAGCACTTTCAATAGCACTTCAACTCAGTCACTTTTCTGCTCTGCATAGAAAGTCTAGTAAACGTTCGAAATGGGCTAAACACTTCTTCTCTAAAGTGAGTTATTTCTAGCGTGATTTCGTATTTATTGCACCCCTTTTCAACTTGGCAAGGATTATTTAATTTTCCGGTTCATTACGTTTGCAACAGGACGACAAAATGCTCTCAATAAACTTTGTATGTATGAAGAATAAAAGGAACACACCTGCACAATGGGGAGACTATACAGTATACAGCAACAGCACTCTCGGGAAATTAATCCTTGGGTGAAGAGTTATTTATCACATAAAACTGTTGCACTTATTCTATTTATGTTACTTCGCAAAACAAACACTGTTTGATACGAGCTCTAAAACAACTTTCTAAACTAATCTGATAAATATTTTTTTTGATCTGACAGTTTGTTCAACATTCCTCGTAATGTTAAGTAAATATTTAAAGCTGCTATATATTCCGAATTCTTTAGGAAAAATTATCCCTAAGCCGAGTCGCAATTTTTTTCACTATTTTACAGGTAAAAATAAAATAAGTAAAAAACGAGTTTTCAAACAAAACTGAGGCCAAGCCGCATGAAAAAGTAGAAAATAAACTTTTCTTCACACACAGAGGTGGACTCAGATTTTTTGATTGGGACATTTCTCTTGAATATTCTTTCTCTTCATGAACCAAATCACTTATTATCTCTGATTGATCATACTGAAATATGTCAGCGAATAAAATCTGAGTCCACCTCTGTGTGTAAAGAAAAGTTTATTTTCTACTTTTTCATGCGGCTTGGCCTCAGTTTTGTTTGAAGACTCGTTTTTTACTTATTTTATTTTCTGCCTTTTTCACGTTAACTAAATTGTTATTACGTGCTGCATGGAGATATTTTAAAACAATTTTATGATGGCTGAAAAGACACTGATTTCCTGAATTTTCGCGATTTTCCATGTTTTCCACAGACTTTTCCTATTACTATGAATTTTTTCTAAAAATTTACATGAATTTTCCTCGATTTTTCATGCATGTATTCATGATTGTTGAAGAGAAAGTATTGATGCCAGTAGGACGGAAAAAAAAATGATTCTTATAAAATTTTTTTGTCGGAAAATTTTCCGGAAAAGTCGGAAAATTACGGAAAATTTTCTAGAAAAATTGGAAAATTCTGCATTTTTCCTGAAACAGATTTATCACTAATCATATCGATGAAAATTTGTCCGATAATTTTCCCTCTTTTCCGGGTTTTCCACGGAGTTTTCCACCAAAGTAACTTTATGCAACTCATTTCGCTCTACAAAATTGTCTTAGGTTGCAAAACGCTCAAACGCTTCCTTGGTCGGAAAAACTCCAGAAAAGCGTTTTACATGAATTTTACTCGATTTTTTCTGAAAGTTTTCACCATTGTCGGAGAGAAAGTAATGATGCCAGTTGATAGGGAACTTGATCCTGCATAATTTAGAAAACTTTTTTACAGGAAAATTTTCCGGAAAAGTCGGAAAATTCCGGAAATTTTTTTCGGGAAAATCGGAAAACTCTGCATTTTTCCTGAAACGGATTTATCACTAATCAAATTTGTACCAAATTTTCAAATGATTTTTCCCGATTTTCCGGGTTTTTCATGGATTTTTCCGGTTCAAATTTTGACAGATTCAATTGTCACGCGACATGAACCTGTGTGCCAAATTTCAGCTCGCTGTGATGACGAAAAGTGGGTCTACGAGAGTGTCGAAAATAGTAAAAAAGAAATAAATAGACAGACAAATTCGTGTACGAGTTAAAGGGAACGGCCTCAATAAAAAGTTTGGAGTAAAATTAACATTTAAGAAACCCACTACTAGGATCAAATAAAAATATGGAAATACATATGCAACGGCGTATTTGCTTAAAGGCTGAGGAAATATCAAACTTAATCGTTAGACCTCTCTGTAATGTTTTCTTGAAGCTTGGCTCAGTGACGCTACTGTCGACGTAACACACGCGGCAATGTATTCTTAACTCGATGCTTGACGCTTTACTTGATGCTTGACTCGACACTTGCTAATTACATTAGTGACGATTCGATACTCGCCTTGAAACTTTTTTTTATATAGGCAGGGGCCAAGCACGGAGACCTGGGCGGCCTATTGTGCTAACCTGCTACAAACCCTTGCACCAAAACCTTACAGTCCTCTTAATCACATCTTGGTGGAGTCAGTTTTCAGCTCATTCACAGATAGGGGGGCATACCCAAGCCTACTCCAGACAAAGGCCCCATAAGCACACAGAAAGTGTTCGATTTTCTCATACTCTCCTTCCAGGCTGCTGAACAGACACTCAGGGCTGTCAGCAACTTCCATCATTGTTAGATGAGCGTAAAACAAGCAGTGGCCGTTGATGATGCCAACCAAAGATCTACATTGTTTCCTTCCGAGCCACAAGAGAAAATCAGAAAAATTTCTATTGGGCCCATCAAGAAAAAGTTTTGTGCACCTGCAAGTGCCCAGGTTCGCTCATCTCTGATGCTGATGCTTCATACGAACATCCCCTTTGATGAGAGACCTGATAACAACCGAGGTGGCAACGCCAATGGCGCCTTGACACTTACTTCGATATATGATACGACGAATGTGACTATTGTTGATTGATCCGACAAAATCTTGTCTTGGTGACATTTCACTCGGTACATGTTTCAGCACATTTATTCGACATTTGATCAGGTATCTATACAATAGGGGAGAATACATATAATTGAAATGTCGTTCTTATACCTGCGAACTTTCATTATTACGTTCTATCTTACACATTTTTTGAAAGCAAAATAATAAAAAAAACACATAAACCTCAATTACTCCACAAGATTTCATAAATATTAAAACGAACTCAAAAGTTAAGCAAATTGTATTTTCCTCAAGTCATTGACGTCAGTCTTATATAGATGTTTACAATTCTGTAAACAATCTAAGGACCGGGGGAATGCAGAGTGTATTAAATCTACTAGCCCCCTCTCCGTCGGACAAACAAAAAATCTTGTTTACAATATTTTTTTTCGCATTCAAGAAAACTCGATTTATATTTCAATAAAATTTCCACAAAAGTTACCAAGCCAGACTCTTTACCTTCGTCAGGGCTTCTTTTATTCCTCTATTCGGAGTTATTTTATTCATGCATCCTCGCTCCTTATGTACTCCTTTGTCCATTCAACATTTTTGAACAAGAAGTGTATAAGAGAACCTATCGATTCTAATGCACACCGAAGTGTTCAAATGCCCTAAACCAATCCATCGACACATTTTTTTTCTTTACTTTTCTTCCATGTTGGTTCCTAAACTTTTCCATGTTTTCCCTTTATTTTCACGAGTAGGTAGGTATATGATTCTGAAAGGTATCCGGTTCTATTGAATATTTTAAAAGCTTCAAAGTATCCTCTGAAAAGAAGATTCATCACATTTACCAAGGCAGGCGGGCGGCTGGTAATTCTTATTCTCATTCACAAGTCATTGGTATAAATAAGAAGATGAGACAGGCTATTCCGATCGAGATGAAAACAATTCTAGAAGATTTTTTCTTCCACCAGTCCAGTCCATTTTTTTGTAGCATTTTAAAATAGATTAGTTTCAAGTGAACAAAAAAAAAACCCAACCGAATGAAATCTTTAAATATTTATTGAGGGTATGCTGATGAGGGACTACCTATATGTAATAGGTGTTTGCCTTTGCGGCAACCGGTGATTGATAACACACAATAAGAGTTACGTATATATATAGAGGATAATTAGGACGTCATGCTGGCTCCTAAGATTTGGGAAGCTGTGAATCATAAGCTTAAGGGATGTATTCAGATTTCAAAATCTCTTATAAGGATATGGCCATGAGATTTTTTAAGATTATTTGCTCCTTGGTATGATCCCAATTAATACAGCGTGCGACTTTCTTCGTTTCTGTCAAGACTTGGTGTTGAAACTGCAAGCTTTTTTGCAGATTGTGTGTCGACTAAATAAAAAAAAACATTCTTGCCAAGATGTTTATTGCTTGAAGGTTAGAATTAGAATTCAAGAGAGAGGTTAAAAAATTTTACACTGGTTCCTAATACAAAAATCCACTGAACTCTATTTTTAGTACAGTATAACACATTTAAAGAAGCATACAAACTTGAGTGCAATTTTTGACTTTTTGGCGTTAACATAGCATGCAATGAAATGCAGAAATTACAATTTGTAAATTAAGTAGTACCTAATTAATTAGAAAAATATATAATAGCATGACGAAACACTTGGTCTGATAACTAAAATTACTTGTAGAAAATCACGACTGGTTTCTACAGCCGTTCTGTTAGAACTCCGCAGAATTTGATTCTATATTCGAATTAGACTCAATTCAAGAATTAGCTTGCAATAAAAAAAATACACATTAGGTACTGTTTCCTAATTTAGCAGGACAATTGGAAGCATCAGGGCGGTTTGACGGTTTATGGAATACATTCAGACGCCAAGTCCTTATTACTTATAAATCAATTAAACGCGCTTTTATATTAGTGGTGAGCTTCGACACTTATCGCCGGTAACTTCTACTACTCATTTCCTTAAGGACTCGGACTCGAATACGTTACTTATCAAAATAAAATGTGAATATATGACAGTGAGCGCGTTTAGGCGGAGACCAAACCGGTCAAAATTACCGATTTTTCCTCCGCATAATTACAAACCATACCGAAATGGTTGGTATTTTTACATGGTTGTGACCAAACGCTACCAATTCTTCCAAACTAGTTTGGTCTCCGCCTAATCGCGCCCAATGATACTTAACTCAATCCCGCATTCGGTTTAAAATTCGATTCCGTTTTCTAAGCCGATATCAATTGATATTTTTGATATTTGAAGCGACATCGAATTTGTCGAATTCGAGGCATTTAGTCGAAGCCTTCATTGTGAAATCGTCTTTAATACAAGACTGATTAAATAATTCTTCCGTATGAGTCTAACCACTACGAGGAAAGTACTCTAGTATAGGTAACGTGTATTTATTTCTAATTCGTGGACTAAAGAGTATCTTAAATAAACGGAAGCTGCGATAGTCAAAATTGTTCTCGTAATTCCAAGAAAGTCTTTCTAAAATAATAGCGATAATTCGGTACTTGAAAACTTCACAATAAACATATAGTAATACAGGTAATGTAATCAAATGGAATCATACCATCATTCAAACAGGATGCCTTCTTTGGAAGAGATGATGCGTGCCTCTATATTGGACACTTCATATAGAACATTTGTACAGAAATGTCCTAGGGAGGAAGTAGTTCAAGCTTATTCATATACTTTCCCGTATAGCTTCCTTGGAAGAAACGAGGGTGCATTCCCGAATATTTAAAAGAAGTTCCATTTTTGAGGCCAGCCCGTCCCTTTAGCTCGTACACGAATTTGTCTGTCTATTTATTTATATATTTCTTTTTTACTATTTTCGACACTCTCGTAGACCCACTTTTCGTCATCACAGCGAGCTGAAATTGGCACACAAATTCATGTCGCGTGACAATTGAATCTATCAAAATTTGAACCGGAAATTTCCATGAGAAACCCGGAAAATCGGGAAAAATCATTTGAAAATTTGGTACAAATTTAATTAGTGATAAATCCGTTTCAGGAGAAATGCAGTTTTCTGATTTTTCCGAAATTTTTCGACTTTTCCGGAAAATTTTCCGGTAAAAAAGATTTCTAAATTATGCAGGATTAAGTTCCCTATCAACTGGAATCATTACTTTCTCTCCAACAATGGTGAAAACTTACAGAAAAAATCGAGGAATATTTATGTAAAACGCTTTTCCGGAGTTTTTCAGACCAAGGAAGCGTTTGAGCATTTTGCAACCTAAGACAAACTTGTAGAGCAAAATGAGTTGCATAAAGTTGTTTTTGTGGAAAAATTCGTGGAAAACCCGGAAAAGCGGGAAAATCATCGGACAAATTTTCCTCGATATGATTAGTGATAAATCTGTTTCAGGAAAAATGCAAAATTTTCCAATTTTTCTGGAAATTTTTCCGACTTTTCCGGAAAATTTTCCGACAAAAAAGTTTTATAAGCTATGCAGAACCATTTTTTCCGTCCTACTGGCATCAATACTTTCTCTTCAACAATCATGAAAACTTGCATGAAAAATCGAGGAAAATTCATGTAATTTTTTTAAAAAAATCATAGTAATAGCAAAAGTCTGTGGAAACCATGGAAAATCGGGAAAATTCAGTAAATCAGTGTCTTTAGCTTGGCCTCAGTTTTGTTTGAAAACTCGTTTTTTACTTATTTTATTACATATATGAATTATTTAGAAAGTTCTCCTTTCATTTTATTTCTCGTGTATCTAATGTTGCATTTTAGTAAAAATCACAACAATTCACAATTTCATTTACTCTGTGTAAACGAAAACACTATTGCGTGCATTTGGTTTCACACACGAAATTAGAATGAGCTTGAAATCATACGGTGCACCTTCCTACAAACTTCTTCCGGAATCAATGTGGAATGAGTCAAAAATTGTTCAGTTTTTTCATCTTTTTGCGCTAAGTTTTACTGCTTCGAACGTGAAAGCTGACGAGACCTCCGGCCGGGTAGGTACTGAATATAATCTAAATCTGTATAAATATAATGAGCATGTGCTTAACTAGAGAGAAAAAATTATCCATTGATGTTCATTAGCAAATCCTGACCCCGATCAAATTTAACCCCCCCCCCCCCCCCCCTCCTTCCATCTACCATCTTCTCACCATAAAGTCAAGTTGTCCATCTATATAAAATCAATGAAGCCAAAATGTTTTATCTAACTCTTCTTCCATTATCCTTCCTCAATCCGTTGAATTCCTTTTCATATCCCTTTCGAATAAATGCGAAAACATCAAGTGATTCCAATTTCTCTATCGACACCGGGAGATATTGAAACCACGGAATACACAATCCCCCCCCCCTCCCCTACCCATGCCTAAGGCCACAACAAAAAGAGCGGTTGTTTGAAATGGGTTATCCTAGGATTATATTACTTAGGCTATTTCTTGACTTTCTAACCCTCGTCCTTGAGGATTTGAGGATGTGTAATCGTAGACTAGACGTACAGGTTTTACGTGTGTAACTGATCCTTTGCGGTTTATTTTCAATAAATTGCTAAACACCTGTCGTTCCATTTCACAAGAGAAATTTATTGAATTTCGGTCGTGTGCGGTGGATGGATGGATGGATGAATGATACGCAACTGTTGAGTAAAGGTTCATTTTGATTTTTTATTTTTTCTGATGATGCAAGTCCATCCATCGAGTCTGGCATTATTGAGGTATCTTTCCACGGTTAAGATTAAGATTTTATGCAAATTTACTGTTTTGTTCTGTTTTATTGAAAATTCTGATGATTTTGTTTCGAATACTTTCGAAATAGATAATATGATTTATGCAAAATAAAATGTCTGGAAATTGAGACTGCAATCTCTTTATATTGATTCTAAAAGTTTCGTAAATTTTAATAAGATTTTGATATTATTTTATTTGAATAGGAAAAATGACTTTATTGGAAAATAAAATGTAACATTCAAACTTTATGAAATAAGCAAGAGCATAGTGAATATAAATTGAAAGAGCTACTTAACAGATGACACGCGGTGTGGACGGCATTGCTCAAGTTATGTTGATAAAATTGGGCTTGAGGATACCATAGTTAGTGCAATGTTGAACAATAACGAAGAATTCCTAAATACGCAAAGTGCGTACAGAAACAGATATTTTGAAAATTTTTAACAAATTTATCATCCTTTTTGTGTATAGTCACAACAGAATTTGTCAAAGTAAGAATCAGAAGAAACAATAAGTGAGAGTGTGTACACAGAGAGTGAAAAATTGAAAATTTCAAACTATGAAGGACGAGCTCGAACTAATCATCGAAAAGCTTGATAAAATTTATGATGAAATCGATGTAAAGATTACTAAAAGCGGGATTACCTTAACTCCAAATAAAAGCGAAAGACAAATCTTTATAAATACATATCTCAAATAATTCTATAAGTTGTTTACAATGCTTTCCAATTAACAAAATTTAATCAATAGCAACATAGTTAATAAAAGACTTAAATTTTGACTCAACTCAAGCAATGAGTGTGCTCAATCATTGAGTCCACTCAACATTTGAGCGGTTACTCATCGCTCGAACTTTAAGCGGACTCATCATTTGAGTTGAGCGGACTCAACTCATATTTTAACTAAAAGCAGGGTCACAAATTGTTCTTGGAGTATAATTTTCCCGCCAAACCTCGAGAGGAGTGCCTAGGAGTGCTTCGGTGGAAAAATTATTAAGCATAGAAAAACTGACGTTAACTTCTAATAGAGATGTCGTCTAAATAACGAAAACTTTGAAATGCAAGTGATGCTACATATCAATAGAAAAATATACGGTAAGACGCTAATTCTATGGCAAAATGTAAGTACAATTTCCTTAAATGGAATTTTGAATTTTCAAGTTTTGGTATTTTCCTTATAGATTTTACACGTTGTTGAATTTGTTCATAATATTGAGAGGAAGCAAAAATGTTAGCTGAGAAAATTAATAAATGCTAAATTAAAATGATATAATGAATGACATTTTTGTGAGCTTTTTTTGTTTGATTGAAATTTCAAGCTAATTAAATCAGATTCTCCTTATGTTAGTTAAAATATGATTTGAGTCCGCTTAACTTAAATGACGAATCCGCTCAAGACTTGAGTCTGTTCAAGCAGTGAGTCCGCTCAAGTCCTCTCAACCAGTAAGTCCGCTCAAACAGTGAGTCCGCTCAAGACTTAGACCGCTTAACCAGTGAGTACGCTCAAATTTCAAACGATAAACAACCGCTCAAATGTTGAGCGGACTCAAGTTTAAGTTGAACGATGAGTTGTTATTGACAAATGAATCCGCTCATTTACAACCTTGAAAAAACACAGCAGCAAAATTACCACCAAATTATTGCCAAATTTGCTTCTTGAGCTAAAAATTACACCATTTCTTTTAATTACATAATATCCTTTTCAGATTCTTCTTCAGAGCCATGATGTGACACATTTCGCTAATTTATTTATGGTAAGATTTTGAAAAGGAACTGGACAGAACTCGGACGTACATATCTCATAAATTGAGTAAGTACCTATATTATATTCCCTTAGAGCTTTTATCTTTTTTATATTTATTTTATTAGATTTATAAATGAAAAAAGCTCTCACGAATGAAACAACATTATCATAACAATAGACTACCCCACGGTATACATACTAACAAGGTATGACTATCCGGCACCATAGATTCGCCATTTTCTAAACAGAAAGATAAATTGAAGGAAGATTATTAGAATTGTATTCCACATTTTAATTTGCCACTAACCCCATTTTTTACACTTAGTTATGATGCATTGCAAATTTTCGTTCTAATTGAGAAAATTACGATTACGACTAACTAATTTCACTATAGAAATATAAAAAGATCTTAAATAATCAATTAGGAGTACAAATCACAAGTATTTCAGTCTTATTTTGTATTTTTTATCGATAAAACTTTCGTGCCACTTTATTTTGATCCGAACTTATTTCCCTGTAATGAAGTTTAAAGACTAACAAATTCAATGTATATTTATGGTAAGAAACTCATATGATATTTATTGCAACATTCTCAATGGATCCAGTGGAATAAATTTACATAAATATTATCACTTTATTTTTCCCGTTTTAAGAATCGATTCGTGAGACGTCACATGCACTTGACAGCCCGGACGATCATACCTTGTTACTGTGTATATCGTGAGACTACCCAAAGATTAATTTAACGTGCTGACTAGTCCTGTCACTATAGTAAATGCCACTCTAAATCAATATTTTGTATAAATAAAATATAAACAAGTTATTGCCCTTAGTTGTTAGAGTTGTTCTGCTATGAACCATAATATCGTAGTAAGAAACCCTCAAAGTGCTTCAAAGTGAATTTTTAAAACTCTGATTGCATTAAGAAAGGTGAAAAAGCACATTATAATGAGTCGACACCTTACTTGACTTCCAAAGGATTTTACAAATCCATTAGAATACCACCCCCCCCCCCGTTCCACAACCAACAATTCTTAAACCCTCAGAGGTCATCAGTTTGCTTTCCTTAAATTATTATCAATATTCCACAATCTCTGAAGTTTTAATGTACATTTTATGAACAATTTTACAACACAGTAAGTTCAAGACTTGAACAAACATTTAACACCAAGCTAGCAAACTAATTTCAAGTTTTGTAATAATTATTGCAACTCCATAGGCTATGTATATGTATATGTATAAAAAAACAATGTATGTATAAGTTAGCTAGGAAGTAAACTCGAAGAATTTAGTGTTGTTGTTTCTGACATTTACGACAAATTGCTTAGAATTGTTTTTCAAATTTTATTGTTGCTTCCCATTTAAAATTTACCATTTTTATGTCACGGCCCATATATGTATGTATATATGCATAATATACCTAGCTTAACTTTTATATACCATGCTCCTCAAAGTACATTTCACAGGATTGATTTACATCATTGCTCAACAATTTTCCCACTTCGCTCCATTTAATTCACTTTAATCCTTTTTTGTATTCCACTTTTTTGGACGTATGTCGATAAAAAAAATTGCGTGAGTTGAGTTGTTCATTCTTCCTATTGCAATAGTTATAACTGCACTATCCAGTCTATAGGGAAAAAATAGGCTTCTGTCATTTCGAAATCACTGAAAGCCGATTTATGTAGATATTGCATGTTTGAAAAATATAGGTCAAAGGCTTTTCTGTGTGAGTTGGAAATTTGAGTTGGGTGTCTATTTTCTAACTGATTTCATTAGTCAAATAAATTATTCAGTTTAAATTTGCCTAAGTGTAGTGTTCTCGGTGTCAATTTATAAAGTCATTCAGAATTAAAAGAACTAAATTTATCATTTGAGGCAGAGAAATTTTTGTTGAATATTTTAAAATTTTAATAGCTTCGTGATTTATGTGCATATAATAAATGTCAGCAAAATCCAGAGGGCCATCAACGCTTCAGACAGAATGGCCATAGGCACTTTACGCACCACCCCCATAGATAGCCTTCTTATAGAGACAGGCTTTCCCGCCTTCACCGCTAGAGGAGACTCTTCCTGAAAAACTTCAATGACCCCCAAGCCCCCTTCATGATTTAGTTGTGGACAGCCTGACCACACATCTCCGTGCTACACGCACAAAATCGGATCTCCACAAAGCAGTGGAAATCGTCCCCACTCCTCTCAAATCCATCCCGCTCGATTCCAACCGCCCTGGAGGATCAAGACAGACCACATCATCGACTGCGTAGTACATTACCAAGCCAAAGACAACGATACGAAAAGACGGCTGCACACAGAGTTCAAACCAAGACTGAGCGCGGACAACGTCTTCTACACAGATGCCTCGCAAGCGGACTCTGCTGTAGACATGGAAGTCGTCGCAGACTGCACAAACGGTAACCTGCAAATCTGTAGGAAGTTACCGGACTGGTTCAATGCTTATACGGCCGAACTAACAGCAATTTGGGAGGCTACCAAGTTGGCAGCCGCCCTGAAGGGCACCACGGTGATTTTCTCAGACTGCCTTTCTGCGATCAAAGCAATCCGTAACATTAAAAACAAAAACACTCTGGCAGCAAATGTCAGGGGAACAATTCAAAATCGTAGCATCTGGATCGCCTGGTGTCCTGGTCATGTGGGCATTCCAGGCAACGAGAAAGCAGACTGCCTGGCCAAGAGCACAGCCGAGAGCGAGGAGATCAACCCTCCAGCGTACAAAGCAGCCCTCACGCAATACAAACGGTTACGATACGCCCTTAGACAACTGGCTTGAAACAGCTCAGGTGACTTCCTCGCCCCCCACCACAACACCACCAATTGTCCAGAAATGCTCGATCTACCCAGACTAACAATGATCGAGATCGCCAGAATCAGGCTGGGGCACTTCCTGGCCATTAAGCAACACCTTTTCAGAGGACAGCCAACACCAACTTGCACCTTTTCCGATGGCGCTGCGCTCACTGCAAAACACATCTTTCACGAGTGCGGGGAACTACCCAGACTACTCTACGAACGAGGCATAACGACAAGAACAACTGAAATCCTGAAGTACTCCAGAGAGGCTACGAACAGACTAATCCTCGCATTCAAACAGTACCTAACTGCCAACGGACTAACAACGAGGCTCTAACGCACCACATACTAACTCAAACGGATCCTAACGAAATCCTAGCTACCCCCTCCACACTAAGCCACAAAGTCTAGCGTTAAGGTAGAACGTAGATTTTAAGCATTAGTGGCAAAATCTTATAAAATAATGGAAAAAAAATTAATACAACATAAACAAGTACTATTAGGTAGGAGACAACTCGATAGAATTACAATAATAAGCTCAAACCTAGAAAAGAATACATTAGGTTACAACAAAACAAAAGCTACTAACTTTTAAATTAGCTAAATTAGCTGTTAGTGCCCGAATGGCCTCGACGCAGTGGGCGATTAGATTTACTGTCATAAGCTTAGGTTACTAAGGTTATTCAATAAAGATGTTTTCGAATTTGAATTTTAATAAACTTTGATTAACTTTGGTAAGAGAAAACCGACAATGAAAATATATATTACATAATTTAAGAAGTTTCCGATTTCCAAGAAAACCTAACTCTCCTGATATAGGGTTAGATAGCCTACATTTAGCCATAATTGACGTAACTTTGATTTTACTCATCCAATGACATTTATTTTCTTGTTATTTACTGTATAGTAACTACGTGGTTAAAATATTAAGATCGTGTCACATTAGCTCTTAACAGACTAGGTACAAAAAAAACATATCTTAAGTGACCACGAATAATACTCAGGTAATTCCCTAGACACACAGCGCTCATCAGTCTATAATGATTCATTATAAACTGCAGACACACAACCATTTCTTTAATTAAATTGTACTGTCAAACTGGTTTTGATTTACTGACGACATTGAAGACGCGATATGGATGGAATCAGCACGATAAACTTTGTTTTTATTAATTTTTATTTTATTTCATTTAACGATTGAAAAATAAAAAAAAAATATTTTGACATAATTACTTTGTGCTTTGCATTTCTTCTTCTTATTTTTCAAATCGGCAGATGCACAGCGGAGCTCCATAATGTGTACTTCATTATCATCTGCTTTTCGAGCCATAATGACGTATACTATGTGACACACGGCATTTTAATGATTAGTTAGTACAAATGATTCATTAGTTCGTGCTGTGTGCCTAGGGTATAATTAACGTAAATTTCATGCATTTTATTTTACGGAAACGATATTTTCATGGGCTGTGTATGTATACTATAAAGGGAAGGCAGTTTAAGAGTAAATATTAGTTTTTACTTGTTTCCCATTAATTATTACAAAGAAGAAAAATATCAGGAATCAAGAATTCAGTGTATAAAACCAGCAAAAATTTATTAAAAAAAAAAAATCCACGGAATTTTATACTGCAACAATCTTCAAAACAGTTAGAGAATTTAGCTATGAAATAAATTCATAGCGAATTTAGTCAATATGAAATTGACCGAGCTTGCTGCCACATCCGCAGCTTGAGAATTGAATTGAAGAAAACTTTTACAATCGAAAAATCGTAAAAAAAAAGAGAAATTCCTATGCAAAAGCAGACGTTTCGTATTAGAAGGAACCGTATACTCAGAAGTACGGCTTGGTTCCTGCCGGCCATATACGGCTCATACATGCACTTAAAACAATTTTTAAGCATGAAGTAAGTATAATATATACGAGACGAAATGGTAAGTATTTACTTGAAAGCCTCGCATAGGGCTGCTAATCTCCGCTAGGCATTCAAGTAAATACTTAGCTTTTCGCCTCGTATATAATTCACACTTAAAAATTATTTTAAGTGCATATATAAGGTCAACTTGGATGTGAACTTTGGCGTATACGGCCGGTAGAAATCAAGTCGTACTGATGAGTACACAGTTCCTGCTAAAACGAAACGCCTACTTTTGCATAGGAGTTTCTTTTTTATAGAGAGATTTTTCGATTGCAAAAAAATTTTTTCCATTCAAAACAGTTGTTTGATTACTTCTTAGCGATCTTCTTCTGGATTTTTACTATCAAATTCCGTGGAATTTTGTTTCATTTTTCTTCGCCTCGATATAGTCGATGAGTTTTAATCAAATCAAGTTCAGTAATTATAAACATTACTTTACACATAAGTCCAATTCTATTATAAAAAGTTATTTCATCTGGATATGAGATTTTAATTCTTTTTTTTCAAGAGTCATCTCAAACTGTTTACAGAACACATCAAATGCTACAAATGCTATACATCCTATAGAAAATTGTGTGTTTCTTTAAGAAATAAACCAACACTCACACTCCTTAAATATTTTAATACATATGAGCGGATTCTTAAATCATAAACATATTTTATGTACCTATACGAAATAAAATATTAGTGGTCTGGCAATTTATATGACATGTTTTTATGGCGTAGTATAGCTACATTGTATCGCATAGCAATTGTAAACTTTTAAGATTGCTTTTTAACAACATTGAATATATTTTTTGCACTTACGTACATAAATATATTTATAGGAAAATGTACATATTACGTACACACATTGGTGAATATCTTACGTATAAAAGCATCGAGTTGCATTTAAAATATTTAATGGGCGAATTTTATGTCATAAGCCGCTAATTTAAGCATGTTTTTTTTATGGAGTTCGAATTGAAATATATTGGAACAATCCTTTTTGCGGTAGATGGGGGTGCGTTTGAATACAGATCTGATTAAAATGATTCAAATGCACTATCATAGCTACAATCAATGACTCCTTTCTAATTTCTAATGTATATTTATACGGGATGTGTGTAAAATATAACTTCAAATTGCTCAAATATCAGAGCTCAGGTCCTCTGGCACGGCTCATACGCTGAGAAGGTACATCATATCAAATATCTTTCGATGATTGGAAAAATCTAGGGGATTATACTAGGCTTTAAGTCCCACTTTTGTGAATGCTCTAAAAACATTGTTCGCTCTGTCTTCTAAATGTGAATTTCAGCTTCTGTTTTTGCTATAATTAAGTTTGTTAAAAATTACGCATTACAACACCTTCTCAAAAAAATAAGGCGGCGTAAACAGATAAATTAATTTACTCAAATTAAGGCCGCAAAAATTTGTTGAACTCCAGTCTAAGAATTAATGATATGGACTATGCAGGTGTAAAATGTTTGGTATTTCAGCTAATTGTATATTCCGACAAGGAAATAAAACCGTATGCCACAACAAATTAACCTTCGTTGCCAACTAAAAAGAAAAACTTTTGCAAAAAAATTACGTGAAAGTATGTCGTTCCTCTTAAAATGTACGGTGATAGGAAGGACAAGAGAGCAACTGAAAAAAAACTCCCGACCCGATAGCAGCCAAATTGTTTTTTTAAATATTTCAAGAGCATAGAGTTCTTGTTTATCCCATGTTGCTGTCGGTAAAGACAAAAATAAATAAAAACTTTGATGTATAAAGAGTGTATGCGAAAAGTCACTTTAAATTTGTCGTCGCTAGCCCCAAAATAATAAGGGTACAAACCCATTTTCAACAAAGTTATATGCTTAATATAAGACGCCATAAATTAAGGAGGAGGGAAAGTATTCTAGAAACATACCTAAACATCAGTCCCTCTGCTCTCATATAGTTTTAGTAAGGAAACAAAATAATACTTACACTGTCATGTGGTAAATAAAGCATTTCCATCCAGTGGGTCGCTCTAGGAAATTGTAGACTTGTCCTTGAAAAGTCGCTCGTCCCGTGTTATATCGTCTTTGTGCTTTGACAAAACTTCTTGTTGCTTCACTAAAATGGTTCGGACCAGTTTGTGGAAGGATGAGTGCTAAAATTAAAAGGAATCGATATTATAAAAAAAAAAAAAATAATGGTTTATTGAAATAGGAACTTACATCCAGGTATAGGTGAAATTGCACCATCACTTGTAATACTATCGATTCCTTTTAATCTTTGCCCAGGTAAGGGTGACGCATTCAATTGTTTCCGAATAGGAGCTGCAAGTGATGCTGGTGTTGCAGCAACACCGCTCATCTCGAGTATTGTTGCAGTTGGTGATAGAAATTTTTCACCGGCATTATTCATTATAATACCCGGGAATTGATGCCCGAGAAGAGTTTCGGATTCGTCTAAAATCATCATTTCGGGAACATCCCCTGGACTTCGTGGCAAATATGAAATCTTTGGTGGTTGCTTCCATTCTGTACCGATTCGATGTTTTGCCATTCCTCCTATCTAGTATTTTTTCTCGACTTGCACATTTACGATGTGAAATGTAATAACGGTTTAGAATAGTTTTTAGTTGGCAAATTTTATACGTTACACCTGGAAATATAATTAAAAAAAAAAAATTAATAAAATTTGCATACGAGTTAGATTTAAATATATTTCTATAAGTCGTAAAATTGTTCACATAAATATCGGGATTGAGCAAACTTTTTTTTTTTACTTTTACTTTTATATAATTTTAGGGCTCCGTAACTCAATAGGAAAAAACGGAACCCTTATAAGATCCGTCCGTCTGTTTAGGAATTTCAAAGTTTGCAGAATGTTTGGCTTTCGCGACAAACACATATATTTTAACAGTCAAAAATTATGAAATTATTTTCCTGTATCGTGTTTTAAAGCTAATTTTTTGATATTATCAACGTTAGTAAGTATTGAGTCATAGCAAAGATGACACAAGAACTAAATGTCACATGGCATACTAGCGCAGAGTGTACAGATTATGAAATGGGTAGTGCATTCTGGAATGGACCATAAGCTGTTTTAGAGCGTGCCGAAAGCAAATGTTTTGTATACATTTGATCTACTTCTTCAACACTTCAGATACGAAAAAATATTAATCACTGGACGTATATACATCATTTCAAATGTTGTGGTCCATTCCGGAATGGACCACCACCCAGCCATATAAATTTTGTATACTTTTTTGGTACTGCATGCGACAATTAGTTCTTGTGTCTTGGTCATATAGATAACAAAAAAATTTCCGCTTTCTTCTCTCTCTCTTATGACGCATTCACAATGCAGAGTGGAGTAGAGTAGCGTAGAGTAGCAACTGGCATCATTTTTTCGCACGCAGTGTTGTATATGGCCATCTTTGTATGGCTCTTAGTAGCGCAGACTCGAGCAGCTGCATGAAAATAGGTTTCGAACTATACTAGCATGCAGATGGCGTGGAAAACCTCCATACTTCTTTTTATCATAACTGACATGTTTTCATATTATTCATGATTTAAAAATCAAAAAAAGTACGTTAACTTTTAGCTACTTTCGAAAAAATCTGATGGTGCCCTTTTTAAATTTATTGAGGCCATTCCCTTTAACTCGTACACGAATATATTTCTTTTTTACTATTTTCGACACTCTCGTAGACCCACTTTTTGTCATCACAGCGAGCTGAAATTTAGCACACAAGTTCATGTCGCGTGACAATTAAATCTATCAAAATTTGAACCGGAAATTTCCATGGAAAATCCGGAGAATAGGGAAAAATCATTTGAAAATTTGGTACAAATTTGATTAATGATAAATCCGTTTCAGGAAAAATGCAGAGTTTTGCGATTTTTCCGAAAAAAATTCGACTTTTCCGGAAAATTTTCGGGTACAAAAGTTTTCTTAATTATGCAGGATCAAGTTCCCTATCAACTGACGTCATTACTTTCTCTCCGACAATGGTGAAAACTTGCAGAAAAAATCGAGGAAAATTCATGTAAAACGCTTTTCCGGAGTTTTTCCGACCAAGGAAGCGTTTGAGCGTTTTGGAACCTAAGACAAAGTTGTAGAGCGAGATGAGTTGCATAAAGTTGCTTTTGTGGAAAATTCCATGGAAAACCCGGAAAAGCGGAAAAATCATCGGACAAATTTTCATCGATATGATTAGTGATAAATCTGTTTCAGGAAAAGTGCAGAATTTTCTAATTTTTCTGGAATTTCCGCAATTTTCCGACTTTTCCGGAAAATTTTCCGACAAAAAAGTTTTATAAGCTATACGGAATCATTTTTTTTCCGTCCTACTGGCATCAATACTTTCTCTTCAACAATCATGAAAACTTGCATGAAAAATCGAGGAAAATTCATGTAAATTTAAAAAAAAAAAATTCATAGTAATAGGAAAAGTCTGTGGAAAACATTGAAAATCGGGAAAATTCAGTAAATCAGTATCTTTTCAGCCGTCATAAAATTGTTTTAAAATATCTCCATGCAGCACGTAATAACAATTTAGTTAACGTGAAAAAGGCAGAAAATAAAATAAGTAAAAAACGAGTTTTCAAACAAAACTGAGGCCAAGCCGCATGAAAAAGTAGAAAATAAACTTTTCTTCACACACAGAGGTGGACTCAGATTTTATTCGCTGACATATTTCAGAATGATCAATCAGAGGTAATAAGTGATTTGATTCATGAAGAGAAAGAATATTCAAGAGAAATGTCCCAATCAAAAAATCTGAGTCCACCTCTGTGTGTGACGAAAAGTTTATTTTCTACTTTTTCATGCGGCTTGGCCTCAGTTTTGTTTGAAAACTCGTTTTTTACTTATTTTATTATTTTGACAACGACAGTCGTTTGCTAGTTTGTTGATTTGGCGTTGCTATGGCGATTTGTTACATTTAATTTCAAATTTTGAATTTCACTCTGCGCTGTATTGTGAACAGCTTCGCTCTGGACTTAAAACTCAGTCTGCTTCACTCTACTGATAAGACCAACTTTTATAAGATCACTCTGAATTTTATTGAAAAGTAGTGATTAAAACATATGAAAAATACACCTAACTGAAGGGTAAACACAATAATCTAATAATAATACTAATGTCCCAGGACAATGTGCCATAATTAATTAATTTTTCACTTATCAAAGGCAAATTTGGAATAGATTTAAATATACTTAAATTCAGTCGATCGACTCGTTGATAAATTTCTGATTGCGAGAGCCTGACTCACTCGTGAGCTCTCGTGAAAAAACTCACAAACAGTAGGTACATGTTACCTATATATGTATGGACAAATCGCAGGACAAAGGTTAGTGCTATGTTGCAGCAAAAAAAAATATCATAATTAAAAATAAATCCAAAAAAGTATTCTTTTAAAGCAAAACCATAATTTTAACACTACTACTGCAGTGAAAATAAAAAAAAATTGAACGACCGACCCTGAAATTCGTCAACACTCTTTAACAATAATTTTGCCTCACGATACTTATGTTCCTTTTACAGAGCTGTAAAATCACAGTTCTACATCATTGTATATATCTGGTGCTTTCATTACCTCATAAAAACAATACTTTTTCATGAAATTCGAAATATGGCAATAATGCGCCATTCAGAATGTTTTCTTTCGCGGTCATGCAATATTTCGTAATAAGCTGAACATTTTTTTATTCTAGTTAAATTAAAGCACATTGGAATACTGTTAACGACTATACTTCATACATATACTGCGAAGAAAATTCTCCTCCTTAAAAGTCAAGAAAAATTTATGAGGTGGTAAATGGATGGCAAACAAAAATTTTGCGCCTTTAGACAATCCCTTGTAACGACGAAAGCACCACAAAACTTATCATTTCATATGGACATAAAAACGTAATAAAACGACGTTGTCCTTGAGTTAGGTACATAAATATAAGACCTATGCCGTGAGTTTACTTCACGCCAAAATAAAAAATAAAAATATATTATTCTTTGCGCTTAGAATTTACTCCTCCATAAAATATCGACCTTGCGATAAAAAACATGTCCATAGAAGTATGTAAGTCCTATACAAGAAAATTTCGTCTGTCACATGCCAAATGATTAACACAAACGGTATATAGAAAATGACGATATTTTTGTTTTGAAAAGTACTTCTGTAGCTGTGTTTCCTTTTATGTACATACCTAAGTTTTCTTGCAGTACAATCATAATTAATCGCGTCACGAGACATTATTGCGAAAATACTGAGGCGATTTCTTTACCTTGCCTATACTCCTTCTTTTGAGTCGCCAATTTATCATTTTACCGGGGAAGGAAAAGTTGCTGACTTTTTTTTTGGCCATTAATTTTAATCCGAATATTTGAAATCCTGAACCCTTTATAAAAATATTTTCCTTTCCTGTCTCAATTAGCAATTAGTAACGAGTAAGCACGCATATACCTATAAACGCACCATTGTTCCACTCATTGTTCCACTCTCGCCTCATTTTTTCTGAAATGAATGGAAAGGTCCGGGATCAGAGTTTATTAAAATTATAAAAAGAAAAACAAACAAAAGAAAATTTCGTACGGGCCTATCGAGTGGAAATTGTAAAGCTTTTCATTTTGTGTGCAAATGATGGAATTGAGAAAATTCCAATGTGAATTGGAAAATTTTCGACTTATTCATTTTCCAAGGTTTTTGACTTGGATTGCAAAGCTCCGATGAAAACTTAAAAAAGCTCTGTCATGGTGGCGCTTTCGTAATTACGAAAAACGAAAAAGCTTCAAATTTTGCGGGAAAATTGAAAATCTGTAAAAGCTGTGTGGCTTTTCGTTTGCCAATAATTTCTACATTTGTTTATTATTTTTCTATTTACATGTTAGCGAAGTATATCTTTGCTTAGAAAGACAATTTAGAGATGATTTTAATTTCGTTCCCTAATATTGTCATCATATCATATTTTATTTTTAGTATCTTTTCTTACAAGTTTGTTCAATCTAATTACAGAGATTATTCTCTATCTAACTCGTAATGAGCTTACGAGGGATTTCCAAACACTTTTCAGATCCCCCATTGATGCGGAATTACTTTTTCAATATTTGATTGATGATACTATCATCAACTGAATAAGCCCCAGAACGGAACAGTGTCAATCAATTTTTGTATCTTTTATAGTTTTTTTTTCAGAAACCTTTGACCTTCTTTAAACAAATTTATTGAAAACATTCCCGATCGCAAGCTTATTTCCATCATATCGAGGCCATTAATCATAATTTTCAATTCTTATACTAAAGAAGTCAAATATAGGACCACGATGAGGTGCAAACAATTTTATTTAAAAGTCTGCTGACGACAAACAGTTTCCTGGCAGACAGTAATGAAGTATTTGCACGGGAAATTTAGTTGGAGTTCGCCGGAAGAGTAATTTAATTGTCATTCGAGTAGAACGGTAATTGTAGGATTTTCAGAAAAAGTAATTTTTCAGTATATTAAAGTCACATCTATACATATTATTGAAACGTAGTCCTATACTATAACATGGTGGTCCAACTCAGGAAGAACCCATTTGGATGGCATATTCAAAATAAAATGCCTGGACGTGCCACAGCAACTTAATTGCATCGCAATATTCTGTAAAGCTTATCCGACCCCTGTTAACGATATATGCTCTAAGTAGCATCCTATATATGAATGGTTAAAGGAAAAGCGAGCAACAGGACCGCTCATATGTATGCAAATGAGTTACGTTCGCTGCCACTTTATTAAAACATCTCAGTTCCTGCGGTAAACTAGTTCTCAAATGAAAATTTTAATAAGTTGTGAAAACTTGAGGCGAGAAATTTTTTTTCATCATAATATTATGGAAAAGCTCAAGACTCAACTATGCAAGCATAGCGCCATGCATTTTAAACAGATAAGAATTTTAACTTAATCATATTGTAGGTAAGTGTCTAGCACACAGTTTGAGATAAAAATAAAACAAACAAAAAAATGTAGACTAAGTTTTTGGTAGAAGTTTTAAAGTCTGCACAGATTCTTGGATTAATATTTAGTTCCATCAATCAAACATAAGATTAAAAGCAACGAAAGCAAAAGAAAATTAATAATTAAGGGAAGTTTGCCGTCAAGAGGCATAAAAAATACATGAATTTGGGGAATTTTTTTTTTACATAAAATAAATTTTTTTCGAAATGAATTTTAACGTATTTTATTCCTCTATCAATGGAGAGTAAATTACAATTTCATTAATAAAAAAAAACATCCAAAATGGCGGCTCAAATTCCCATCAAAGCCGTGCATGGAGTGTTTTAGTCTTCGCGAGACGCTCCACAGTTTTGCCAGTTCATCCGAAACAAATAGGGTTGATAGTTATTAAACTACATGAAATTTTGGGGGTCTTATCGGCTGAAAAAGAAAACTCTTTTTACATCGTAAAATCTTTGAAAAAGAAATTTCTTTGTAAAAAGAGGGCGTTTCGAATCAGCAGGAACCGCATACTCATCAGTACGGCAGTACGACCTTATCGGGTTTCATTGTCAACAAAACCTCTGAATAACGAAATGCCAGCCGTTTGAAAAAAAACAATTTTTTTTGCCCCAACGGACGAAAAACCTATTTCTAAATCAATTTTTACCAAAAATAGCTTCCTGACGGCCCCGCAAATTAAATTTCCTTTCAATTAAGCAGAGATTCATGTGAATCGGTTTATCCGTTGAAGCTCTAGAGCGCCGCGGGCATTGAAAAATTTTGTTCCCAGAAAAACGTATTTAAACTTTAACATTATACAAAATCTTTCACAAGCGAGCACCTCAGCTACCTGTTTTCTAGCCAGCGGACAGTTCCACTCTCAACAGATTGCGAATTCTAAAATACTTTAGATATGAAAATATCATTTTACCCACGACTTCTGAACAATTTAAGAATGAAAATTATGTAAAAAAGGAGATATAGGTAGGTACTAAATAAACATGGTCCAAGTATTGATCTCTGTGTAACATCATAGAGAATTGATGAAGATAAAGACTAGATAGGGTATTGTCAACTTCAGTTGAGAAGGGAATTCCAGATTAATTAAACCTTAGAGGAATAAAAGATGAAATAATTAGATATGTAGATAGCTTATCCAGAAGATTATCGTTGCTTTGCTTGAAACTGGATATTTTTCCAAGAATTTTTTCTGCAAATCGTCAAACTCAATTTTCAGAATATTTCATGCTTTTCATAAAAAAAAAACTTTCTCTAAGGAGTCACCAAAAGTTTTTGGCAGGAAGGAGGAGGAAGCATCATAACCATATCATTAAATTTGAAAATTACCTGGTAGATGAGCTTCTCAAACAACTTTCAAATTGCTATCCAACTTGAACTTTTAACTTATAAACTCTTCCCTTTTTATAGTCCCAATATAACCCAATACTCCATTCATCCCTTCATCTCCTGGGCTGTCTTAATTAAATTAACTCGCTTGAACCAATTTTGGCACCTTTTAATCAAATCATCCAATCGATTTCTAAAGAATCAACAGAACAAGAGGAAACTTTCGATCAGCCGAGAATATTTCACCTGAAAAGGTACCTGCTCTGAGGGCAATGATATTAATGATGTTTAAAAAAGGAATGTAAAATGTACGCCCAATTAACTATGGTAGCTATATAGCTATACAGTTTACTGAAGCTTTAGTATTAGGTAGGCATAAACCATATAACTACTACTTGTATATACTATATAGTATATATAAGTATAGTTATCAGCTCATCAAGCAGAAATACCTTTCAGGAATTGTATCCTTAGGGAGGGTTCAAACAAAGAAAACTATGGATCAATTATGAAATTCCTCTAAGCAATTAGTCCAAAGGTAAAATTTTATTGGCCGGTGAAAAACTGTTGCGTTTTTATTTTGGTCGATGTCTCATCAATAATTGATTCTCAAAGTGTTGACACAAGCAATTTGTGGTTGAATAAATAACTCCAATTGTAGCCATTAATCACTCATTCATGCTATTGGCCGGCACCATGAAACTCAAGTCTATCCGAAATTATAATATTTCACAACTAAAATTTGCTGACTGATGCAACCTTACTGATTTACTGCGAGCTTGCAATTGGTACAAACTGTTTGCTATGAAAATTTTATCCATAATGAACCGCAAAAATTAAGTAAACATATTCGCAATGGAAAATATTTATAAGGAGTTTAACTAAAATATTCCATTAAATTGTTGACCATAATTACATCTCCCGAGTAGCAAATTAATAAAATATTTTAGAGCAAATATATTTCGACCACTGCAGATATTAATGTTTTCATAGAACCTTCCAACTAATAAAATTATATGAATGTTCATCCATTGCTACGTGCAATAGAAAGAGACAACTGGTGACATCTACTGGTAATGGAGAGTAAACGAGTTCTGGTTCGGAGAATCGATGATGAAATCTTCGCGAAGGTTCAGGAATAGAATGAATAGAACAGTCCAGAATAATCTGAAAAGTTTCAAGGGTATAAATATAACAGTTATCACCGCCAGAAAAAGAGTTTTGTGTTAGACGTTGCAGTGTTAAGAAGCGAAAGTAATAAACGGACGAAAGTGTTGTAATTGGATTGCGATAATTGAAAGTACAGTATTAGCGATAATTAAAGTTGAGTTGATTAATTGAAGGATTGTGAATTTTATAAGATTAGAAGTAGAATAAAGAACTTGTATATTAAATACTTAATATTGTGTTTTAAATAACGAACCAAAGGAAACACTCGCTACAATATATATATATGCCTAGCTAAAAGAACTTCAGTACTCTAGAAAATCCAAAATATGTGAAAATTTACGTAATCCTCTAACTTTAAAAATTGAACGACCATTTCCACTACAAAGCTTTTCGCCTTTCGCCTTTTGCTTTACGCTTTTCGCCCTTCGGCTTTTGCCTTTCACCTTTTGCCTTTTGTTTTTTGCATTTCGCCTTTCGTCTGTCGCCCCTTTTGCCTTTTGCCTTTTGCCTTTTTTTTTTTGCATTTCGCCTTTCGTCTGTCGCCTTTTGCCTTTTGCCTTACGCTTTTCGCCCTTCGGCTTTTGCCTTTTGTTTTTTGCATTTCGCCTTTCGTCTGCCCCCTTTTGCCTTTTGCTTTACGCTTTTCGCCCTTCGGCTTTTGCCTTTCGCCTTTTGCCTTTTGTTTTTTGCATTTCGCCTTTCGTCTGTCGCCTTTTGCCTTTTGACTTTTGCTTTTCGCCCTTCGGCTTTTGCCTTTCGCCTTTTGCCTTTTGTTTTTTGCATTTCGCCTTTCGTCTGTCGCCTTTTGCTTTTGCTTTACGCTTTTCGGCCTTCAGCTTTTGCCTTTCCCCTTTTGCCTTTTGTTTTTTTTTAATTTTGCCTTTCGTTTGTCGCCTTTTGACTTGTGCTTTTCGCTCTTTAGCTTTCGCTTTTCGCTTTTGCCTTTCGCCTTTTGCATTTTGCCATTGTTTTTTTGCCTTTTGCCTTTGTATCTTTGTTACGCCAATATTGGAGAATACAGGTCTTGTTTGGTTAGTCACTGATTCATATCCGGCTCGAAGGACCACAAAACTGTTTAATATAGTTTCTTAAATATCATTTCCAAAAAAAGCTCGAAATAAAAATCTTTTTTGCCAATTTATTATAACCAAAAATCTCGATTTATTTCACATTATTTTAATCTATATAGCAAAAAGTTTTAAGAAAAAAGCTGTTCATTCCAAATTCGATTATCTAAAAATGCTATCAATGAAAATATCAAGGTCCCCATTAATTTAAATCAAGAAAATTTTCTATCACAAAATTTAGCAAAACTTTTCAATACCATTTCAGTTCCACACTTATCCGGAATTAAATTCTTACAAATTTAGGAAATCCACAACCCATCCACCTACGCAAGCATATGAGTAACGTATAATGAAACGTAAAATCTGCTGCCCCCCCCCCGCCTTCTACGTACTCATACAAACCGGACGTGGTAGCTTTACCACGTGAAATGGAAATTCCAAGCTTTGACTTCCGACTTTTATATTCATATCGGGCGATCACTTTCTGAATCGCATTGACCTACATAGCTCAGATTTCGTTATCAAAAAATTCTACCACTATATACGTTACTCAATACAAGACGTGAATGGATTTTTACGAAAGAACTATGCAGGAGTTGTGTGCAAAAATTGTCTGTCCGTTTCAATTGAGTGTTAGTTAACCTTGATATTTCCAAAAGAAAATTTTCGCAAATTACGTCCCAGAGAAAAAAACGAACAGAAAATTACCTTGAATAAAAGAAACAATAATAATATATGAACGTAAATTTACTAAGAACAAAGGATATATGTAAGTAGCAGACGCTATTTTTCAACAAGAATAATAGCCCAATACGAAACTCTACAGGTCCAAATCAGAATAGGGTATAGGTTTGGGGCTAAATTACACAATTTTGCTCTCAATCCGAATGGAAAATGAATTCCAGTCACGAGACCTTTCCAATAATAACAACACTCCAAAAAGATTTACCCTGTCCAAAGTATATAGTAGAGGCTCCTTTCGAATACCGAATGAAATAAGTAGAAGGACTTCGCATGTTAAATTTGGTGTTATCGTTGCTATTTCCTTATATTTTCTCTTAATGAAGATGGGTGATAACAAAATGGTTTGGGGAATTACGTTCTGATTTCTTCTGAAGTCCACATAAGTAGGGTAGGTTATTCCTACTTCGATCGATGTCGAGGACACTTGGGTGCATTTTGTGTTAAGAAATTTCCCACCTTTGCAACTTATTATCTAAGTGAAAAATTATTTTGTGAATTGTGGAAATATTTTAAAATATGTTCATGTCCACAAATATGTGAATTAGTGGGATAAATACCTCATTAATTTTTTTTTTTATTGAAAATTTTGTCCTTTTCTAGATTTTTTATGTGATCTAAATAATGTACAACTTGTATCACAGTATTCCGTCAAAGATTCGTGGAAAAATCCCCGTCATGGTCATAAAAATAAACATTTTGATCATATTGTTGCGGGCGTGGCCTTTGGTTCGTTATTTAAAACACAATATTAAATATTTAATATACACGTTCTTTATTTAAATCTAATCATATAAAATTCATAAACCTTCAATTAATCAACTCAACTGTAATTATCGCTAATATTGTACTTGCAATTATCGCAATCCAATTATAATACTTTCGCTTGCTTATTACTTTCGCTTGTTACCACTACAACGTCTAAGACAAGACTCTTTTTCTGACGGTGACAATGACAACCATTATATTTATACCCTAGAAACTCTCCAGATTATTCTGGACTGTTCTATTCCAGAAGCTTCTTGACTATTCTATTCATTCTATTCCTGAACCTTCCCGAAGATTCCATCATTGATTCTTCGAACCTGAAGTTGTTTGCTCTCCATTGCCAGTAGATGTCAGCAGTTGTCTCTTTCTATTGTACGCACTGACTTATAACAATGGACTGAGCGTATTTACATTTTCATATAGGAAAGAATGGCACAAGTTTTACAGTTTTCTCTTTCGCCCTATGGCAGAGTTGGAGCTACCAACACAAAATATTTCTTATTAAACGTTTTCTTATGCCATTTGATGTTTTTATGTTGGCTGCAGATGCAATCGCGGCAGAAAGAATAAGGTAAAGATAGTGTTTACTATGTTCCGTCTCTCTTGCTCATACGCAGGATTCAGGTAAAAATAACATTTGAAAATTAAAGTCGCGATTAAAATATCACTTGGACACAAGAAAATATATTTTTTTAATTTCATTCGATTTTCGGGTGTAAAATTTCATCTGATTGGTTGAGTTTTACATGTTTGTTATGTAGTAAAAGTTTTAAAGTATGCTCTAACGGTGATATACAGAAACACAATATTGGTGCCACATGAAATAGTAAATCGCTCAGTCCAGTGTTATAAGTCAATGATTGCACGTAACAATATGTTTAACGAGTGTCAAGCGCGTATGTAATTTGTTACCTTCACTACAACAGATTTACAGTCATTGTCAGAATAAAAAATGGAGCAAGACAAGAACTATATTTTTCTTTTTGTTATCATCGAAATTCAAAATTTCGAATGTGCATATTTGTTCGTCGCTTCAACCTAAGGTTATCTGAATAACATCAACTGAAATTTTGTTCAGTAATTTTAAGTAAAACATAAGCTCATGCTCGTAAGTGAGGTGATTGAAATCGGGCAACTCCTTTGTAGTGCTGCCATACAAAAGTTTTCATTTCACTATATTTATTTGGATACTGCTTCAAAAGGTGTTGAGCTCAATATTTGTATACGATAATATTATAAAAAAAAAGTAATAACAGCTTCGAATATGGACGAAATCAGGCAATTCCTTTTTAATGTTCCCATTGTAAATTTTGTTGGGTATTAATGCCTACTTTAAATACTGTTCTCATGCATATAATTTACGTTATTAGCCTTTAAATAATTACAGCTCTTCTGTTTGTTTCTAGCTTAATATTCAAATAAATTCAATACTTCGTATCGAAATGTATGTATATGGAGTAAAAACAAGAAGAACATGGATGCATAACTAAGCTACAACTACTAAAAACAAATAACATCTTTAAAAGAATTTTTAAAGCTCTACCAACTTTACAGCATTTAAATTAGAGGTTTCTAAAATATATGAATACTTTTAAGATTCTGCAATTACTTCAGAACACAAGAATGATTAAGTAGTAGCAGAGTATGTCTTAAGAAAGTAAACGATTTTTAGGCTCTTCAAATTAAAATTGTCCTCTAAAGATATTCAAAAGAAAAAATGAGCAAAAAACTATAAGGAAAAGTTTCCATTGATATTATACGGTCAAAGGAGACAATTTTATATAAGTTTCTCTTGAAGAGCTCTTTTCTTAAGAGATCCTTCTTTAGCTCCTCAAGCGGTTGTGTCTAATAAATGACATCGCTTTGTCTAGATTTTCTCATTAAAAAGATAAAACCACAAAAGCGCATTTATATACTTAGGTATAGAAGGAGAAAATAATTGTGGTAATTTTTTCTGTAAGAAATTTCATTTAAAATTCCCCCCAGTTGTGTAGTTTATAATACGGTTTCTGCAATCAGGATTTATTTTACATCAAAACAATATAATACCACCGAAGGTCTAATGAAAAACATAAATTTCCAACAAATGGACATTTTACTGCCCTCAATTGATTTTCAGACAATTTTAACGATAATGATTTTATGATAGAGCAATAAAATGATTTTCATTAACAATTGAAGTTATCAAGAGTACTGGCACTTTATGAAAACTTGCACAACATAAAAATATAATCGACTGAATAAACTCCAGCAACCAACAAAATATAAATTGGAATTCCATTAAATTACCCTCGTCTAATTCTCCACTAGTGAATTCTGTATAAAGCCCCTGCTCCCATTACGTCTGTGTGCGGAAAAATGGAGTCACCAATTAATTTAATGGGGGACTCCACAATTCCATTTGCTGCAAGAATCTGAATTTTAAATTAATCGCGCCCATAATATTTTATAAAATGCCGGATAAAATTCCAGTATTTAAAATAACGGAAATGTTGTGGAACGATTTTCATAAGACATATCTACTTACGACGCCGAGTGTATTGTTAAAGAAATTTATTTCTTGAGAAATGCTGTAAACTCAAAATGTAGTTAGAGGGTAGCACGAGCAATATTGAAGTAGGTAAGTACTTTTGATCTGTGAAATTCAATGAGAAATGGATTAAAGACGAAGAAAGACTCTGAACCAAAAAAGAAATCTTATTTAGGCGTGAGACCAAACCAAAGCAATTATAGACCTTAAAGTGAATTGATGAAATTATACTGGACTGGATTATTTTGTTAATGCGAAATACTCCATGATATTAAGATTAAGGAGCAGATGCGTCATATGAGGGCGATTAAACAGTGCATAATTTTTTTCCTGTATTCATCTCTTGAAATTCGATATTTCGGTTGGTAAATTTATGGTAGGAAGGGGGTGGTCTCCGCCCCCCCCCCCTCTCTAACATTTATATACTAAGTATTTAAACTGATTTTATAATCTTTAAGCATTTGGGTCCAGCTAGAATATTTCGAGGCGTTTTAAGGGCGGAAGAAGAAAGTAGGTTGGTGTGGGGTCAAAGTTTGATCTAGTACATGTTGGTAAATCTAGCACAGAATCGAATTCCTTAGGTCCTGATAAGAAGTTTGAGTACCAACACTCCTATATTCGGAGCCTTAAATAGCTATTTATAGCCAACCCCATAACACATTTTTAGTATTCCCCTCTTTTTTATTCGAACTATGGTAGTACTAGATTTTTCGCACCTTAGTTCGGCTCGGACTTTCAAACTAGGTAGAGTTATGTCCGATTAGAAAACGGGTTTCACTGTTCGCCTCAGCTCATTACCAACTACAATTCGTAGTTGAAAATTTTTCTCTGCATTTAGAGTGGGGTTAGAGCCCCCGGCGAGGGGTGGTTGATTTCAATACCGCATGCTATATATCAAATTAAAGGTCTCGTCGAGTACTATCGGGTGTTGTAATTTTTTTCGATTCAGAAAACTTTTTCGGGACGTTTTTTCCACCGAAAAACCCATTTTCATGGACTTGGGTCGCATACACCCCAGCTACTACATTTCGCATATATTTTTGTCGTTCTTTCTTCTCTTCACGAAAAGTTGAAAAGTCCACTTTTTCACTCAAGAAACTACTATATACTATTTCCAAAGTTTTCCTCCGCTTAATTGAAATAAACATTGTTTAATAAAATATGTTCAGAGTATCATAATGCATCGTTTAAGACCTCTCTCATGTCTGTTCATGTCGAACCTAAAGTTGTATAAAAAGTGGGCATTCCCCTTTTATATTATTCATGGTATTATGGCATTTGTATGTAAAAAATATAATATTCCACGATTCTCTGACTGCTTTTACATCAAAGACATTCGTTTCGTCTTATTTATTTGCGAAGACAAATGAACTTCCTGGACGTAAAAGCCGAGTTAAGTTAAGATTCATTTATATTGGATTTCATTCAAAATGACTCTTTACAAATTATCTTTAGCAATGTACATATATACTTACATCCTTACATATATACTGGTACTTACATAAGTATTTATTTTCCTCAGTGTCCTATTTAAAAATAAATAAGACATTCAAGGCATTCTTTCGTTTATTTGTTCTTTGTTCAAACAATAGAACGGATGGCTAGCAGTACATACATATGTACATACCTACATAATATTATAACCCTTAGCAAATCTCTTTGTATTAAGCTATGAAAATCTATCACCATTTTTCAATGTCTAAAAATTCAATTTGCTCTGAAATTTGTACAATGACAGAAGCAGATGACGTTCAAGTAAATATAAAGTCTGAACGAAGAAGTCATGGAAAGTTTCGGGAAAGGATAGAAGAAATGAAACAAACAAAAAATATTGGACAACACGAGACGATATTGCACAAGACAGAAGGCCTTAACATCATTTATCATCACTCGAAATGTTGGAAGAATACGATTAGCTTGTAAAAAATAGGTACCAGAATGAAAATCGCTGCGTAAATAAAGTCAAACAAGCCAAAATAAGCTCGGCCGTGAGAAGGGAACTCTCGCATGGGAATAGAATAGTCAAAAAGGCGTTTGATATTAATCTTGAGTAATACCTAACTTCGGCATTTTATTTTTATTCTCCCTATTGCAAGCACATTACAAGAGATGTATACAATTGAAAGGAGTTTCAGTGGGGTGGAAGAATCGAATCTTATTTCCTGCCTATTGTTGTGACTGCGCGAAGAGTAAAGTTATTGTTTTTGGGTAATATTTTTTAAAGCATCAATCGCCTTCGAAAATACCCATCAATAAAAAATCCCGATAAATAAATTCAATTTTAAAATGACTTATTACATTCTGTTCAAAATTGAGCCATTCTTCACATTTCGAACCTTTTCTTAAACTATATCCAACGAAAACCGCTTGAAAAGTAACTTTATAAAAGAAAATTGCCTACCTTCAGGCATATATTGTGAGTTTTTGACTTGGTTTAATCAAGGAACAGACACAGAGAGCATTTTAGACTTATTAAATTTGATATGAAAACTAGTGTTGAAGACGCATGGAGTAGGGTAAATGTCACATGGCTCCATTGCAACCGTATATACTAACGATAGCCGCATAATCTTGTTGTCAGAAATTATACAATTTTTTTGGTCACCCTATAACTCTTCAAGATGGCATTTAACTTCCAAGTATTGATACGACTGAGTGTGCATATGTGACTGAATCACCACAAGCATAACGCAGTGTTGTGAAACTAGCGATTGATCCTTTACTGTTTACATATCTAATAGGTTCGGACAGAGAACTGATCCCTGTGGGACTCCAGTTTGATTTTGTAGGAAATTTTGGGATAATTTTTGTTAAATGTGATAGAAAATGGAGTTCAAAAATTTTAAAAATTATACCATTTTTCCAAACGGTGTTGAAAGATTTTTTAAACATGTGTGGTGCTGTCTATTTTATTCAAAGCTAAAGTAATATTTTAGTAGCCTGTATGAAGTAGATTGTAGAATTTTTAAATCAAACTGAGAATGATTGAAAACAGAGTTGAATTTTTTACAATTGATAATATCTTGACTAGTTTATCATAGCTCTGATTGTGGCTATTAAAAACGATGGACTTTTTTTTTTTACAGTATTTATAATCAATCTTACCCACCCACGTCTGAAATGCATCTAAATAATAATACAGGTCCCATCAGGTATAGGAATTAAAACCTTTTTTTAAATTTTACAATTTCATAAAAATTCTACTAACGAACATTTCTTATTTAAATAAAAACAATTTAGTTATCTTTATAATCACACAAAGTATGTTTTTAGCTTCTGGGTTTAAAGATACATATTATTGCCTTTTTTGTTAATGCAATACTACATAAAACGAATACCAAAGGACCGCCCTATCTGCCAAAGGAATTTGTCTCAAAAGAATTATTTACAGGTAAAACTACAACTAAGAAATCACGTTGAACATTCAAAAACTCCACTTTAGAGAATTATATAGCTTAGCTGAACTAAGTTGAGTAATATGTTGAGAAAATTAAGGTAAACAAGAACCACTTAAAGCTTGGATGGGAGGGATGTCCATATCATTGGACTGGTATAAATCTACATATAACTCTTGTCATATGCATGCAAGCTATACCTACTAAATACATACAGCGAGGTAGAGAAACGGGTGTTTAGAGTGACTTTTCAATATTTTCGTATATACAAATCCAGAAATTGCAAAGGCATTTTAATTCGAGTGGTTACCGGAAATTGGCTAAAATTGAAATTCTTTGTGACTGGAGTAGGTACCTAACGAACTCGAGTTGTTTGCAGTTTTTTTTTCAAACGATTTCAACATTTTGCTCATATGAGATTCATGTTCTGATAAAACTTTATTTCGTTTTTTTTTTTTTAAAAAAAAGTTTTCAATGGCAATAGAAAAATAAAGAGAGAAAGTTTATATCATTAAATGAGATCCAGTTTAATGTTTTCTGAGAAACTAAAGTACGAATATGCTCAAATCTATATGTAGGTATATTCATAGGTTCAATTTAATACGCTGACAAAATATCTAGGTATCGTCTGAAGATTTCTGACAGTGAAGAGGTCAAAACTGTCAACTTTTGCCATTTACTCCAGCCCACCAAACAACCAACCACATTTATTCTTCAACATTAGATCCCCAATTAAATAAATCAAAACTACTTACCCTGAACGTTTTCACAAATTACTCGTTTGTGAAGACGATGAGATTTCTGCTGGCTGCTAGCAGCTAGCCTGAAACATGGAATAATGAGAAGTTTTCCATTCCATTGCTTCTCCTTTGATTATATTTTGTTGCTACCAAAAAAGGATGTAAACTGAATCCTTGCGTTTTTCTCCCTTCTTACTACAGTCTTATACTATAGTTACAGCTATATAGGTACTAGCAGAAAAAGTACGCAGCAATAGTCTTTTCATAATTTATGGTGGAATAATGCTCTCCTGTTGTGGTTGCTAACCTTACCCAAAAATTTCATTGCGGCTATATTTCTTCGTTTTTATGTGGCAGTGATTTATGCGAGTACAAGGTGAAATCTTCCAATTTTCTTTTCAATAAAATTGAGCAGTTCTTTGGGTAGATTTAGCACATATTTGCAGTAATATGTTTCTGGGAGATTTTGGTAGTTTCTTGTATTCTTCACAACGCTTATGGGGTGCATTTTTTAAGCTACAAGATTGTAAATTGTATTTCTCATATCCCTTCCTTTTTTTTACGCCACGCGTACCTATACCTGAAGTTATATTGATTGTAGGAATTTTCAGTTCACTGCAACTGAATGATTTTATTTAATACTTACTTGAAACTGTCTATGTACATAGAACTGTTCTTCGGTACATACATATGTACCTACATATATTTCAGAATGAACAATAATTTAATAAATCGACTGACTGGAATAAGTTTTTCTCTGATTCAGTCAGTCGGAATAGATACTACCCTATGATGCAAAGCACAGCATGGCGGGAAGGAAATAGGGAAAGGATTAGGGGATATGAGGGGAGTGACGGAAGTGCCGATGTATGTCGCCCTTAAACCTCAGCAGATTGTATGCCGGAGGAAAAACAGAAGATGGTAAGCTGTTCAACATTCGCACTGTTAATTTTACTGTACGGCCAAAAGTAATTTGAAGGGTTAAAGGATGTGCGCGGTATGCAGCGCAAGTATTGCATGTAGGAATCATTCTACAAGGGATTAGACTAAATATTTCATCAAAACATTGACCATGCATGTATAGCGATACATTATTGCCAAATCGCCAATGATCTTGAAGGCTCTCTTTTGGGCAATATCCAATGAAGCTAAGGCTGTGCGACCAGTCCCAGCCCATATATGGGAGTTGTATTCCATTCTAGGTCTAATGTAGGACTTGTAGAGGAGCGCTAGATGATTTAACGGGCTGAAATATTACTTACATCATTTCAGAAATCCGAGACATTTCGACGCTTCTTTGGCAACAGAGAAGATGTGATCTGTCCAGTTTAATTTACTGGACATATTAATGCCAAGAATGCTTAGTGACGGTGAATCAGAAATTAATGCTCCATCAAAAGAAACGAGTGTGGTTAAGTTATGATCTTGTTTTAATGAGATGACACAGCTTTGGGTGTTAGATGCATTGAATTCGATGCGATTCGCTTTCCCCAAACGAGGATATTGTTAAGATCGTTATTCAATCATGCAATCTCTTTTAACATATGCTGCATTCCGTCTGGAGTCCACAAGAGTGTTAAAGGAGTAAGCGAAATCAAGAGTACTATCATCTGCGAAACAACTATGGATGGGATTGAAAGTAAGGGAAAGCAGATCATTAATGAAAATTAAAAGGAAAGTTGGACAGATAACAGAGCCTTGAGGCATACCGGCATTTATGGGATGCGGTTCAGATGTAACGCCATCTAATACAACACGTATTTGGCGACTAGATAGGAAACTTTCAATCCATAATAGAAGAGGAGGAGAGAGACTAAATGCTTTCAGTTTAGCTAAAAGGGCTGGATGCCAGACTCTATCAAAGGCCTTTGAAATATGTAAAGCAACGATTTTAGACTCACCAAAATTATGAAGACTACGGTTCCAACGTTCCGTAAGAAGGATCAGCAAGTCTCCAGATGAGCGTCCAGCTCGGAAGCCATATTGGCGATCGTTGATGAGATGATTAGTTTCTAGATACTTCATTAATTTTGAATTAGTGATAGATTCAAAAACCTTGGTCGATAATTTGAAGGATCGCTACCCTCTCCTTTCTTGGGAATAGGCTGAACGTGAGCTAGTTTCCAAGCAGTTGGAAATTTTCCTGTCAAATAAGACAAGTAGAATAGTTTGCGCAGAGGTTTAGCCAAGGATGAGGCACAGCTTTTTATTAACAGGGGCGAAAATCCATCAGGACCTGTGGCTTTGGAGACGTTGATCCCCTTAAGGACCCTGAATACATCTCTCGTACGGACGTGTATTGGCTCTTGTACACATCCACACGAGAGATGCAAAACATTTGTTTGTGATGTGGGTGAAAGACGAGAATATGAAGCGAGTCTAGCAGCTAAAATATTAGCTTTATCCAGGGAGTCAACAATCACTTCACCATTGTAAAGTAGTGAAGGTATGGAGGAACTGATTAAGTTGTTCCTGATGGTTTTGACCAGGGACCAGAAACCTTTGCTACCTTTGCGGCTTGCCAAGATTCTTTGTCTGATGATATTCTGATCAAAAAGAAATTTTTCTCTCTGGATAATGAACTTACAGGTGCTCCGTGCAGTCTTGCTTGTTTCAGTTCCGGACATGGATTACATGGATTTACTTTTATGGCGTGGTTGCAGTTATCGGTTAAATCAAGAGCGATTTTGCTGTTGTTGAGATCTGCTGTATGAATATGGAATGTATTCACGCATGCCAAGACTAAATATGTTACTAAGGTCTAATGTGCATTCTTGAACATCTCTCGAAGCAAAACAGACCGACCAATCAATTCCTCTAAGATACTGATTGAGACTTTCCCAATCAGCATTCTTATAGTCCCAAAGAAGCCTACTTGTAGGTGGAGAAGTAGGGCGGCACCCGTTTGAGGCAGTAAATTGAGCCGTGATTAAACAATGGTCAGAATTACCGAGGGGGCAACCGACTGAGATGTAACATTTGTCAGGATGAGATGTTAGAAACAAGTCGAAAATTAGCTTTATCACCAGCTGATCAGGAATTCGCACCGAAAATTAGCTCTATCCAGCTGATCAGGAATTCGCATTGGTGCATCCACTAGCTGTTGCAAATTAAATGATTCACAGAAGAGTTCAACGAAATGGCCCGCAGGACTTGTGATAGAAGAATGTCTAAGCCACGGTATATTATGAACATTAAAATCGCCTGCCAGGACGATTTCGGAAGAGGGGGAGACAGAAAGCGAATGATCAATATTGTTGGAGATATTGTCAAATACGGATGCCGTGTCGTGATCAGACATATTTGTGATGCGATAAAGGAAACAGAAGTATATGATGTGCTTGTGAAGTTTGAACTTAATCCAGATATAGTTAAACTCTGGATTGGCGGAAGGAAAATCTGTAAGGATAGTAAAGGCTACATTATTCCGAATATATTACGCAATCCCCCTATGTGGAGAAAAAAGAGGCACCAAGCTGTAACCAGGGACATCATACTGATTAATATCAGCATCAGAAACGACCTTAGCGCAAGAATTTCCGGATTATTTTAGTTAAGGTGGCAGTACACAGAAAACCGATTTGCTCATAATCCGCGAATATTGCAGATATCTAAAATGAAATTCTGCATGTTGAAGGCAAAAACAAATATTTGGGCAGCAGTCAACAATACAGCGAGGTAAAAAAAAAACAATGGTGTTATGCCTATTAGCTGTTTTCAATAACTCAGACTGATTCAATGACGACAACTGGGTGCACCCTAATTGCTGATCAGTGACAAGTTCTAATGCATGTGCTAATTAATAAATTACCATCGAATTTGGGGTTTTCCCCCTCGGCTATCAATTTCTTCTCTGAACGATCTCAGCAGGTTCGCATTATTGAAATGTTCTCTGAAATGCTTCCGTTGTTATCCGGTGTTCCTCAAGGTTCTGTTCGGGGTCCGCTTTTATTTAGCTTATTTATAAAAGATCTGACAGATGCTGTACGTGATACTAACATTCATCTATATGCCGAAGATGTTCAATTGTACTCTAACAGTCCAATCGGTCTTATAGAAGACTGTATTGCAGGCACAAGTAAATGAGGACTCGGAAAGAGCTTATGGCTGGGCAATAAATAACGGCCTTGTGATTAATCCAAATAAGTACGAATTCCTCGTGTGGAGTCACCGACTGCTTAGACTTACTTTGTTTATATTGCTCGTAGTTGGAAAAATTTGCCGGATAGAGTTAGGAGTGCGGGTACAGTTGGAGATTTCAGAGCTCTGCTTTGCCTTAGAGGTGGTGGAATTACTTGTGATGATTAGCTACTCAGTTATTTTACAATTCCTTTTTCTTTTTTCTTGTTTTGGAGTTTTTATTAGTATTATCATATTTATTGTTATATCGATTGAACTCTGTTTATAATGTACTTTAAAAGATTGTGTACTTTTCCGAAAATAATATTAAATGAAATGAAAATTTATTTGTTTACTATTAGCTCAAAGTATCCACATTGAAAGATCTCGCCACGACAGAAAAGATTATTATAAGACACAGAATATGGATTAAGAAGATTTTAATATGATATACCTATCTGTATCAGGTCGATGTGGAAAACAGCATATGTATGTCATACCAATTAGAATAAATAAATGTGTGGACAGCCACACCACATTTGTAGGGCTTGCGCTATGTACAGCGAAAAGCCACTTTGCGAACTAAAAAGGGTGTGAGATAGTAGACCGGTATATTGAGATTGTAAAGTAAAAAATAAAGAAAATTAGTCACTTTCATGTCAGCGGGCGAACAGCAATTTCACACAAAAACGAATATAGATTGTTTCACATAAAATCATTAAATTACCCCTAGAAAATTAAATAAATAGTTTTTCATTCAAGCAGTCCATCGGCAATGTTCATGGCAAATTTCTTTTAATTACATTGAAGTTTTCCACAGGATATCCAAAGTTTCTTTTCAGTGAATCCTGCTTAGATACATACCACCAGCGTGTCGAGATCAAGATAAAGTAACACGGGGAAAATACTTCATTGTGACAGCTAGCTAAGGATCAAAGGCAATCCTAGCTGCACTGGAGCGCCATCGTCATCGCCCAGCGTACAAGACTTGAAGACTATAACTGGAATCATTTATGCTTCTGAGCCCAGTGGACTCTCAATCGCAGACTTTAGTCTATTAGAAGACGACGCCTGTCGTTTTACGTAATCTCGCCTCCAAGCGAATCGAGTGCTAACATTGGGTATCGCGGAGTATACTCTGCCCTGCTCCACACATTATGGACAACAAGCGGGACTGTCATTGGGACAGCTCCTCATAATATTATTAAAATCTTTCCGAGTGCCTTCCTGAACTTTGTGCCACCTGGGTGAACGAGCTTCCTATTTGTAAGGAAACGGATGCCCTTATTAACAGCCTAATATCAGTTGATCTCATGGTGGCCGTAAACTATACATCAGTTTACCTGACACTCGACCATCAACAGCAATAGACCTCTTGTCAAGCCTCAAGTTACGAGTAAGAAGTCTGTGGTTATCAGAAACTCCTAATTACCCGACCTACTACAAGGTCCTGTTAGCAAGCCTACAGCTGGTCAGCTAATCACATTATCCGCGTTTATTCACTTTCTGCTTCAAGTCAACGAATTACTCGCGAATCACATCAAGTGCTGAATTCGGATAACCTGAATTACATGGTCCTCTGATTAGAATGTTCGTCTACACAATCCATCCTAGCTTATAATTTGCTACGTCAGATCTTCCAGCCGGCGGCACGGCACGGCTGCGGATGGCTGCGGACGACTTCCTTGTCAAAATTTATCCAAGACATTATTACAAGCTAGATAGCCAAAAATGCATTTATTAATGTTAATCTCTACGAGGATCCACATAATCCTAACAAAATTTATTAATTTTTCAAGCATAAAGTCTCAATTCTTTTTGCCCCATCCTATAGCATTATGTAGATAAAACTGCAATGGGATTACAACTCACTCCCAATAAAATATGTGTATATAGGCACTGCTGAAAATGAAACCAACTTCAAACTGGCATATACCTATTTGTAATATCAAAAATACTATAATAATAACAATAATCATATCTAATAGCCTGACCCTGTATGGAAATTCTATAAAATTAGTTATAGCATATTCAAAGGATCCTGAACAGCTTCGCTGATTTCGCACTCGACAAAAAAACTCTTCCGCTCAATTTGCAAACATGAATAATGTTTTTCATGAATTTTCCACCCATTGAGCTAGTACAGTGCATTTCTATGGACACTTTACATGTTTCGTGAACAATAAAAAAAATTCCTTGCTATACTATGTACATTTTTTGATAAATTTGCCTCGTGATATTTACAAATTTCCTATGCCACAATAAAAATCACAGCCAGCAAAATATTGTTGGCGGTAAATCGAAGGTTTGCGTGCTATTGTTAGGCGTTACTAAGAGCACTTTGATTTTCATTGCTGCATAGTGACTTTGATTTTTTTTAGTGCTCTTCAATAACTTTAATTATCCGTTTGGGTAGAAATGTCTGCACTATTTAGTTTCACTAGTAAGTATAGGTACTATAAATCAAGTCCTATAAAATTATGAATTTTAAATTAGGGCTTCATTGCTTTTTTTCATAATAAATTATAATCAGAGTGATTCGAGAGATGATTTCGATTCGAATAATTAATTCTTTCGAAGCACCATTTACAAGGCATACGTGACGAGGACGTTGAATTCAGTGCGGTTCGCTTTAGGCACTAGTTTAACCACACATTTCGATTATGTAATCTGTGAACCTGTTGTCCAGTTGTTATTAGCACCTTTATTTGTTTTTTGCTGGGACGATTTCTTGGTTTGTCTCGCATAAATAAAAATTCATCAATCAGATACACCCATCCAAATTACAATGGCAATCTGATCCTCGCAAATATCATAAATATGAGAGCGGTCTTTTGAACGTATACAAAGTGATGTACGGCTTCTCTTAACTTAAACGATATTAATTGCTGTATGACACTGTTGGATTTCTTGAAAAGTAATATATTTTAAGCTTATGGCAATTATACTTATGCATATTTTATACATTGATGTTCCACAAGGCTCAATAATCGGTCCTCTGACTTTTCATGTATATTAATGATCTACTTGGCGTTCTGCAAAAAATAATACATATATATCCTCCTATCCTTTCTATTTATTAGTTAGAAATGGAATGCCCAAAAGTCATTTTAATTGTGAAGACAAACCATTTTTCTTAAAATTATTCACATTTAGATTCTTAAATAAATCTGTATGTATTCACCAGCAACTTATTGGCACCTGAGTTCTCTCTAGTGTAGAGAGCAGGCAGTTTCACGGTTTCATTGCTGTCCTGATGAGATCACCCTGTTACTGCTGATCGAAACACATTACACATAGTACCTATACTGTCAAAAAATTTCTTCATGGAATTTTTTATCTTCGGCTTTAGGCCAGAATCTGACAATACCTCGGTACTTGTCATATAATTTTCTCTGTCCATATACAGTTGCAGTAGGCTGAGAATTGCTTGTAGACTCGTATATTGTACGGGTCTTGAAAAAGTAAAAAACTCATTGGGTTGGTTTATCACAACGTATGAGCCTATGGAGGAATAATAGAGATTTACGTGTAAGATAAGCCTCCAGAGAACAACCAAGTAGAATAGACTTAAACTGGGAAATATGATCGAACCTCCGAAGACCAAAAACGAATCTAACACAGTCGTTAAAGGCAACATTCAACCCAGGCAAGCATACAGAGTCTACTTAGAATAGATTAAACTTCCATAGAAGAAGTGGGGTAAATTCAGAGTCTTGATCTTAATCTTCATCTTAATGCTTACACTTAGGATTTGAGCTGACAGCCACAGTCTCCATAAACCGCCGTAAACTTCAATCTTGAGTTCATCTTTACACCGAGATTAGTAGGATTAGTAAGATTAGACATTGAGATTTTCCAGGGTTGTGTAGCGACCACTTATATACTCTGTACAAATCATCATTTATCCGAGCCATACAGTCCTCCAGGAGCCCAATAGGTCTGCTGTAATATAACTGAATATCGTCGGCATACAATAGGATGTCAACATCGAGAATGATATTGAGTATATCATTTATGGGCATATTAAGCAGTAAAGGTCCTAGGACAGATCCTTGAGGTACCCCATAATGCAATGGTAACATATCAGATTGCAAAACATAAACCTGTTGAAATCTCCTATCAAGAAAGCATCCAATCAAATTTGTTACTGAGGCTGAGAACCTAAAAATTGAAGACAGTTTATTTAGCAGTATTTGTTGGTTAACGCTATCAAAGGACTTTGAGAAATCTAGCATGACAAGGACACCGACCTCATCATTATCCACGCTTCTTCTCAGATCCGACGTAACCTTCAACAAAGCTGTTTCACAACTATGATTCTGTCGAAAATAGGATTGCCAATGTGATAACAAATTGTTATCTTCAATACTTGTGAATCTGATTTTCAAGAGCTTTGGAGAGAAAACACAGAATGCAAATAGAGCGAAAATCTGCAGTAGGGGTACTATTAACCATCTTCTTCTTCAGAAAACGTAATACTTTAGACAGTTTTCATCTTGCTGGAAAAACAGACTGATTGTGAGTCAAACAAGAATTAAATATAAATTTTCTGTAACCGTTCTGTACGTTCCAATAGCATCCGATTTAATAGAGTATTCAAATTCAAAGTCAATACTACAGCAAACAAAAGGCGAACAAACTATTACGGTTTTGTTCCGAACTACTGATAGACACTGTAATATTATTTAAGGCTGATTGATTCGGATCAATAGACGCAAAAACTCGATTTAAATCATTGGAATCAAATTGATGACGTTGGCTTTATGTGCTATATATCCCCGCCTGCGTCTGAGGTTTCTCCATAGAGGAGGAAGCTTAGAATCGAATTTACACTGATAATAATTGTACTTGGCGGAGCGTAAAGTAGATGTCGCTCGATTGCCTACACTTTTCTAATGGGAAAGTGCAGTAATCATCTTTGGACGTATAATTATTCACGTTCAGCTATATGAGGGAGGCAATATATTAAGAAGCGGACTTTAGCTCGCTACGGCAGCTATCATCAAAGCGATCATCTGAAATTATCATATGAATATAGATATCCAAACATACAACGAATCTTAATATTTTATATGATTTCATCTAGACTATACTAATCCGTAAAGACAACTGATAAGACTCCCACTATAACATAAAAACTGATATTTAAATTTTGCTAATGTGACGATTTAAAAGTTTGACCCAATTTAATAATGTGTCCAAATATATGTATGTATCATTTCCTTTACAACGACATTCTTTATCCACCTCCGGCAATGTACATAATATTAACTAGAACAGCAAGTTAGCCAATTTCCGATAGACCGAAATAGTAACACTAAAAAAAGGTGATAAACTTAAGGAAGTGCCGGCAGCATGAAAAGGCACTTTCCTTTACATGACTCAAGAATGGGATTTTGGGGCACACTAAAAGCAGATGTCACACCAGGAGGTAAGATATAATTTTTATGTCCATACATACATATAACTTGGAGCTCGGATAATGCTAGAGGCTGATTAACAGCCAGAAAGAGTAATGGTAAGTAATCAAATTGGAAATTTGTAGAAGGACGCAATAGAGTAGAATCTCATGTTATTGAAATGGTAATAAACACATGCTGTGACAATATGTTTTTCTCTATTCTGATAAAACTTACATTCGTTGTTTAGTTTTGTTCATTAAGTTTAAGTTTCTTGTTTTCGTAAATATTTTACAGATTTTTTGTGAAACCATGCGTATAAATTTACAAATATTAGCGGTATTCACGCAATGATGTATCAAAGAGTGTATCGTTGTAAAAGATGTATGTGATTACAACCCAGTAAAGTAATACAAGGCCTATGCATATAAAATGCAATACATTGGTCTTGTATTTTTACATTCACAAATTGGCAGTGTAAACCGACTTGTATAGTTGTACTTAGGGAGGTCAGATTGAACGTCAAATGTTGGGGTGTGCAGAGGGGGAGGGGAGTGTCCTAGGAAAATTTCCAGTGTGCCAAATGAAAGATCCTTTTGAGAACTATCGATTGGTGCACTTATATTTTTTCTAGGTGGTACTGGGTTGATTTACATTTACTCGCATCACGGTTTTCGCCCACAAAAAAAGGTATTGCAAATTTGTGAACCCAAAACATAAGTAATGGCGCATCAAACAGCATGAAACTTTCTAGAAAACTTAATAAAACATCACCGAAAAACAAATTCGTGTGATCGATTTACTTTTTCACCCCTAAATTACTTAATAATAGTATTTGAAGTGCAGAAATTAGCTTTAATTATTTTCAATATTCGAACCTTTTTTGCGCTGGAAGAGTGAGGGTCGGATGGGGGTCTTTTAGGGTGGTGGGGGGGGGGGGTTGTTACCTCACCCTCAAGCACCAAATATGGCATGTGGGGTGTCTAATTAAAGCCCCCGCTGAGCTCTATCGAATGGCGTTTTTAAATTTTCAATCCGGTATATTTCGTAGTGTATTTTTCCACCCTCTTACATTTTACCTGAAAGCCACTTTTTCACTTTGTCGGACCCTGCGGCATAACGGATGCCCCTAGAGAAAAAATTGTATATTCAAATTAAAGGTAACAAAATTCTCCATCTACTAGAATGTTTTTATTTTCAATTCGACACATTTTCTCACTGAGCTTTTCCTCCCGAAGTTCAAAGTTTTTCCTCATCTGGGTCCCATATACCCCATTGCTACATATGAGTTATTTTACAATTTTTTTCTTCGATCGTAGGCATAAGTCTTCGATTACGAAACTTTTTCATCTTTTAAAAAAAAATTCCTCAGAAGCACCGTTATTCCGTAAAAAGAAATTGTAAATTTTTACAGCATCTCACGGCAAAAAACCGTTGTAAAAGGATTTTGTTATACTATTATTAAGATTTCTCCTAAACTATCAACCCGAGCGGAAAACTAATTGGAAATAAACGTTCCAAACAAAACAGGCTTCATTTTATCCGCTGACATTATAAAAACTTTGAAAACGACCAAAACGGTCAGAAAACGCCATGAAAACCCGGCATTTCCTTAATTTAAGCCGTTCTGTTGAGATACTTTTATTTTCAACTCAGCTATTTTTAACCGGATCTTCATAATTCTTTTTTTTATAATAACTATGACTCCTGGGAATTTTGAGGATTTTTTCAAATATTTTCCGGAGCCGGGGAGAGCCCAACGGGGCCATTTTATCACACTGTTACATTTCGAAGTAGGCTAAAGGGTGCGTTCACTCTTTTTTGTAAATTCTTGTTGTATTTTTACATCGGTTACACTGATACATTGAAAAGTGAATACCCCTATTATTTAAATGATTACAAGTGACATAATAGAATAGCTATAAAATGAGTTTTATGACATCATGGGAGAATTTGGATTTGCTAGATAATTCCACTAGAAGAACCAAAATTAATGATTAAGACTATCGCCCAGAAATTTTGGGAACGTAAGAAGGCTAAGAGTAACAAACTCAGCGCTCTTTTCGATTTTAACACACACTTTACAGCCATTATTTTTCAAACTCAAATATTTCGTGATCATAAAAATTCTTTTAAATTGTATCAGAGTAGTTTCATCAAGGATATTTCAGGCATAGAAGTATAGCTAAAATATTGAAATTGAAACCCTTTCAGCTTCATCATAGTAAAATAATAAATTTCACGTTAATCAAAAGGGACTAGACGACTCTTATGATAATAATCTAAAATGTTAACCCGAGTGGTATCGTTAACCTAAAATACACACAAACACATACATATATTTAGGTATACATATATATACCTATATTACCAACAAAATGTGAGCGAAAATAAATTGCTGGAAAGCATTTTCAGGTCTTGTAGGCTATATTCACATTGTCCTACTTACACTTAAATAATTAATGATGTATTAAAAAAAAAAAACCACCCACAACAATAGTGCGCTGGCATAACAAAATTAAAAAAATTCCCAGACCCAACTACAGGGTGCAGTTGTAGGAGGCATATTTACGGCGACAGACCTTAGGTGTTATTTTTGTATTATCCATGCCGTTCCATTACACCACCGTAACTACTTTTGTTAAAGCAAACTTTCTCCGTCAGAATTGAGAAGCGACCTGAATATGACAGCATGGTAGACATGTGTTTAATTCAAACATAAAAGATCGCTAATTGTGCTAAACTTTTCTATTTGCCTTATTTAATATGTCTACAGCTCGGTAAAGAGGTCAAAACCCCCTTGAGTAAGGAGAACTCACATCTAAACATGTCAGAAAGCTCTAACTCACTGCGAATTGTTATGTTGTTTTAACGAAAATATAGGCGTAGGTATACTGAAGGTTCCCCCAAAAAGGATAGGATACAACATTTGTGATAATATTTTGTTTTTTTTTTGTTTATATACCTTTTATATGCGTAAGCGTAAGGAGGACTACTGTCGTCTGCCATACGCTGTAAAAAGAAAGGTTACTCATTCTATCCCCCAAGAGATTGTAAGTAACATGCTGCCTAGTTAGAAATGAATTCTACCTACAACACACATTGACTCACTTAAAGCGCTTTTCGCTTTTTTTTTATTGATGCACAATTGGAACGATGATGGAATAATAAATCGAACCACCAAACGCGCAATTTATATATATGGAAATCATCTCTGATATAAGGCAAAAATGTAGTGGATGGCCGCACATATTTGCTCCGACCATGGACATATTTTTACTCGATTTCAATTCAATAAATGTGTCATACTGTGGCTTTGGAGCTTCTTGTGAAATTTTTATATATAGGCACTAGGAACGGGGAGAAAATAGATTTTTAATATTGTTTCCGATATATCACTATCCCCACTCAGGAATTTTTTAATCTATTGCGAGTGAGGATATTTATGGATTGGCAATATTGAATTTTTCAACAATAATAACACAAAACAATTTTTAATCTAGCTATTTGTAAATCAATCATAGGTCAAGGATTAGAAAGTGTTCTTGTGTTGCAAGGAAGAACTAATGAAATAATCCTGAATAGGTAGGTAGTCAAGCTTGGCGGACGGAATATACAGTTGACATGGAATTTTATATTTATAGAAGAAAAAAGAAGGGAAAGTAAGTATTGGCGGGGAGGATTTTATGCATAAAATGAATATTTCATTCGCACAAAAATTCTAAACGTTGGTACTCTTAAGAAGAGTACCACGAACTACAACGGATGCTTTCAAATATATATACATACATATGTGGACATAAATAGCCACATCTTTACCACAATGATCTAATGGACATTCCAAAAAATCAAAAATTTGTTAATATGTACATAAGTAGCTGTATGGAAACACCCAACCTAATTAGCTATGTTTTAAGGCATAATTAAAAAAAAATCATCAAATTAACTGCACAATTACTTGAAAAAATGTTTTACTAATTACTCGAACCTCACATATGGAGATCCAAACGAATACAGGCTGTAGCTACTAAAATTCTTAAAATCTCAATCAATTTTTAAATTATCAAATTAAGTGCTAAAGCTCACACACCAAATAAACACATCATCACAAAAAAAACGATGACTTCGTTGAAAAATATGTTTGAAAGAAAAAACACGTAAAATCATTTATTATAGAGAAAAAAAAAAACGAAAAAACAAAACTTTGAAGAACTAGACAGTTTATTGCTTATACTGACAGACATGCTTACATAATTACTGAGACAATAATTAGAAAGATGAAGTCAAATGAGCAAAAAGGAAGAAACGAAGAAAGTTCTTAAATTAAAAGCTTTTTCTCTTAAGCCATTTTGGCGAACAACATAAAATCCCCGAGGTGTTATAAATATCACTAACACACATATAATGAAAAAATCAATCAAGGATTTTCACAGCATTAAAAGTGTAGGATTCGCTGATTATTTTTTTTTTCTTTTTTTTACCAAATAACAACCATTTCCCCAATGATGACCGGGTTTTAAATCTTTCAAACCGCTTTCTTAAGGAATCCAGAGATTTTCTTAAATGCCACAACTTTCCAGAGCTGTGGTTAATGCTAATGGCTCAGATCACAACGAGGAAGAAGGAACTAAATCAATAAATTATAAAAGTTTTTCCTCAGGAATTATAATGACGGTGTGAACGTTATTTATTCGTTTCATTATAAAATATTAAGCGAATTTCTTTTTAAGTAAAAGATGAAAATTTAGACGGAATATTTGTCGACTTTTATAATAGCGGGAGATTTTAATGTCGATTCGCTTGATCATAGTAATACTTATATAAAATAAGTAAAAAACGAGTTTTCAAACAAACCTGAGGCCAAGCCGCATGAAAAAGTAGAAAATAAACTTTTCTTCACACACAGAGGTGGACTCAGATTTTTTGAATGGGACATTTCTCTTGAATATTCTTTCTCTTCATGAATCAAATCACTTATTACCTCTGATTGATCATACTGAAATATATCGGTGATTGTCAGCGAATAAAATCTGAGTCCACCTCTGTGTTTGAAGAAAAGTTTATTTTCTACTTTTTCATGCGGCTTGGCCTCAGTTTTGTTGAGAAAACTCGTTTTTTACTTATTTTATTTTCTATCTTTTTCACGTTAACTAAATTGTTATTACGTGCTGCATGGAGATATTTTAAAACAATTTTTAAGTCATGTTTGGTGCCGATCCGAAAACAAAACTTTTTCGAGTATCAAATCGTTGAAGTACTGCAACGGTTTTCTGAAATTCAAATTATGTTTTAAACAGCGCTTTTTAGCTGTATTCCAACTTGATCCCATATAACATGAATTTTCCCGATTTTCCATGTTTTCCACAGACTTTTCCTATTACTATGAAATTTTTTTAAAAATTTACATGAATTTTCCTCGATTTTTCATGCAAGTTTTCATGATTGTTGAAGAGAAAGTATTGATGCCAGTAGGACGGAAAAAAAATTTTTCCCCATAGCTTATAAAACTTTTTTGTTGGAAAATTTTCCGGAAAAGTCGGAAAATTCCGGAAATTCCAGAAAAATTGGAAAATTCTCCACATTTCCTGAAATAGATTTATCACTAATCATATCGATGAACATTTTTCCGATTATTTTCCCGCTTTTCCGGGTTTTCCATGGAATTTTCCACAAAAGCAACTTTATGCAACTCATTTCGCTCTACAACTTTGTCTTAGGTTGCAAAACGCTCAAACGCTTCCTTGGTCTGAAAAACTCCGGAAAAGCGTTTTACATGAATTTTCCTCGATTTTTTCTGCAAGTTTTGACCATTGTCGGAGAGAAATTAATGATGCCAGTTGATAGGGAACTTGATCCTGAATAATTTAGAAAACTTTTTTACCGCAAAATTTTCCGGAAAAGTCGGAAAATTCCGGAAAAATCGGAAAACTCTGCATTTTTTCTGAAACGGATTTATCACTAATCAAATTTGTACCACATTTTCAAATGATTTTTTCCGATTTTCCGGGTTTTCCATGGAAATTCCGGTTCAAATTTTGATAGATTCAATTGTCACTTGACATGAACCTGTGTTTCAATATTCAGCTCGCTGTGATGACGAAAAGTGGGTCTACGAGAGTGTCGAAAATAGTAAAAAAGAAATATCCGGACAGACAAATTCGTGTACGAGTTAAAGGGAATGGCCTCAAAAAAGGGATTTTAGTTTTATACGTGCAAAAATTTTACTCAACGCATTTCATGTACATACTACATCCAATTTTTGAGCGTCTCATAAATTGTTCATTAAGTACTGGATACTTAGAAGGAGTGTAGTGTCACGCCAATTGAAAAGGCTAGAGGTCTGATAACAGTGAAAATTATAGACCCATAAATGCATTGCCAACTTGCGAGACGATATTAGAAAAAATAGTTCATAGTCAACTTGAAATCTGTTTCAACAAAAATGATCTTTTTATGAAGAATCTGTTGGGTTTTAGAAAGCGACATTCATGTGAAACGGCATTAAACCAAGTATAATAGTTAACTAGAAAGAAGAAGAAAATAGGGTCATTGTAGTTTTCTTGGATCTTAAAAGAGCATTTGAAACCATAGATGTAGAAGCATATTAATACGAATACGAGTTGAAATCGAATCTCATAATCAAAATACAGAATTTAAGTGGTTTGAATTGTTATTTGGAAAATAGAACACAAAGGACTTCGGTGAATAATGTCTTATCCGTTAGTATAATGATATCGTTTGGTGTTCCATAAGGATCTATTCTCGGACCTCTTCTATTTATTACATATATTAATGACATAGACAATGTATTAACAAACTCAAAAATCATTCTTTTTGCAGGCGATGCACTCGTATGTATATGTGACAGGGAAAGATGGAAAATAATGTCAGTGCGAAATTCAGGAAGATTTGGAGAGACTAGAAGATTGGTTTAAAGAAAATAAATTAAAAGTTAATGTGAGTAAAACTAAGTATCTATATGACATTTAAATATAACTGTGACCTGTGAACTTAACAATGGATAATGGACAAATAGAACAAATTGATGAAATTAAGTATCTAGGCATCTTTTTATTTATTTAGAACTTCATAAATGATCTGATTACTGAGTTTTCAAAAGTGAAATATAACAATAAAATAACAAAAGCATACATAACCATAATAATGATAAAAAGTATACATAACAATAATAATGAAAAACAAGTAACTTTAACTAAGCTGATCTCTTATTTGACTTTTTGAAAGATGAAAGTCAATGCAATCAAACTGGCGGTTAAAGAGCCGAGACATTGATGAAACCGGCTCGTGCATGCCCATAGTTTGTACTATGCTGAGGAACAACGAAGAAGTCACAGTTCCTCAAGGATCGCACAGGAACAGATATATTGAAAGTATTTAAGAGCTCAGGGGAGTTTATCACTCCTTGTATACACTGAAATGCAAAGTAAACTCTGGAAGTTTTACGTCTATTCTCAAGAGAATCTAATGGAAAGAGTTTAAGTCTATCAACGTATAGAGGCAGAATAATAGGATTGTCCAAATTAAGTCGTCTCAGGGCAAATCGGATAAATCTCCGCTGCACAGCCTCGATGCGATTTATATTTACAGAATAGAAGGGAGACCAGACAGGACTGGCATGGGAAATGGGTCTAACGAATATGCAGTAGACGATCTTCGTTATGAATGGATCATTAAACTCTTTTGATCATCTCTTTATAAACCCCAGAGTAGAATTAGCCCTAGCCACGATTGATTTAATACGATGTTCGAAGGAAAGACGAGTATTAAGGAAGACACCCAAATCTTTGGTTTTGTCAAGTCTAGTTAATAAGCATCTATCTAAAGTATAATTAAACTCCAATGGCCTCCTTTTACGAGAAAAGGACATAGTAGTACATTTGCTAATATTAAGAGGAAGACAGTTAATAGCACACCATTTATGAAAGGTGTCTAAGTCCGAGTTTAAAAATCCGCACTCGTTTTCATTAGAAACAATGCGGAAGATTTTGGCATCGTCAGCATAGCAAAGAATTCTTGAATTAGCCACAGAGATACATCGTTGATGTAAATTATAAAAAGGAATGGTCCAAGATGGCTACCTTGAGGTACACCGGAAGTATTATTTATTTCGTCAGAAAGGGCTGAGCGGAATATGACTCGCTGCATACGATCAGATAAATAAGAACGAAGCCAATTAACATTGTTGATAAGAAACTGAAATTTAAAAGACATATAGAAGATTTCAATGTAAATAGGATATTTTAAAAGAATAAGGAATAGATTAGACCCACTAACTCCAAATAATGTGTATAACATGTTTATTAAGCACCACTTTGAATGTTGTTCGACAGTTTTCTTTATCTATGATAGTAACTCTTTTATAAGACTACTACAGACACTTCAAAACAGAGCCTTTTATAGTGCAATATATATGCAACTATAATATTTATGTTAAGTTCTTTGCGTTGGTTGAGTTTTAAACAGCAAATTGTAATGAATTTATTAATTTTTATATCTAGAATTAAAAGTTATGTGTTATACCGAGTTATTTAAGCAAAAGAACTCAGGAATCGGTACATTACCATTGAATGCATAGATTAAAGAATCAAGTTTATATTATTAATAAAATTACCCTCGAAAATCGGATACGAAATATAGAATAATGAAAAGCTTACAATGTAATTTTCGAACAACAGATATGTAACATCCGCATGAACATACATAAGTTCATTATACCGAAAATATCCATAAAAATGCATCCCATCTGTATATACCCCTCTGCCTTTATCACACAATTTCCATGGTGTAATTGCTTTGATGAAATATTTAATCTGATTACTACTGCAAATCGCGTTGACGTTGATATATAGGAAAATTCAGAGATTAATTTGTGTCACAACTTGTGCAAATGTCAAACAATTTACCAAAGTTCTGTCTCCCATAACGAATGCAATCTGTATCCCACTATGTACTGTCCTCATATCCTAATCTAATTCCACACCCCATTTCTTTCCGTCCTTTCAGTGATTCTATTTATAGAGAGTATTCCCTGTGGAGTATTGCTATATGTAGTATTATTATTCCCTGGATCTTTGTTGAATTATAAAAAAAAAAAAAGAGTTGGCTTTTAGGGATAGATGCGAGGTTGCCTGTATATAAAAGGTATTAAATACTATACCAGAAGAGCTCTTGTGGAATTTATTCAGCTTGTTATAAGGGCTACCAATAATATGAAACTTTCTGTGCGGTACGAGTTTTCCTCCATTAACATGAACATCTTTGAAACATTTAATGTTAGAACTCCTTAACAAACGAGTCATACAGGCCTATGTATGTATGCTAAACCCTTCTCAAATATAACAAATGTACAACAACAGAAGGACACTATATTTCAATTAAATAAGTTCCTATACAAGACCTTTAGCAGCAGATGAGTTCTTTGAACCATCCAGTTTTTTTTAATTAACTTGTGATATACATATTTAATGAGCCACCACTACCTTTTGGAACATCATTAAAATATCTTTCGTTCGATCAACATAAAATGTTGTGAGCTTTGAATGATGCCCCCACCCCCTCTCTCACCCTTATTACAATAAATTTGAAATTCAACTACGAAATATCAAAATTTCATTATACAGTTGCAGGATCTTAATGGCAAACTCATTATGCAAAAGCATTATTCGTTTTATCCGAATTAAACACTCTTGAACATCTAAAGATTATCGATTTTTTATTCATCCTCATATCCTGGTTGGATTTGCTCTTAATAAACCAAAGCCAGTGTATACTCCAAAGTGCAAATATCGAGTGTCATTTGCAGTACCGATTTCAGCTCTGCGGATATTTTAGAATCCTTAGCGTATACACACAATATATTCTCTTCAAATTGGATTTTGCATAAGACATCCAATACGATCTTATAAATTTTTCTTTAGCTCCCAGTTAAGAAAAAAGGATGACAGAGAAATATATATCGTCAAATTTAAAATTGTCGTCCAAGTTAATTTTATCCGATTATATGGGGGTAAAATATACACATCGCGCGCGAGTATTTGTCCTTCTAATACAACCAAGACAGCAATCCGGTTTGATGGAGTTTTTCTTTTAAATTTTTAAATAGAAAGCATTTAGATTCGCTTGGAAAATATTGAAGGACATTATCATTTGTTTACAGGATGACATTAAGGGGGTAAGTCCTTTTGCAATTTAGCTTCCGTAGCAAAATGAGCCACATCCTAATAGAAAATTAAATTTCTCAGTTCAAAAAGGTTTCAGGTTGAAGATATTTTTAGAAAAGTCGGGGTCGGTAAGTATAGGTATGCGCATATTTACGTCAGCAACATAAAAAATGAAAACTAACAAAAAAACCTTTTAACGCGGCCAACAACAACAAAATGAGAGTTTTATGCAACCAACACTGATGGTATTAAAAGTCCATTAATCTCCTTTAAGTATACACGTTTTATAGGAAAGATGTTGAATTTCAGAAATTACCCCCTCAAGTAATAAAGTCAAAAATATTACCAGAAAATCTCTCAATCCAGTATAGATTTGGTATGGGAAAACTGACCGAAAAGATTAAATGGTGAGATTCATGACCGCATTATGTAATGAAGCACTCAGGAATTATATGTACATATATAGCACAGTCAGAACAGAAGGATAACCTGAGCTGTCTGATGATACGCTATACCTACTCGTACCTATATAAATGATAAAACATCTGCGAAGATAAATTTATAGCTTTTAAGCTTAACAGCGAATGCATAGTTACTGTTCCGCTTTTTCGGAATTAATATCGCGACGACGTTAGGGAAATTTAAGATCCTCTAAAATATTAAAACCGAAATTGCAATCGTTGCACTTTCAGAACACCGTAAACCGCTACTTAACGTTATATCGTTTAACATGATGTTTGATGGGGGTATAAGTTTCAAAGGTTTCCCAACATTATAGCTTCCGGCTTTTAGTGGGTGTGGGTACTTCGAAAATTTAAATAGCTGTTATTATTTATGTTTATTACCTTGCAGCAGCAATCAAACAGAACTTTCTACAACTTCTGCTCTCATTTAATTTATCTCGGTAGTAATTAAACATTATTAAAACTTTAATATTAAAATTTAAAAAAAATTAATGTATATATGTAAATTTTATCATGCTATAAAAATACAGGAGATGATGTAATGCCGGACGAAATGGTGTTACCCAAGGCTCCCAAATTATGCTACAAAAGGTTTCCTTAGTAAACTTAACTTTACACTTTTAAATACACCCCAAGCATACTTGCAACATTTCTACGGTGTACTTTAAATCGGTTATGTTCTGTTAACACTTCTAACAGAGCTGTAATAAAAAATATTTGCAATACAGTAGCATTAAAAGTAATCCAAGCTGCATACAATTACCATTAATTGGAATGATAATCTAAAACTATAATTTACAATTATAATTAATAAGGTTCTGGTAATGCATCAATTCATACACTTAGAGAACATGAACATTTTTGAAATTCGATGAATTTTTCCGCATCATTCTCAATTACTCACACTCCAATCAAAATTGTATGAAAACCGAAAACAAATTAAATTTAACTTGAAAATGACAGCAAAAAGAAGGATTTGCCCGATTTAGTTCATTTTTGAGGCCAGCCCGTCCCTTTAACTCGTACACGAATTTGTCTGTCTGTATATTTCTTTTTTACTATTTTCGACACTCTCGTAGACCCACTTTGAACCGGAAATTTCCATGGAAAACCCGGAAAATCGGGAAAAATCATTTGAAAATTCGGTACAAATTTGATTAGTGAGAAATCCGTTTCAGAAAAAATGCAGAGTTTTCCGATTTTTCCGGAAAAAAAATCAGGAATTTTCCGACTTTTCCGGTAAAAAAGTTTTCTAAATGATGCAGGATCAAGTTCCCTATCAACTGGCATCATTACTTTCTCTCAGACAATGGTGAAAACTTGCAGAAAAAATCGAGAAAAATTCATGTAAAAAGCTTTTCCGGAGTTTTTCCGACCAAGGAAGCGCTTGAGCGTTTTGCAACCTAAGACAAAGTTGTAGAGCGAAATGAGTTGCATAAAATTGCTTTTGTGAAAAATTCCATGGAAAACCCGGAAAAGCGGAAAATCATCGGAAAAATTTTCATCGATATGATTAGTGATAAATCTGTTTCAGGAAAAGTGCAGAATTTTCCAATTTTTCTGGAATTTCCGGAAAATTTTCCAACAAAAGTTTTATAAGCTATGCGGAATCATTTTTTTTCCGTCCTACTGGCATCAATACTTTCTCTTCAACAATCATGAAAAATCGAGGAAAAATCATGTAATTTTTTAAAAAAAATTAATAGTAATATGAAAAGTCTATGGAAAATCGGGAAAATTCATGTTATATGGGATCAAGTTGGAATACAGCTAAAAAGCGCTGTTTAAAACATAATTTGAATTTCAGAAAACCGTTGCAGTACTTCAACGATTTGATACTCGAAAAAGTTTTGTTTTCGGATCGGCACCAAACATGACTTAAAAATTGTTTTAATATATCTCCATGCAGCACGTAATAACAATTTAGTTAACGTGAAAAGGGCAGAAAATAAAATAAGTAAAAAACGAGTTTTCAAACAAAACTGAGGCCAAGCCGCATGAAAAATTAGAAAATAAACTTTTCTTCACACACACAGAGGTGGACTCAGATTTTATTCGCTGACAATCACCGATATATTTCAGTATGATCAATCAGAGGCAATAAGTGATTTGATTCATGAAGAGAAAGAATATTCAAGAGAAATGTCCCAATCAAAAAATCTGAGTCCACCTCTGTGTGTGACGAAAAGTTTATTTTCTACTTTTTCATGCGGCTTGGCCTCAGTTTTGTTTGAAAACTCGTTTTTTACTTATTTTATTGAAATTGTATTTGCAATATTTATGGAAACTCGGTGTACAAAATTTGAGCTCTCCACGTCCACACGTTCTCAAGCAGTTTCCAAATTACCCGATTAGTCCCGTTTTCGTCCTTAAATCTACAATTCTTTAAAAAGTACATATGCAAAATGTCAGCTCTTTAAGTAACGCGCTTTGCAGTGATCGTAAGAACGAACAGGCAGTTGGTTGATGTATTTTCTACATTAAGTTTTCTTCAGGAATTGAATCAACTGCACAGAACAGTTCACAGCCGTAAATAAGTTGTGGTACTACAATGGCTTTAATTGAAAATAGTCGAGTCTGCACGGGCATTGTACAATGCAACCAAAGATAAGACAACAGATTTGGCATGATCCGACCAAGTAAAATTTCGATTCAATGTTACACCAAGGCAGCGCTGACTATGTCAATTACGGTTTTATGTATAATTATGGCAGTGGACTTAGAAGTGCTCAGAGCCAGCTTGTTTTCAACGGCTCAATTATAGACGTTTCTTAAATCGGAATTCATGCACACGACAGCACCACTAATTTGATTCTTATGCCTAGAAATGTATAACTGAACATCGTCAGCATACAAGTGGTATCTACAATGCAGAATAACACTACTGGTAAGATCGTTGATGAAGATGGTAAACAGCAAAGGTCCTAGGATAGAACCTTGGAGCACACCACTAAATACTGGCAGAAAATTAGAAACTTTGCCGTCACAACAAAACCTTTTGCTGCTTGCTTGTGAGGTAACTGGTAATGAGCTTACATGCTGGAGTAGAGAAATCAAAATGTGTAATGACTTTATTAATTAAGACGGTATGGCGCGATCAAATGCTTTCGAGAAATTCTAATAGGCTTAGAATAGTTAAATTATTTGCCGCCATTTCTTCATGAATGTCATCGCTTATTTTAATTAAGGCTATGATGCAGCTATGCTTTGGCCTAAAGCTACTTTACTTACTTTCAATATATACTTTTCGAGCACTTTTGAAAAGAAAAGTAGTATTGAAATAGGACGATATTCCTGGGTTCCTAATTTTTTAAGAACTGGAACGAAGTTAACCAATTTCCAGTTGATGGGAAATGTTGAAGATTAAATAATAATATTAAAAATATAAGTTAAATGTGCAATTAGGAAAGGAATTGGGTTTTTCATAAACCTCGACTGAATACCATCAATTTCCATGACATTGGATCTAATGGCCATTATTGCTGTATACACTTTAGTCTCCGTTACATTTATGAATGACTACCAGTTATTTGGATCGTCCCGATGAAAAGTTGTTAAAACGTCTCCTATTTCTGCCGTCGTAGATTCATTGGCGGTGGATAAGATTTAGTTCATTTAAATCCTTAGAAACAATAGAGGAATCTGATTTACCAACCCCGATGCCTATTAAATTCATCCACAACTTTTTATTATGGAACTTCAAAATTATTTTTTGATCGACGGATTTCCCGGTTTACTGAATTCCGGAGAGTACGAAAAATGTTCCAACATTCAGGAGTTCTAAAGAGTTTTCACCTTCTATAGTTCAAATTACGTTGATAAAGTAGATTTTTCATTCTCGGTGTAAACCAGGGATAGGTGGGATCAATAGTAAGCCTTCTTTTAAGTGGTACAAATCTATTAAAAAGATAGTTCACTAAAGAACCAATATGAACAACTTGATCATTAACTAATACCAAGAAATATAATCGATGCCAGTCCAATTCAGATGCCTCTGCATATGGTCTGTCGTGGTCAATATTAGAAAAATCTTCTACAGCATCCGTTAGCCCCACACCATATATGAAAAATATTAAATTATGCCTGGAAAAGTTGGGTACTGAAAATTGGTTCAAAAATTCTACTTTTCATTATTAACAATGAAAAGGTCTAGCATTGAGGACGAGGTGGAAGTAAAATTCGTTGGACATGTATTATTCACAAAATTTAAGCCAAACGACTCGATCATATCTCTGAAGTATTTTGCTGTGCCATTGGCAGCTAGTAAATCTATGTTGAAATCACCACAGATAATTAAATCGGCATACTGATGACTAATGTCAGCAATTAGTATCTCCACTGCAGTGATATTCAATATATGTATGAGGTGGTTTATAGACTGTACCGATTAAGCATCTTTGATGGTTAATAAGAATTTCAAGAAATATGTATTCAAACTCTACAAAATGGTCAGAATAAGCAACAATATGTGAATGGAATGTGCTATTTACATACATCGCCGTCTACTCGGCCCGTGCGATCATTCCTAAAAACCTTAAACTTTTGTGAGCTGACAAGATCATTGTCAATATGTGGCCGCAGCCAAGTCTCAGACACATAAATCACATCCAAATGGTGAATTATTAAAAGTATTTCTAAATTTGTCATATGCTCGCATAGTATTTGCAAAACACTACAAATGTAAGGTGAGCCCTTCAGTGGATTCCTGGTTACATGGGTATCATAGGGAATGAAAGGTCTGACCTTCTAACCAGGTCTGGGTCTGGTTGTCCATTCCTCGGACGACCGGAACCCGCTACCTGTGTTATTGGGTCTCTCATCAAAGTGAATGTTCGTATGAAACATGAGCACCTGGGATGGGCGAACCTGAGTACTTGCAGATACACACAACTTTTTTCTTGATTGGCTCAATAGGAATTTCTCTGATTTTCTCTTGAGGCTCGGAAGGAAATAATGCAAAACTGTAGAGCAGGCTGGATACGAGGACTGGAAGGTTTTGGTGAAAGGGTTCTAGCGGGTTAGCACAATGGGCAACCCTGGCCTCCATACTTGGGATCTCTCATCCCCCTGCCTAAAAAACAAAACAAAAATTAACTGGGGGAACAACAACAAAATTTAAAGGCTCTTTTCAACATAAGGTAAGAATTTTTAGTCGGTATAGTATACGCCAGCAAAACAACCGAAATAAACATAAAACTCACAAAAATTCCATATCCTCAATCAACTCAAAGCAATAAAATTAATAATATAATATTTCTTTCAAAATTTACTCACTTTTTTTTTTTTTTTTGATTAGATACTCCAACAAATCATTAAAGTCTCATAAGACTTCATTCACTCTGTCTACTCATATCTCTCGGGCAAAATACTTATTCTGAATGAACTTTCTCATCCGCCACAGCAAATGCCCTTTTCCAAAAATTCCCCACTATTTAGTACAGTTCCTTACATCATAAATCCAATTTGTACGTTCGCATCGGGTGTCAAAGAAGCCCATCAGAAGCATGTTCTATATATTCTGACACCTTGACTTCACAATAACATTATTAAACACGTTAACACCACACTTAATTAAGAGCTAGCCGAAATCACGAGATGGTTGGTGGTTCAACAATTTCACGTTCCAAAAAAAATAAAACAAATAAACAAAACGAAAAATAACGAATTTTGTTTATTCAAATCACTCGTTTCAACTGGCAAGTATATGGGTACAGGACAGGTACCAACTCGTAAATTGGTTAATTGGCGTTGATAAATTTTCTACATGTATATACCTAGGTACTCGTACACATTACCGTTTATTCTCCCCGAGACATAATGAAAACACATCAACCGACTCAATCAACCTACTAAGAAATTAAGAAAATTAGCACGCTTTTTTCACCCTAGTCTTGTTGTCGTTTCATTTATTTTCGTAACCACTAAGAAGAAAAGCTTCTCCCTCCAACCATGACATTGTGCCGTTTTAGTTTTGTTTTTCTTTTCGTTTTCGTATTTTGTTTTCATTTTTGCACCAAGCAAAAAACCAAGAAGCTTGCTCATGGAGAAAACCAGAATCAGATTATCTTCGCTCTGGTTGTAGCAGGATGAGAGAAGACTATAACAGGGAGGAGTACAACTAATTCGGTTTACTTCCTGGTGGTGCCCCAACCATTTCTACATTGTGGTCTGGTAGTACTGGGAAATTGGAGTTTTCAATCTCAGGTAAACCACTCCGGATATTGCGATGATACCAAAGGGATTGTCGGTAATGATAACAAGAAATGGAATTTTCAGTCTGACACTCGCTACATACTTACATACTTACTACATATTACATATATTGTTTTAGTTTTAAAAATAGACGAGCTGGTTTTTTGGTTTTGTAAAAAACCAACAAGAGACTATAGGAAGGAGCGATGTCTGGTAGGGTGGTCTGGATATGTACATTCATTTGGCGATAATTTTATGACGTAATCAGCAGAAAATTTAAAAATAAAATTAATGTTCTCTTGAACGGAAGTTTTATGATCCACATATTTTTTTTTATGACCTTGTTTACAATAAAATTATGTAGACAAAAAAGAATTTTACTTTCTAATAATTGCAAACAGATTGTATCATTGTTTTTTTTTTTAATTAATTTTTATTGAGCTAACAAAAGCAGACCAATTTGCCCAAAAGAATTTTAATCTAAACAAATTATTTAAAAACAAAATTTGGTAAAACAAATTAAATTTGCAATAAACTTATACAGGACATAAAGGATTAATTTTCTTGAATTTTTCTAAATACGAATTTCCCGGCCATCCGTATAAGTGGAATTGTTCATCAGATGGAAATGATTTTACGGAGACTATTTCAGAAATTATATTTCAGAAATTTTTGTCCGAAAATTGGTTTGCGGGGAAATTTTTGTCTGAAAATGTCGGAAGATCTTAAAATCGCAATAAGTAGTGGTTTAAGGATTGAACCCTAAGGTACGCCATTATAAACTGATATAAAAATAGAAAATATTTTGTTAGCAAGAGATAAGATTTGATAAGCTTACTGACAAGAGAAATGATATTATATTTCTATATTTCTGTGTTTTTTCAATTAAAAGTTTACGATCGATGGGCAAACTACATTGACTTCATTTAATCCGTAGAATGTAGAATTTGACCATGAAATAATTTTTTTAAAAAACATTAGAAAAAAACATAAGTAAGTACTGAATTGCTTGATATCTGTGATGTGTACTGAGAAAAAGATAAAAACGCTAATATAATACCAGCCTTTTCCAATAGATATACTCTAAAAAATTTGCTATCTAATAACAAGATAAAACCTAAAATTGATACAGTGGAAAGAAGTGAAGTCTCTAAGCTTAACTGCAACGATTGCCAAGCTGTTTATATAGGGAAAACAAGAAGATCTCTTAAGACAAGATTTTCTGAACACATAAAGTCTAGTAAATCCAATAACCCGAACTCTGGCTTTGCAAAACATTCAGCTAATTTAAAGGACATGGAACTGGTGCATTGCTTAAAAGGTGGAAAATATTAGACAAGTACTAAATCTATGAAATCAGAAAGCAACAGAAGAATGGTACTTTTCTAGTTAACGACCAAATTGATTTCAGTAACAGAAGCCCTCTGCTAGACCCTGTTATAGTTAAAATTAACTCTCAGAGAATCTAGCATGCTCAATCACAATTGTTAATTAGTAGTCGTTTAGCCTTGATAATGTTCTGACCGAACGAAACGCGTCGGCTTTAATTTTTTGTTTTTTTTTTTAATAAAATGATAAATATATTTTAAGTGGAACATAAATTGCCAAGTGTTTTTTAAATTATTTACATTTGACATCAACAAAAAATAAGACTTCTTGGAATAGGGATAATCATTGCATATACCTCCACCTCAATTAGTAACAAGAATTTATTATTGTATTGAAAATATCGATAAGAACATATATAAATTAAAGGAAGTGTAATAATGCGGTAGAAGTCTGTTCACGTATTCGTTATGACCATGAAAGTAGTAAAGGAGGTTTGATGCAAATAATTAAAAATAAAACAAAACTCAGAACATTAAAGAACAGAAAAATTTAAACAAAGAAATGTTTTCAAAAATAAACTTAAGAAAAGTCTAGTGTCTGTATGTAATAATGTCTAATCCTAGCATGCTTTTTAGGGTTCCGTACCCAAAGAAGAGTGCCAAGGGACCCTATTACTAAGCCTCCGCTGTCCGTTCGTCTGTCTGTCCGTCAGCGGGCTGTATCTCATAAACCGTAATAGGTAGACAGTTGAAATTTTCACAGAGTGTGTATTTCTATTGCCGCTATAACAACAAATAACATTAAAAATAACATTAAAGGGGGGCTCCATACAAGAAAGGCGATTTTTTCTGCGTTTTTTGTTCGACCTTTACAATCGCTGTATCTCTGGGTAGTAGGTAATAGGTAAACACATGAAATTTTCAAACATTGAGTATTACTATAGCTGCTATAACAACAAAGTAATGAAAATAAAATAAAGTTAATAATTAAAGAAGGTTTTTGCTTGATCTAAACCGTATACATAGTAATAAATCTTGTACGATGATGGTACACCAAAAAAAAAAAAAAATTTAAAAATTTAAAAAAATAAAAAATTAATTAATAAAAAAAAAGTTGAAAATAAGAAAAAATATAAGTATAAGAGAAAATAGCGTTCTACGAACGGGAAACCTTAGCCAGTTATCCTGATATCTTTGTTTTCATATCATTTTTTCACTTCTTTTGCAAGTATTTCCAGGAATACCTACACTTTTTAGTTTAATTGCACGACTGCAACTTTCTTTAAATACGGCTTTTCGCACATTTAATAAATATTAATTTAAGTTCCAGGCCAAAATTTTCATTAAGTTATATCACAGAACAATTTAAACAATTTTATGAAAAAATCTCACAAAATAAAAAAACCTATACAAAAAAACTCGAATCTGACATTTACTTCTAACTGACATTATCATGTTAACATACGTTAACCCTTTCGCATAACAACCGAGATTCCCTCATACCGAAGGGCTTTTACACGATATTTTACTCAGATTTTTTGATTCGGACATTTCTCTTGAATATTCTTTCTCTTCATGAATCAAATCACTTATTACCTCTCATTGATCATACTGAAATATATCGGTGATTGTCAGCGAATAAAATCTGAGTCCACCTCTGTGTTTGAAGAAAAGTTTATTTTCTACCTTTTCATACGGCTTGGCCTCAGTTTTGTTTGAAAACTCGTTTTTTACTTATTTTATTTTCTGCCTTTTTCACGTTAACTAAATTTTATTACGTGCTGCATGGAGATATTTTAAAACAATTTTATGACGGCTGAAAAGACACTGATTTTCCCGATTTTCCATGTTTTCCACAGACTTTTCCTACTTACTATGAAATTTTTTTAAAAATTTCATGAATTTTCCTTGATTTTTCATGCAAGTTTTCATGATTGTTGAAGAGAAAGTATTGATGCCAGTAGGATGGAAAAGAAAATGATTCCGCATAGCTTATAAAAAAATTTTGTCGGAAATTTTTCCGGAAAAGTCGGAAAATTCCGGAAAATCCAAAAAAATTGGAAAAATCTGCACTTTTTCTGAAACAGATTTATCATATCGATGAAATTTTTTCCGATGATTTTTCCGCTTTTCCGGGTTTTCCATGGAATTTTCCGCAAAAGCAACATTCATTTCGCTCTACAACTTTGTCTTAGGTTGCAAAACGCTCAAACGTTTCCTTGGTCGGAAAAACTCCGGAAAATCGTTTTACATGAATTTTCCTCGATTTTTTCTGCAAGTTTTCACCATTGTCGGAGAGAAAGTAATGATGCCAGTTGATAGGGAACTTGATCCTGCATAATTTAGAAAACATTTTTACTGGAAAATTTTCCCGAAAAGTCGGAAAGTTCCGGAAAAAATTTTCGGAAAAATCAGAAAACTCTGCATTTTTCCTGAAACGTATTTATCACTAATCTAACTTGTACCAAATTTTCTAATGATTTTTCCCGATTTTCCGGGTTTTCCATGGAAATTTCCGATTCAAATTTTGATAAATTCAATTGTCACGCGACATGAACTTGTGTGCCAAATTTCAGCTCGCTGTGATGATGAAAAGTGGGTCTACGAGAGTGTCGAAAATAGTAAAAAAGAAATATACAGACAGACAAATTCATGTACATTGAAGTTCTTTTTTACGAAAAATTTCGCTTATGTTTACCTTTAGGTCAGTTTTACATATGTACTTCACGCGGTCATAAACAATGACTGGTATCACTGGTCACCAGCGATCAAGTGCGAACCTTGACAATTTTATGAACTTGAACTTGATATGCATAAAAGTTCTCAAAAGTACTGTTAAAAATAAATAATTCTTTTTATTTCCGCCATTTAAGCTTCATAACGAACGGTATTTAAAAAAAATCATAAAAATGATAAATTTGTGTGAAGAAAAATTCTTTTGAATGCATACAAAAACAACAAAAACAACAACAACAAATTTCTCATCAATTTCTTTCGAAGAAATGTTATTTCTTTTAGACATGTGACTGAAACTCATCTACTTAATACCTTCTATATAAACACACAACAAACTTATCAAAATAAACCAACAACAGTTCGCAGCGATTTCCTTATGTGAAAAGGCAAACTTATCACAATAATTTTCCCCATCAGGTCATTACTCATTTTTCCACGAAATTACCCCCAAAATATCTCATGTCACCCAAATTCCATTTTCTGACAATAGTAGGAAATTTATTTATGTCATTGGGTATGAGACAATTGTTCTGAAAAATTTAATATATCGAGCGTATCATTTTTTGTAGAAAAGGTGTCACCACCTGAAATAATTACACGGAACGGAGATAAGTATGTTTGTTACATGAATAGCTCAGAATTTTAAGCGTAAAGCAATTGTCATCAAATTTCAAGGTAAAACTAGTAAAGACTCCTCGCCAAAAGTTCACTCCCACCGATAAAAATGTTTTATTGTTGTTGTTGTTATTTTTTTTTTTACCTGAAATAGCGAAAATGTCATGCAAAAAAGCAATTTCGCGACTTTATTATCTATAATTGTAGGCGAAATTCTTGAAATATGTATGTATGTGTGTATTATATAGGTAAACATTGTCCTATAGTTAGTTATTAGCCGGTATATTAGCAATTTTACCTAATGACTAGTAGCTTTAGCGGCTTACACAATTTGTCGCTTTCAGAAGTATAATTTTTCATGAAAGTAGTCTTTGTATACATTTGGTCAATAGTAGCAGAAGGAAGATAGGCATAGTCATCAGGTAAGGAAATCATAAAGGTGTGAGTACTGTGAAAAAAGCTTAAATCTCAAGGACAGAACTACAACTAATTTAAATATTTACAAAATGATAGGAAGGGAGGGTGGAGACTACATAGACTAACTAAGGCCAGTCTATATACTTGTTGCTTTGTGTTCACCGTTATTACAGTCCATCAGATTTAGCAGGATTTTCAATGTAGTATGGAACTGAAAATGAACGGAAACTTAAAATAGCTGATCTATCTAGATCTATTTATATCTAGATCAATGTTGATAATTTTCATGAAACTTGAAATCCACATAAAATTAAAAACAAAAATTTTGAATTGCTTTAAAAAGTAGGAAAAGTGGAACAAGATTTTCAAATCGTCGGCAGTAGACATTGAGATTGGTTAGAGCATCTACTTGTAACTTTCCTAGTCTAAATAGGCTTTCACGTAAATTTATACGGGGAATCTTCCATCGAATCGTTCATAATTAAATTAATTCCCTCAAATCATGTTTTCCTAGTTCCCAAATGGATTTTTTATGATTTATTTAAGATCTGATATGTTCATATTTACACATCCATTAAATAGCCATTAAAATCTCAGCATTCATTTTATCTCTTACAAATAAATCCAACCGTAAAATCGAAAACTTCTCACCAGAAAGCATACATTTTGCAAGAAAATCTGCCCAAGGCCGCCTTTAATAGATTATTCCATTTTAACATTCAGGAAATCAGTACCTACCTACTTACCTCTAACCTCCAACCATAGAATCCCGAGGGGAATCACAAAAATATTTTACCATCTTCAATGAAACATCACACATGAAAACAACTCGAACAAGCTTCTTGTCAAGACTTCCGCTCGATTAAAAGCAGCTTGGCATGCTAAGGACCAGATTACTGCTGCATCTTGCGAGCTGTGACTGACTATAAAAAGAAACATGTAATACTTTAGTCTGGTATAGTACCTATGTACATCCTGCACTTTATTATACATATGTAAGTTTGTATATAAATATATGTTCCAGGAGTTTCTGATGTATACCATTAACTTACCACAAAGAAGAGCTCTTCATTAATCCAGAAAGAAATTCTGGTAGTTTGAGATTTATGTTTTTTTTTTTTTTCTGTGTGTCCTTATCCATCCACCCTTTTGATAGCGACTTATCTAAACTTTCTCTTTGAGTTTCTTGTATTACATTAAACTGTTTCCACCCTTCCCATTTGCCTGAAAAGTTCTTAAAAGTTTATTAATCTCTTTTGCTTGTCTCCGTTATTTCGATCCTCAACTGTATAGATAATTCCCTAAAATCAAACTTTTACAGATCAGTGTGACCACAAACAAAATCCCCCAAGAGGGATATCACAGAAACTGATTATCCCCTGTAATCAGAAGAATTTCATCCTTCGTTTGTTAATTTAAGTCATCTCATCTGGTAGTATATAAGATTTTGTTAGGCGGGATTAACAACAACAGCATTTAGTTAAGGTTTAATCGGGTCCAATTGAATGCTTAAACACGATGAACATCTCGTATTCATGGAGTTTTTGGTAGAAGGGTACATACACTTATGTTATAGGAACAATGGAACTTGTATATACCGAAATTATTGCGGTTAAGGACTACTTAACAGGAAATCCTGGACAGGTTAACCCCTCCGGTTAAAATGACCAAATTGTGTTTATATATTAGAAGGGTTAGCTTTTATGAAGTGACAATGAATCTTAATTTAGGTCAGAAAAGATTTATGTTCACGTGTCCTTTGCTTTATCAATGTGGCTTAGAAAAGAAGCTTAATGAAGTTGCTGGTGGTGTGTGCCTATAACTTTTTGTTTTTTTTTTTTTTTCAAGAAAACCACAAGACTTAAGGGAACTTAAAAAGGAATGACAGGTGTATAAAATATTTACGTTGCTGACGAAAATTTATGGCAGCCATATATTCATTAGAGAGGAAGTTTAGGGGGTGGGGGGATGTGGCGAGAAGATCTATTCTTATCGTAAGTGTCTGGCGTATTAAGCGAAAATGCATTATGCGATGAGAAATAAATCAAGGCAACAACAACAAACGAAGCTGTTTCAATCATGTTCGATAAGCTGCAAGCGTTTCAATGACTTGTTGAAAATGATGAATGAAAAGAAAATTCAGCTAAGAATTGATTTAGAGATGAATCGTGAATTATTTTTTACAGTGACTTTTGAGAGAGATGATCCTAATGGAGGTTTAATGGAGAAGAAATTTTTTTTTTTTATCTGAATTACTTTTGTTTACTCTTCTGGATAAAAAAAAACAAACATTGCATTAATTTCAATTTCAATTAACTTGGAAAGGGATTAGCTGAGTGCTGTGCTGGTGCTTTTTGTATAATACTAAATTAGGTGTCCTCGTTAATTTATTGAAATTTCAAAATATGAAATACATACATATGTATTTTCGCATTTTCATTTTATTAACTAAAAAATAAGTAAAAAACGAGTTTTCAAACAAAACTGATGCCAAGCCGCATGAAAAAGTAGAAAATAAACTTTTCTTCACACACAGAGGTGGACTCAGATTTTTTGATTCGGACATTTCTCTTGAATATTCTTTCTCTTCATGAATCAAATCACTTATTACCTCTGATTGATCATACTGAAATAATCGGTGATTGTCAGCGAATAAAATCTGAGTCCACCTCTGTGTGTGAAGAAAAGTTTATTTTCTACTTTTTCATACGGCTTGGCCTCAGTTAACTAAATTGTTATTACGTGCTGCATGGATATTTTAAAACAAAAAATGATTCCGCATGGCACATAAAACTTTTTTGTCGAAAAATTTTCCAGAAAAATTGGAAAATTCCGGAAAATTTCGGAAAATTTTCCAGAAAAATTGGAAAATTCTGCAGTTTTCCTGAAACAGATTTATCACTAATCATGTCGATGATTTCCGATAATTTTCCCGCTTTTCCGGGTTTTCCATGGAGTTTTCCGCAAGAACAACTTTATGCAACACAATTCGCTCTACAACTTTGTCTTAGGTTGCAAAACGCTCAAACGCTTCCTTGGTCGGAAAAACTCCGGAAAAGCGTTTTACATGAATTTTCCTCGATTTTTTGTGAAAGTTTTCACCATTGTCGGAGAGAAAGTAATGATGCCAGTTGATATGGAACTTGATCCTGCATAATTTAGAAAACTTTTTTACCGGAAAATTTTCCTGAAAAGTCAGAAAATTTCGGGAACAATTTTCGAAAAAATCGGAAAACTCTGCATTTTTCCTGAAACGGATTTATCACTAACCAAATTTGTACCAAATTTTCAAATGTTTTTTGCCCGATTTTCCGGGTTTTCCATGGAAATTTCCGGTTCAAATTTTGATAGATTCAATTGTCACGCGATATGAACTTGTGTGCCAAATTTCAGCTCGCTGTGATGACGAAAAGTGGGTCTACGAAAGTGTCGAAAATAGTAAAAAAGAAATATACAGACAGAAAAATTCGTGAACGAGTTAAAGGGACGGGCTGGCCTCAAAAAGACCTTCCTTGGTGGAACAGTCAGTTCGGTAAACTAAGAAAAATCCTGAGAAAGCAGTGCTAAGGCCACTCAGTAATGGGAGGCATATAAAATATAAAAAAAAGCTTCAACCGAATACAATAACGAGCTCGGTGATCCATAAGAGAAATCTAAAGAAACTTCTGCGTGAAATTAAGAGCACCTGAAAAGCTTCGCGACTCCAAAAGGCTTCTCTAAGGATCATAACAACGGCATTGGCTCCCTCAAACACTGTGAGTGATTGCACTTCCCACTCTGCAACTTTGTGACCGACGAACTCGACGTAGACGCCAAATCCTCAGTGATACCAGCTGGTACTAAACAAGGAATAGCGATCAGCAAAGAAGATTATCACCGAGATGGGCTGTCATGTATTTCAAACCTTTTAAAGCTTCTACCGGTGACGGAATATTTCCGGCGTTACTGCAAGAATCGCTGGATTACACTAAGCCCCTCATCACCGAGATATTTAGGGTCAGTCTGTGCACGGAATATATGCCCAAGGCATGGAGACTAACCAAGATTGTTTATATACCGAAAGCGGATAAAAAACCACCCAGCGAGGCAAATCATACAGCCCTGTCAGTCTGACATCATTTTTCCTAAACAATCTCGACAAGACAACTATATTCGGACGATGGCCCTCAAAAGCTGTCCACTCAATGCCAATCTGTATTTCTACCAATTCGCAGTCTGGTAAAGACTATCAAGAAAACCTTACAAGAGAAGGAGGTCCTTATATGTTTCTTCATGGACATACAAGGTACCTTCGACAACACTCTATTTGACTCGATCAAAAGGGTATCCGAAGATAGAGGCATAGAAACCTGCATCGACAGATGGATTGGCAAAGGAAAAGAACATAGGACTATCAATAAACCCTGATAAAACATTGTTAGCTCCCTTTACTAGGAAAAGGAGTCTCCAGATCACATTGCCTAAGATAAATGGATTTGCAATAGAATATTCCAAAGAACCAAAATATCTAGGAGCAATCCTACACAGAAGTTTACCTGGAATCCCCACCACCTTGGAATGATAACTAACAAAGCCAGTTGGGCATTCAGCTCATACCACAGGCTTTTCAGGAAAAAGTGGGATATATGAACCCCAAAATGAACTTATGGATCTTCCAGGGCATAGTTAGACCCATACTTTCTTACGGGGCAAATGTCTGGTGGCCTAAAACATTACAGGCAACCACCAAGAGAACCCTTGATAAATTGCAAAGAATTTTAGACGACACTGGCACCTTCACTTCATGTCCTCAACGAGCGCTTGAAGTCATTCTTGCTTACAGCCAGTCTACCTCTTTATTCCAGAGGGAAGCAGCGGCTAGTATGCTTCGAAAAAAAAGGACAGATACTAGGCAAGGGGTTCTAGTTCCCGCGACGGGCCCAAGTCTGGTATACTGACGAATCCGGGAAGGATGGCAAATCAGAGGTGGAACTTCCATTTTTCAGACAGAAGTCTATGCTATAGAGGTTGGAGCTCAGGAAAACCTAAAAAGGGCTGCAAGAACTGCAACAAGCTACGCTCTTAGCTCTTTCCTCTCAAGTCTTTAAGTCGAAACTAATCTGGACGTGCTACTCGGAGCTCCAGCTACTGTCTAGGGACAACCAATTAACCTTGGTTTATGTACCTGAACGCGAAGGAGTGGACGGTAATGAAAAAGCGGACGAACTGGCTAAAACCGAAGCTGACTGTCCGTATACTGGTCCCTACCCGACATTTGGCCTACCAAAAAGCCACTTTGGGGGGAAACTGATTAAGTGGGAAAACAGGCAACTGGATCTTCTTTAGTGTAGCGCGAAGTAATTCTTCAACTGCTCTCCTCTCCAGACGCGCCAACTTATTGGACTTAGTAGTGTTAAATGTTTGCTAACGCAGTCAATGGTCATGGCCGCTTCCGTCACTTCTTGAAGAAAATAGGCAAATCCGACAGTGAACTGTGTCGACTGTGCGAAGAGGAAGATGAAACCTCAATGCATGTTATATGTGAGTGCCCAACGCTTGCAGGTCTAAGGCTACAAATCACTGGAGGAACACTTATCTCTGCAAAAAAGGTCTGCAATCTAACCCCAAGAGAAATAATCGAGCTCGTTAAAAGACTCGATTTTGCCTAACCACCTTAGGGGAAGACGCAATAGCATAGTCGCCCCTACTCTTAAAAGAGTTTTTGTAGATTTAAGTTCGAAATTGGTAAAAATTGGGCAAATCCTTTAAAGGGTGGTTGCTATTCAGAAAAATTTCATTTTTCACGAAACCGATCACCTTGTAGAAGGACCATTTGCAATTGGGATGTGAAACTTTCAGAGTTCGCAAATAGCGAATATTTTTTTTTCTGAAATTTCGCGAACCGAACGAAAAATATTGTTTTTTAATAATATTTTTTTTTTTACAAAAACAGTATTATTAACTATTGAAGACCTCTAGCACTTTTTGAGGCCAGCCCGTCCCTTTAACTCGTACACGAATTTGTCTGTCTATTTATTTATATATTTCTTTTTTACTATTTTTGACACTCTCGTAGACCCACTTTTCGTCATCACAGCGAGCTGAAATTTGGCACACAAGTTCATATCGCGTGACAATTGAATCTATCAAAATTTGAACCGGAAATTTTCTATGGAAAGCCCGGAAAATCGGGAAAAATCATTTGAAAATTTGGTACAAATTTGATTAGTTATAAATCCATTTCACGAAAAATGCAGAGTTTTCCGATTTTTCCGAAAAAAATTTCCGGAATTTTCCGACTTTTCCGGAAAATGTTCCGGTACAAAAGTTTTCTAAATTATGCAGGATCAAGTTCCATATCAACTGGCATCATTACTTTCTCTCCGACAATGGTGAAAACTTGCAGAAAAAATCGAGGAAAATTCATCTAAAACGCTTTTCCGGAGTTTTTCAGACCAAGGACGCGTTTGAGCGTTTTTCAACCTAAGACAATGTTGTAGAGCGAAATGAGTTGCATAAAGTTACTTTGCTGGAAAACTCCGTGGAAAACCCGGAAAAGCGGGAAAATTATCGGACAAATTTTCATCGATATGATTAGTGATAAATCTGTTTCAGGAAAAATGCAGAATTTTCCAATTTTTCTAGAAAATTTTCCGTAATTTTCCGACTTTTCCGGAAAATTTTCCAACAAAAAAGTTTTATAAGCTATGCGGAATCATTTTTTTTCCGTCCTACTGGCATCAATACTTTCTCTTCAACATTCATGAAAACTTGCATGAAAAATCGAGGAAAATTCATGTAAATTTTTAAAAAAAAATTTGATAGTAATAGGAAAAGTCTGTGGAAAACATGGAAAATCGCGAAAATTCAGTAAATCAGTGCCTTTTCAGCCTGTTGTTTTAAAATATCTCCATGCAGCACGTAATAACAATTTAGTTAACGTGAAAAAGGCAGAAAATAAAATAAGTAAAAAACGAGTTTTCAAACAAAACTGAGGCCAAGCCGCATGAAAAAGTAGAAAATAAACTTTTCTTTACACGCAGAGGTGGACTCAGATTTTATTCGCTGACAATCACCGATATATTTCAGTATGATCAATGAGAGGTAATAAGTGATTTGATTCATGAAGAGAAAGAATATTCAAGAGAAATGTCCGAATCAAAAAATCTGAGTCCACCTCTGTGTGTGAAGAAAAGTTTATTTTCTACTTTTACATGCGGCTTGGCCTCAGTTTTGTTTGAAAACTCGTTTTTTACTTATTTTATTTTCTGCCTTTTTCACGTTAACTAAATTGTTATTACGTGCTGCATGGAGATATTTTAAAACAACAGGCTGAAAAGGCACTGATTTACTGAATTTTCGCGATTTTCCATGTTTTCCACAGACTTTTCCTATTACTATCAAATTTTTTTTTAAAAATTTACATGAATTTTCATCGATTTTTCATGCAAGTTTTCATGAATGTTGAAGAGAAAGTATTGATGCCAGTAGGACGGAAAAAAAATGATTCCGCATAGCTTATAAAACTTTTTTGTTGGAAAATTTTCCGGAAAAGTCGGAAAATTACGGAAAATTTTCTAGAAAAATTGGAAAATTCTGCATTTTTCCTGAAACAGATTTATCACTAATCATATCGATGAAAATTTGTCCGATAATTTTCCCGCTTTTCCGGGTTTTCCACGGAGTTTTCCAGCAAAGTAACTTTATGCAACTCATTTCGCTCTACAACATTGTCTTAGGTTGAAAAACGCTCAAACGCGTCCTTGGTCTGAAAAACTCCGGAAAAGCGTTTTACATGAATTTTCCTCGATTTTTTCTGCAAGTTTTCACCATTGTCGGAGAGAAAGTAATGATGCCAGTTGATAGGGAACTTGATCCTGCATAATTTAGAAAACTTTTGTACCGGAACATTTTCCGGAAAAGTCGGAAAATTCCGGAAATTTTTTTCGTTTTTTACTTATTTTATTTTATTCTAATTCAAACGATATTTTGATAACGAAAATCTTTTAAAACCTGCATAACGTAAAGATCATAAGGGGTGATTTCGAATAAAAGTTTTTGAACTTAAGCTTCAAAAAAGTAAGTTTTACCAAACATTTTATTTTGCTGTAAGTATTTTGATTAAAGCATAAAGATCACAATTAGCATACAATAGAATACTGTTCCTCTCTCTATCTTCTGTGCTGCAGGCTTACAACCGCACAGAACAGAATCTATTATGCACCGCTATTGATAAAATTTCAATAAAGGAAAAATTCTCTTACAATCTTGCATATTACAAAAGCAAAAAAATTATCAACATAAAAAAAGATTAAAAAATATCCAATTGCATTATGCATCACTGACATGCATTGCGCATATAAAAATCTTCGCCTCTAGCATCTGCACCAAATCGAGTTGCCGAAACCTAGATATATATTTCGTTGCGGATATACCAGGAATCCGGCTAGCCTTTAACCTTTCGATTTACAGCAGCCTTCTATCTAACCCCAAGAGCATACTTTCACAGAATCTGCTTCCGAGCATCTTTAGCGAACATTAGAAAAGTTTTTTTTTTCATTTTTTTTTTTTTACAAATTCACCGCTCCTCCTACCCTGTAAGAAGATAATACTCACTACAATGGATCCCACGAAATCTCCCATGACGTCTTCTATGTACGTGCAGCAGGTGGAAAAAGTTAGAGAACTACTAAAGAATGATATTTGATATATTGCTCTGATAAGAAGAGTCGAAGTAAAATTATGATAACGATGAGAGAAATATGTAGAAGTAACAAAGGAAGGCTTGGTGTAGAAAAAGGGTGAAGGAAGTAAATTATTAACTTCAAATTGAAATAATCTATAACTAGCAGCTTTAGCATAGTGTGGATGAGGAGAGAGAAGACATGAAATTTCCTTTCATTCCCTTATTGACTATCGATTTATTTGATGGTAAGGTAATTCCACATGAATACCCCACGTAAATATTTCAGTTTTTTATAGTCAACCCTTCTAACTGAAATCCTTCTCTAAAATCTGTAATATATGACACACACACTACCCCCCCCCTCCGCCTTCTTTCCTACGTTTAGAATGCAAAAACGTATTTTCAGATTTTAATAAGAAAATTGGTATCCAGCACAAACTTTCGTAATTTGTACTTATTCCAATTCCGGTATGAGACAAAAGGGAGACATGATTTCCTGTATAGTACGTTCCAGTAAACATATATTCACTCTTACCTTCGTACATACCAAAACTATACCTATAATGAAAGTAGAATTTGCTTAGTTATTGCACCTTACCATTTCTTGTTTGTTGAAACTGAATTATTTAAGTATATGCTTCGCTTGCTCCAGTTTTACTTACTTGATTTCACTCGACGAAAGCCCATGTGATCGTTTAAAAATTTATTAAAACGATGGAAAATCATAAAATCGGCACAAGCCATTTCTAAGGAGTTTTAAAAGAGGGTCGCAAAATTTCCCAATTCAAATCTCTCACAGCAAGTAGAAAAACAAGAAAATAAAAAAGGAGAAAACTTCCTAAAACTTTATTATGTCTGGGAATCGAGCATATTGTGCTCATTTTGCCTATAAGTGACATTTTAATGACGAAGTTTTTAAGTAATCCGTTAAAAAATTGCATTATGCAGCTCTTTCCAGTTTGTTTTTGGCGATTATGATGAAAGAAATTATGAAAAGGAACCAGTGAATTTTGTTACTGTGTAAGTATTTATGTGTGTTTGGATATGTACTATAGCCTTATTAAGTATTATCCTGTATACTTTATGCTTTGATTTAATCCTCATTAATCTCCTAAATTATGCTGTACGGAAATAAAAGAAAAGCCTATGTTCTCTAGGGTAGGTGGCCAGGAAATCACATCCCGGAGGGCAGAGCGGCCCATTGTGCTGTCCTGCTAGACCCCTTTTCCTGTCCTCTTAATGAAGCGCATCAGGTCTTGGAGAGAAAGGTTTTTTAGCTCATCTACAGATAAAAGGGCAGACCTTAGAGTACCCAGCCTTCTAAGGGCGAAGGCCGTATACGCACACAAAAAGTGTTGGATTGCCTCAGGCTCTCTTCCCAGGCAGGACAGACACTCATCCCATCAAAGCCAGCCCTAGCTAAAAGGTCAGCCCTTTCATTCCCTATGATCCCCATGTGACCCAGAACCCACTGAAGGGACACCTTGTTGTGGACTCACAGCTTATCCACAGACAACCTGCAATGACCCAGTAACGTAGATGGTATCCGAGGGACACTCAGAGCCATCAAGGCTGCCTAAAGATCCGCAAGGATAGCAACGTCCTTCCCCTTGATTTGCATATCAAGGGCTATCTTGGTGGTGTGTTTTCCAATTGAGTAGGTACTCCATCCCAATGTCAGGTTGAGGAACGTATACCCCCGCCCCGGCTGTCTGATTAGTGAGAGAGCCCTCGGTAAAAAAAAATTTTAGAGTGTACCGGGAAAGACTCGATAAAGCACTTCCCTCAGTCCACGATTCTCTTAAAAGAAAACTCAGAGATGCTCGGGTACCATCACATCACGTGGCATACTGTCCAGGGGCCGGATTCACTAACTCGAAGAGTTGTGGAGTTGTGGAGATGAGAGTTCTTTTGCCACTTAACTCTCCACTCGGAATTCTGTAACTCATGGAATTTGTATTGAGATTTACCAAACTCTCTACTCAACTCGGCAAAACTCTCGGCTGTGTTAGCTGTGGAGAAGTAAGAAAGTAAGAAAAATATTTCTCAACTGACAGTATTGGCTGCTTTTATTGTCCTTTGTGAAGGTACCAATGCACCTAGGATTTTCAAATTGATTTATGGATTCACTGCATATCCTGGCTATATTTACAAAAACAAATTATGGAAATCCTTGCAATACTTACAGAGAAATAAGGATTTTTGTGTCTCAAGGTACCCGCTAAAAATTGTAATTCACGCGAATATGGTCAATTTGGTCGTCTTCCAGTACAGAAGAGATGCTATAAAAATTTTAAATATGCACGTTAAAGCTTGTATGAAGGATGAAATCGCATCTACATTAGATGTGTAATTAGTTTTTGACTCCGGTAAATAGTTTTGGAGATAACTGTAAAAGAAGTAAATCAGTCCTTCTTAAGATGAAAAAATGGCCGTTTTCTGGTACAAAAACTCAACTCATTATTATGAAGAACCGGTAAGTCGTGGAAATTCACTTTCTTTGAGAAAAATGTTCACAACAGAGTACTAATGGATGTGAAACAAAGAACGGAAGAAATATATGCAAATTTAGGAACTGGGGTGTATATGACCCACGTGCAAGAAATTCGTCTTTCGGCGGTAAAAATCAGTTATGAAGTTAAAATGATCAAAAAAAAAAACTACGCGACTCGATTACCCGTTTCTCCCGCTTTAATTTGATACCAAACATGACGTATTTTGGACAACCCCCCAACCCCAAAAGCCCCTCCCTCAGAAATTCTTCACCTATATTTTTGTATTCTAGACCCTAAATCCGTAGGAAAAAACCGCAATGCTCTACGACCCTCCCACACAGAGTTATCCATCTTTCAATATTTCGATACTTCTCACGTTTTCTTTAACTCCTCAAGTATATTAGAGAATCTCGAATGGAGAGTTAGGGAGTTTTAACCGGGGAAAACGAAAATTCTCATCTCCCAAACTCCCAAACTCTCCGAGTTAGTGAATCAGGCTAAATTAAATTCAAAAAACTAAAATAAAAACTGACTATATAGTTTCATTCCATTTCGTTTTTACTTTCTTGTCTTGTAAGAATAAAACAAACAAAAAAACGTTTCTTTTTTTTCCACAGGATAATGATGAAACCGCGAACCAAACAATTCTGATTTCTACACTTTTTGTGTAATGAAATGACCAATTTGCTGAGGCTATTATAGCAAATCTAATTATTCTCAGTGGTTCTGACTATTATTCATTTCTCCGGATTAGAACTCCTATGAAATCGTTAAAGTTTTCCAAGTCAGAGGTTACGTGTTGAGTGCAGCTGGTAACCAGAAAAAACAAAAGGATTTTAGTTAGGTGAGGCATTTTATTTCATAATCTTAGTAAAATCCATATTTTATGTATAGTGAAGGAAGGTTATGTTAATATACCAGTCTCGAAAAATACTGTATGCTACACTAGGAGTACGACAATGATGGCAGCTTTTTGTTGTCAATTTGTGGTGACTCACTGACTCAAACAATAAAGATATTATAAAACATGAGGAATTTCGGAGAAGCTGTATAATGGTTCAATTGACCTTTAATCGAGATTTGTAGACTTTTCTTTTCTAAGGACTACTATATAAGAAAACCATAAATTCTTCACGATATAAAAAAATAATGTGCTCACATATAATATTTTGCACATGCCGGAATTGTTGTTTAGGTCCATTAAGTACGATTTAACTTTTTGGAAATATAGACATAGACACTCAGATTTTTCTAACAAAAATATCAGAATCACGGTAACGATAGTTCCCCTTCATTGTGCTTTGTTTTTGTTGAAATGGTTCTCATTAAAATAGTTCTAGTCTAGGCCTCCTTGCAGGTATTTTCCTATTTAATATTATTACAAAAACAAAAAATATATACCCAGTTATCTCTGTCTTAAGTTGAAACAAGTGCTCTCTCCACTAAGGATCTAAGGTTCTAATCTAATATAATATTCGTTTACATGGAATAGATATGGAAAATAATTTGCGGATACCTCTAAATACCCATATCCCTGAAACTACACAATGTTCTGGTCATATATGCACATACATTTCATATACATATTTATATACCACAGGTATAGCTTGTTTGTCTCAATTCCAACTTTTACTCTGGTGAAAATTTAATAACAAACTCAACCCTCTGTGGCCACATATGTACATATTACGCTAATAATAAACAATGAATTAATATTCCATGAAGTGTTTAATTTAAAAACAATTTATTATTTAATTTCATTAAAAGCATATTAAATTAACTAAAAAAAAAAAAAATGGCTGCCCTCTTTCTCGGACATAAAAATATACAAATTAGCATTTCGTTTTGAAAGCTCTCCACTATTATATTTATGTGAATAAATTTCTCGACAGTTTGCTCCGGGTTATTAGGAAATTAAAGTTTATAAAATAATAATAATCTTGGAGTTGTTAATCATGTGACGGTCAATTTAAATAAGCAACTGAGACTGACTAACCATCTCATTTCACCGACGCGACGGTGTACCTATACCACAAAATCAAATTAAATTCTCATGGCTTAGGCACAGGAATACATGTTTAAATGCAATGCACAGACATAATATAATAATAATAATAATATTCTTTATTAACAAGTACATGTGGAGTTACATGTGCCTAATAAAATTGGAAATAAAACAACAAGTAAAAATCCTAGAATTGGTCTAAGAACCAATTCTTATGATACCCTAGGTGAATGCCCGTATTAATTTCCTATCGTGATCGATCTGTGGAAATTTGATTTTTAAACTGGTTTTCGCTTATATTTCTAGAACGCTTCGTCGGACAGCAAAAATGATCATAACAAATTTCATAGGATTTCATATTCTGAAGAACTTTTCAATATAAGAAAAATATCTGGGACTGATCGTATTCACGGTATACGTAAAAAACAAAAACAAATGTATATGGCAACACCAAGAACGGGTTACCCGATTTAATCAATTTTTAAAGTTTCATATACTTATGAAAAACATCATGTACATTTCAGTTCTCATCTACGTCCACCCCATGTCAGGCAGTTTCCAAATATATAGTAAAAACAAAATTTTTGTAGGAATTACCCGATTTGTCTTAATTTCATAAATTTACTTAAATTTTTATATACACGTTTTCCGGATTAGCCGCGTTATAAATAAATTATTTAATGAGTGCTAAAACAAGTACTCACTCCGAACGTTTCGCTTCAAATTACATTGAGCGTGGTCACCGGGTTACTTACTTTTTTTTCCAAAAAAGCCTATACGCAAAATTTCAGCTCTCTAAGTGAACGCCTTCTCGATTTATCGTGAGGACAGACAAACAAACGGACGGACAGACGGACATGCAAAAATCAAAATAACTCTTAAGAGCATATATAATGAGACAAATATCGGGAAGAGATTTTCGTAGGGTAGAACATTCCATACTCTAAGAACAGGGAAAGATCTCGAGCTAAGTAGTAGCTTGTGGTGGATAGGAATCAACAATTGGTTCTGGTTCTACTAAATGATTAAAACTGAAAATAATTTAATCAGTAATACGAACAACATGCTTACCAAGCAGGAAAGTCTACCACAACTGCCCTACATAGTCTTGTCCTAGGACTAGAAAAGGCAGTAAAGACAGCCCTATGCGCATTCCTATACATCGAAGGAGCGTTTGACAATACCTCCTTTGAAGCCATTGAGAATGCAGCTACCAAAAAAGGAATTAAACCTTCCTCCTTGATAAAATGGATAAAAGCTATGCTTGAAAGCCGGAGAATCACAGCTAACCTGGGAGAGGACTCTATTACAGTATTGGCTGCCAAGGGATGTCCCCAAGATGGGGGGTACTGTCCCCTCTACTATGGTCCCTGGTTGTAGATGATCTCCTACAGAATCTAACAAATTCCGGCTATGACAATCAGGGATATGCGGATGATCTGGTCATTACAATTAGGGGCAAACATGTTCAGATAATCTCTGATCTATTGCAAAATACCCTAAACAAAGTTTGCAACTGGTGCCAAATAATGGGACTTCGAGCCAATTCTGGTAAGACAACAGTTGTTCCCTTCACGAAAAAAAGGAAGCTTTACCTACAAGCACCATCCCTTGAGGGAACAGTAGTGGAATTCTCAAAGGAAGTCAAATATCTAGGTATTACCCTGGATAACAGACTAACCTGCAACTCTCATTTAAAGAGAATACTGGATAAAGCTACATTGGCAACATGGACATGCCGTAGGCTTTTTGGCAAAACTTGGAGTCTTAAACCAAAAATGACTCTGTGGTTATACACATCTCTTATAAGACCCATGGTCACATACGCCTCACTCGTTTAGTGGCCAAAAACAAAAAAAAAACTACTCAAGCTAATTTGCAAAAACCACAACGGCTTGTATGCCTAGGAGTAACCGGTGCCATGCTTACCTTGCCAACTGCGGCCCTAGAGGATATGTTGGACCTGCTACCCTTACATTTGCATGTTAGGGAGCAGGCCATAATTAATGCAATTAGGCTACAAAGGGCAAACCTCCTAAGTACAAATAATCTGGTTGGCCACCTGAAAGTCCTCCAGGATTTCATAGAGGACTCGATGGCTAACCCAATTTCAGACGTTATGCCGAAACGCCACAGCTTTGAAACACCATTTAAGGTGATCGTGGGGAACCGTCAACAGTGGCACACTGGGGACCTACCCTTCGAAAAAAAGGATCTCTTAAATGGTACACGGATGGATCCAAAAAGGAAGGTAAAGCAGGCGTGGGCATATATGGGCCAAGGTGCCATCTCGCAAAAGCACTGGGGGCCTCAGCAACCATTTTTCAAGCAGAAATACACGCCATAGAACTCTGCGTTCGCGAAATAATCCATAAAAATATGCGTGGAGCAAAAATATACATAACATCAGACAGCCAAACAGCACTTAAAGCGTTAAACTCGTTTACCTGGTTTGGCACTGTCTTACTGTCTTGCAGCAACTTGCTGAGACAAATAGGGTGACACTGATCTGGGTATCAGGACATGAAGGCATTATGGGAAACGAGATTGCGGACCGCCTTGCAAAGGAAAGAGCCAAATCTCCGTTTGTTGGCCCTGAGCCTGTCTTTGGACACCCAAAAATTCACCTCTCAGCTCAGATCAGGCTTTGGGAGGACAGAACTAAGAAGGAATACTGGGAAAATTCCCCGGGGCTGAGACAAGCGAAGAAGTTAATAAAGTACTCGCAACAGAGGACCAAAGAATTCCTCACACTCAGCAGGAAAGAACTAAGGCTCATAACGGGCCTACTTACTGGGCACTGCCCACTTAGATACCATCTTAAGAAGATGGGTAAGGTCAATGATAAGACCTGGCGATTCTGTATGGAAGACGACGAATCCGCTGAACATGTCCTATGTGACTGCGAAGCTCTGTGCCGCATAAGGTTAAGACATCTAGGAAAGGCATTTCCACTGCCATAGGATGTCGAAAAAATGGCCCTAAAGAATATTATAAGCTCCATCAAAGACCTTAAGTTCGAATGGACGCCTTAAAGCATCAAGGGGTAATGTCACAATAGATGAAAGGCAGAAACCCTGACTGCATCCCCCGTAATTAATAATAATAATAAGTAATCCGAACTGTGGCCGCGGATAACTTTATGGATCATTAAACAGATAGGATACTGTAAATATATATCCGTGGAACATCCCAAAATTTTCCGAACAAATTGAAAGATATGATCATAAAATTTTTCAAAAAAATGTACCATGCACATGAATTAAAATCTACGTTAAGACGTCTACGACCATGGCTGTCCAAACCACAATAAATAACATTACCATAAATATAATCAGTGGTTGTATAAGCGTTTTAACAAGTCTAAGACGGACATTGAAAGGCGTGTACGCTACATGATACCAAAATGCTTTTAAAGAAGCATAAACCTTCCGAGTTAAATAAATATGAGATATGATCAACCCAATTCATTTCAGAATTAAATACGATACCCAAGTTCTTAAGTTTAGAGAGGAGAAAAGGGAGAATAGAGGTGTCTAGATTACGATGATAACTTTGACTTGAGATTTTGCAGAATTTAAGTTAAGTTTTTTCAAAGATTATTCAGAATAAACTTGGGTGTAACATTCATGTCGGTAGGTCATTGACATATAGGAAGAAACAGAGGGACCCAAGAATAGAGCCTTGCGTATGCCTGTTGCTATCTTTGGGGCAGCAGAGTAACGAGATCCACACACTACTGTCTGCTTACGATTTATTAAGTAATTACGAATTAAAATAATAGCAACAAAGCTAAATTGATGACGAAAAATCAGCTTATCCAAGATTATAGAAAAGTTTCAAAAGCTTTCGAAAATTCAAACCGTGAAAGTATCGTTGCTTTTTTATTATCAATACCACGACGAATAAGCTTTACAAGAGGTATGTATAGGTATTGATTAATATACATATAAATATGTAAGGTGTAAAAAAAACACGTCTTGCTGGGAAAATATTTAAAAAAGAACATCTGACTACTGTCGCGCCCCAATGGAAACTGTCAAATTATTGAGTATACATCAAAAATTATGTTCTATTATAGTTTTACATACATACATACGTTTCCATACTATATGTGTCCCAAACATTATAAAATCTCAGTATCTATCAACTAAACAGAAAACTTTAACTTATGGCATTTGCGTAGTTATCCTTAAAACTCGCTGGTAAATTTCCCGATTAGGACATGATCAACAACGAAATAAAACGAAGAAAGTAAAATTCGATTGGACATACACTACGAAGTGACAACAACAATATTTGTAGCATAGAATCTAGAATACAATACGCAAAGATATATCTACCTACCGTTAAACGCAGGAATACCGAGAAGTAGTCTCGGTACTGAAATGAGAACTATTTTGACATAATGTAGCAACTGGGAGATCGTAAATAATGATATGATAAAAAGCTATGTTGTATACCTAACCCTTAATAGCCTTCTATCACCCAACTAAGGTACCCGGTACCCTCACATACTTTGCACGTAAATTAGTGCTTGGGCAAGAAAATGTAATGTTCATACTACTCATCACTTATGACCCATACGACACCTAATCCATAAACACTTAGCGAAAGATATTTCGCATTGCCTGCGATGAAAGGGATTCGTCCAAAATGTGCACACTGATATACTTAATTGGTGGCACTAACGGGATAATCAATACTGTAGTGGGTAGCATCAAAGCACCGAGAGGTTTTTATCGTCAATTTTTGCCTTTCATCTAGAAGCCACTTTAGTCAGGTACATTGCAAAAAAACAACAAGGCAATATTCTTGCTGTCAAGTATGCATTAACAACCGGATGTACGTGATAATGCTGGACAAAAACCAGAAGTAATACACTTCTATAACGGAACCAAGTCAGGAGTAGACCAGTTGGTAAGAAAATACACCACCAATCCTTAGAACCAATAGATGAACAGTTAGTTTTTAGATAGTTTTTTTTTTTAACATAATAGATGTTGCAAGTTTAGCAACATTTATCATACCTATATATTAGGAAAATTTTCACACCTGGATATAACAAGCAGAACGCTACCGCTTACTCCTCAAGGACTTGGAAAGAATTTGTGCCTGCTGTCAGTCCTAAACAAGTCAAAAACTCAAAAAGTAATCTTTCATTATTATGTAAGAACTGCGATGGAAGCAGCCCTGAGGGAGAGGATTATACCTGTCCAAAGGAATAGACACCACAGAGTACACCTAAGGACGCATCAGGTAGAACTAATCATACAGGTGTATGTCATTACTGCCCTGCAAACGACAACAGGCGCCTCAAGCCTAAGAAATGCTGTACCGCATATGTAGAAAGCCAATATGCAATCAGCATGTAAAAACATGCCAGCTACCTGTATTGACTGTGGCGATTCTGTGCCACATTAGATAGTTCAATCAATTAAATTTTGTATTATTAGACATTATTTAAATAAATAATTAGTTATTATCTAATAAATTATAGCATTTCATTTCATACGAAAAGTACGGAGATACTCAAAAGGTACCAGGTACCTCATTCTCGGGTGATAGAAGTATAGTTTTCAGAACTGGCAAAAAAACCATTTGATTTGTATCGAAAATATTCGAAGATTCTTTAGAAGTGTTTTTAAGGAGTTCTCAGAGATACAAAAAATCATTTTAAATCCGAAAAAAGTACCGGACCCTATATGGTCACATAAGGGTTAAAATTAGAAAAGCCTTGGAAGCTTACCTCTATTTAGTTTAGATAAATGAAATATCTAAAAAAAAAATTTAAAAATACTATCTAGAGAAGGATTACCTTGTAGCTATCACGCAATATCCAATTGAAGTTATTATTGCCTCGCATTACAAAACAGTCAACCTAACCTAGGCATCGTAGTAGCAGCCAAACCGACTATATCAGCGTCTCTGTTTTTGGCCACCATACCTACCTGTTCAAATATTACAAAATTTAGATTTCATCTCAACTTTTGTACCCCATTTCGTTGATCTATAAAGATCTTCTTAAGGAGCTTAATAGCGAAACATTTCGATTTCTAACAACCGAATGTCCAATATCTTTAGAAAAGCAAAAAAAAAAATTAAATTCTTTTAATAAAAGCCTAATTCGAGATTCTTATGTTTTGTAACTGAACTAAAAAGGATAAAAATTATCCTGACAGGAAACAAAAGAAACAAAGCACTCCCACACCTATGAAATTTGGGTACACCTACACCTGCATTACAGATTACAATGGACAAAGTTAAGAGATCGCAAATAAAAGTTTTTTACATAAATAAATAAACTCATACCCACCCAAAATAAATACATATGTACAAGTTAAAATTTACATACCGTTCTTAATCCAATAATTTCTTTCTGCTGCAATATTATTTCCTCCATGATTATTTCCGTTAGAAGAATCATAATCATATTCTTTCAAGTCACTTCACTTATCACACTTAATTCTGATATGTAACACACCCATCCGATTATGTGCGTATAAATATCACGTTATCGGAGAAAATCAAATCTTTCACTTTTTTTCACTTTTCTTAAAAAGCTCAGAAACAACACCAAACAAAGATTTCCCTTCAACTTTTCACACTAATCACAAACAAACAATATGGATGACAATAAGACAATGAAGTCCATCAAAAAAAAAAAAAAAAAACGTTCACACTCTACTTTTTTTCTTACCGCATCACGTGGTTTAAAACTGTTTTCCAGAAGGTTAACGGCAACAAGCCAACACCTAATTATAATTATGGATTGGTGTTACACTATAAATATGACAAAAATTTATGTTTTGTAACATTCTCGCAGCTAAGTAGCCAATAATAACTGGCAAAATAACACAAAATATCATTATTGTCTTAAAGATGACACTTAAAACGTAAAAAAAATAACAACAAACAGGAAGAACACGATGGTGAAAGCCAAAGCTACACACAATGAAAGGCACTACAGCAGCGGTGCAGGCGGCATTATGTTAACAATTTTCCAATTCCAAATAATCCTTTTACTATGTGTTAGTGATGTTGTTGCTCGCCGCCCGTGTCGCAGTCAGTCGGTCGGTACGGTACTAAACTACTGTTGTATACATTACCAATTCAGAAAATCCAATTTGCCCCGTGCCAGTTAGTTATAGGGATTATGGGAAATCTTCAGTTATATACAGATGCAAAAATTATTTTTCGTCTTCCTTTTTCAATTTAGTAGAACGATAGAATTTTTTTTTTCGAAATTGTTAAACAAGAATTAACGGTAAATATTACATACACATCCAAAACCAAAAACAACAGCGCAAAAACATCATATTTTGATTAAATCAATTTCAAAACAAAAATAATTATTTAAATTCACTAAGTCAAGCACTTTTCACACATGAATTACAGCATAATAATTTTTCCATTTGTCACCGTTATTATATACACCATTTAAAATTTGAAAGTTTTTGGTTTTGTTTTTAATTCAAATGCATGAGCCACAAAAGATCACAAAAATGTTGGTGGAATATGGCGATGCATGCATACATGCGGTTGCAATTCATTTAGCTCTTTATCGTATTTTTTTTTTGTATACAAATTAAAATTCGCCCCGCTGCATCGGCAAAGAAAATCAAATCTACAACGGCCACACGGTCTTAGTTCAAATATGGCAAAAATTTTAGCGGCTGGCATACCTCAAGGCGCCTCAACGTGCACTAAATTCATACCGGTCGGTATGAGGCGATTTCCTAATTCCAGTTAAGTTTAAAGCGCGCGTAAGCTTTTCTTTTCCTCTGCCGTCTCATCGCATGCACCCGCTCTTCTATGTAATTATACTTACGAATTACGACGATTGTAAAAAGCTTCTTTGCATATTATTTGCAATGCGCAGAAAGTTGTGAGTTTCTGAACTGAAAAGCTTTTTTTGAGCAAAATAAAATATTTCCAAATTAAGGGGGTGACAGACAAAAGACGAGACAATTGTCATTCGTAGGCTAAAGTAAAATTAACCGTTTGAATCAATTTGACATCCAGTTGGAAAAGTTTTTCTTGTTTGCGGAAATGTTTATACCTTTTCTGTGTGACGTTCATGTTTGTATGAATGTGCAGTGCATACAGGCCTACATATAAGTACGGATAACGGAGTAATTTATTTTATTTGATCAAATAAAATTTTTTGGAGTAGTTCGAATCACAATTCGAGCTAGAGGTGAAGTTATCCGGATAATTTGCTATCCAGATTATCCGTCTGACTCCTCAAATCCGGATATCCGGAACCGAATTAGTCCGATCCAAACTAAGCAAGAAAAGTTCAAAATTTACACCTGTTCTGTATATCATGTTCATGTATGTATATGTATGTGCAGTGTCTAGTATGGATAACAGAGTAATTTTTTTTTATTTGGATAAATTAAATTATTTAATTATTTTTAAATTATTTGGGTTCACAGTTCGAACTAGAGCTGATCCGGATAATCCGAATCCGAACAATTCTGATCTGGATCTAAACTATCTGAATCCGGAAGCAAACTAGCCGAATCCAGACGAAGCAAAAAAAGTTCAATATTTGTTCCAGATTGCATTGTTGCATTGGCCAAATATAAATTTGTCATTTTCATTTTTCAAAATGAAGCAATGCAATCTCGAAGACATTTTGAAGTTTTTTTGCTTAGCCTAGATCCCGAGAGCTCGGATTCGGATCTGGGTAATATGGATCCGGATTTGGATAGTACAGATAGTTTGGATCAGGAACCGGATAGTTTGCAGATCCGGGTATCCGGATATTAGCAAGTCCAGATACAATTGTCAGCACTAGTTTGAACTACAAGTGGCCCTTTGATGCTCTAGAAGTCTAGATGAACTCATAAAGAATTTGCTACAAAAGTTATCATTCCGTTTCGAAAGCATAGAAATAATGCCGATTAGGAAAAATGAATTGAGAACTCACACATAATATCTTAAAGAAAATTTTGATTTTTGTCTGTATGGACGATAATTCGAAAACGCATTCACTGAAATTTTGTAGGTGTTTTTTTTTTAATTGTACCCAATTCACATGAAGGGTCTGGAGTGGATTATCATACTTTTGTGTTAGATAATTCGCCATGTGAACACTAACCGAACTGGAATTATCTACACCGGCGATAGTTCGGTAGTGAAGTGGAATTAATCACATGTGAACAATTGCGTGGATTGAAATGGATTGACGTTTGGATATTTTTCGGTATACTTTCATCCTTCGGTTCGAACTCCTTCGTGCTTTGATACAGTATTTTAGAAATTGTAAAATTACACTTCTTTCCATTATCCATCTTCCAATATCTACAAAATTAACTCCAAATGACAGCTGTCAATAAAAAAAAATTTCTCTTCTCGATTTAGTCCAGTCCATCGCATGCGAACACTTGGTACTATGCGAGTTAGAACGGGGTAATAGAAGTGCTTAAGTTCTACGTAGTGTTGCCATTATAAAAATTCAAATTTCATCTGAAATAAGCTAACACAGAGTCCTGAAATGTGAAGTGCAATGATTCCATAATAATTTTAGATGGATTCTAAATATGAACTAAATCAATCAATCGACCAAACCCTTCGTAGGCTCGCCATATATATATATATATATACACAAATTTCGGTTATTCTGGTAAAACGGTTAGTTCCAGCAGGCAGTCTAGATTGCAAGACAGGCAATATAACAGGTCACCAAGATGATTAACGCCTGCTTCGATTACCGTGTTGTACATATTATAAGTTCATACACAACTTCTACTCCCACCAAATATAATCTTTAAAACTAAATTAAACATAAAATTACTGAGAGTAAAAATTTCACTATTTCCGCATCCTCAAATTGTGAAGTTTATTTACACCATACAATTAAGCTCCCCACCAAGCAATATAAATTTTCACTTTGGTAGAGGTATCTAATTAAATAAAAATCTCTTATAAATCGTTTCCAACGTGGTGGGCAGGCGGATGCATTACTATATAAGCATACACTCGGAAACAATTTCTGTTCCAAGTACAAAAAGGACTCATATGAGGAGCTCATTTAATAAACTTGTTAGTTTTGCTAAAGGACCTGAAATTACGGTGCAGATTTCCTCAAAATTTCCTGAGCGACGATATTTTAGAAGGAGATTATTATTTCCGCTGAACTGGCATACCTTATTTCCCTTTAAACATACATACATACATATGCACTTGCCTCCTCCCCCTCACAGCAATGAACAGTTTCCGTTCTCTGGACTATGTGAAGGCTTCTTGTGTAAATTTCTCTTATGATTTCGTTTTTGTTTTTCATTCTTCCTATATGTTCTCAACTCACAAGGACTCGACGGGAAGGTTTTTACACTTGATATGAGCTTCAATTTTTAATTCCCACACGGGTTATTTCAGCAAGGATATACTTGAGTTACTTGCATTTTTAACCGTACATACGTGCCATACTTACAATCGACCCCGCAAACAAGTCGAATTTTAGATTCTTTCTTGAGATGAACAAAAAGTGAAGACAGAAATATTTTAAGAAGAAAAAAAAAAACCTGCTGGCTGATCCCTCGCTCACAATGGGGGATGTTTAGGTTAGACACGTCTTACATTTTTAAAACTTTAATTTAAAAAAGTGTCGAAAATAAAGTAAAAATGTAAATTTATTCGCACAAATAAGATTCAAGCGTCAATTACAAATGAACAACAATCAGGATTGCTATCGTTGTGTACGAAATGAAATCATTTTTAACTATTTGACAAGAAGCGTTTTAAGAGTGCGTTTCTTAATCGTCTCCGATAGGCGGACTAAACGTGTATCTAACTTCTTTAGAAGAATGAAAAGTTGATTATGAGACTTCTAATATCTGAATTTGGATGAGTTAGATGCCAGTTGAATCACAGAAAACGTAGATCCTCCTAATATAGAATCGTTTTCTTGTTTCTAAATACATATAAACTTGAATAAAGTCCTTCCTAGATTATTTTATAAACTTTTAAGATCTTATAGCATTTTTCTGTACATTTGTTATCAAGCTCGATTATGATTGGCGGATAGTGAGATACTAGTTCAAGATAGAACTTACTTTGAGCTTACTTTGAGCACCAATAACATACAACTAGATATCAAAATCTCCATATAAGCCCGGATGACTTGTTCAAAGCTTTTTAACTTTTTATTCAACCAAAGAAATCTATCATTGCGAAGAATTTATGTGGCATAATACAGTAAGAGAGAGAGAGAATGTATAAAGCTTTCTATCAGAAGACCATTAGCTCGTTTTAATTCGACCGCTTTTTGTGAGGTTTTCACATCTAGATGTAAGTTGTTTCAGCTTTGAGATTGAAGGATAGCTTGCTTATTACATGAAATCAATCAAAAAGAAGCTGCTCAGAGGACTCAACTCTTAAGGTGATAAAATCCAAAAACATGAGATCACATCTTGAGACATAGAACAAAAGTACTACTCCTTTCGCGTAACGAACCGGAGCTGAAACTCATAGCTCTTTGGACACTGTCTACCCTTTGTGGTATAATCTCGAATGGAGGTAAAGCTGCTCTTTTATACTAGATATGATTTTACACCAATCTGAAAATTCCAACCCTGGTAGCCTACGCTCATCAGTTTACAAAATCTTAGTACCGGTGCGGGCAGGGGCTTCTATGTTCACTAACCTAAATTTTTAGTCAAGTAATTTATACTGAGCGCCTCCATGAGTTTAATCGCCAACTCATCTATCAGCTCATCAATAATTGATATGGATACTGATCTGTATATCTAGTGCATTTAATGTAGGAGTGAAAGGGAGACAAATGGTGTTCAGCATTCACAGAATTGTGAAGTATATAAATGAGTTTGGTCCCGGTGCTAGAACAAAAATCAGCATTACATTCATCCAACCAATCGTCATGAGCTCATCAGTGCAATCATGGGAAATATCTTAATGGAAGGGAAAAGTGGTAGAAATGTGCCAAATACGCATGCGTATTACGGTAAAGCAAATCAACCCCTTGCGTAATTTTTCTTGAGGCATTCTCATGCATCCAATGAAATTTAAACAACAAAGTCTTAAATTAAACAATAAATAAACAAATTAAAAACCTGACCTGAAAATCTTTCAAATGTAATTTCAAATTTCGTAAATGTGTTAATATACCAAAATATTTTACTTATTAATATATTTACGTTCAAAATTATTTTATTCTATTAATTTTTATTCATTTTAAAATTACATCAAAAATATTTTAAAAACCCATTCCCAACAAGAAATAAAAAGAGTATAAAAATTATAATCATACACTGCCATCTATATTTTAGTATGCAAAAACACCACACAAGAATTTCACCACGATTGTAATTGTGTAACCTTGAAATTCTCACCCCTTAACTCAATGATGTTGAGAACAATCGGTAAATGAAACGCCAACGACATATCCAACAAAAGCATGAATTTAATAATGGCGGTCGGGGTTGACTTTAGTGTTGTGTTCTAGTTGGGAATTGTGTGAATCCTCGTCTTTAAACAAGTTGGTTTTTTCATTTCACATAATCCAAACAAAATATATTGTGTGAAAAAATCTATTTACTATAATTGGTGTCGCATACTTAAAGTTTTCCAATGGAAATTAATAAAACAACACTCGGTATTGCTGCTGGTGTAGCCGGAACTTTATTTCTTGGATATTGTATTTATTTCGATAAGAAACGGCGTGATGATCCAGAATATAAGAAAAAAATTCGCGATAGTAAGTGTTTAATTGATTGAAATAAATTTCTTGGTGTTTTTACGTGTTAAAAATGTGAATTGAATTTTCCTTTTGTTTTTTTTTTTAGGAAGACGTCGTCAACGCAAGACTGGAGGAAATGGAAAAAGTGAAATGCCTAATTTGAATGATCATGAAGCAATTGAAAGGTATGAAAAAAAGAAATTTCATTTTAAATACTTCTTTCATAAGTTTTAAGTGAAATTTTACAAGAAATCGCATGACAAATTTATCGAATGTGAGGTTAGAATGCAGTTTGACATTAGCCAATTGCCACCACCATCCTCTTGTAATGCTTCCCACCTTGTTATGTAAGAATTTTCTGTCCAAGGGCTCACCCTTTTATTTGTTGATTTTAGGGTTGATATGGGTGTTGATTCCAATTAACATTAAGTGACTCGACTGTAATATTTCATTTGTACAGAAGAAAAATAATGTGACTTCATTAGAAGTAGGTCATGACTCAAAAAAAAAAAAAAAAGAAATCATTCCTCCAAAAAGATCATTTTATTTTTTATATTCGATGAGGATAATTAGGATTTGTCAAGGTAACAATAATTTATTAGCAACTGTGTAGTATGAGGGTCAAGGTCTTAAAATTGGGAGTAGCTTTCTTGCAATATTTTACAGGTATTTCAAGGAGTAACCAGTGGTAGGGCGTCGTATTTTTTATAATCAAGAATTTTTCCAGATACACTCTGAATTTCCCTCGAGAGTGCCCTGTCACTTATGAGAACTTCCGTATTCAAGTAAGCAAGCATCAAATGATTTCTGTTACTCACTACAGGAATATTCACCTGATACTCCCCCAGTAGTGTAAGCTGGATAAAAAAAAAACAACTTGAAACTGCGTATGAAAGCACAGATTATGTTTTCCTTTAATGGACGATTTATGTAAGGACGGTCAGACCCAATAGTATAGACTCAAAAAACAATCAGCGCTAGTGACTTGAAGATAAGTTTGCTCCAGCTATTTTCTTAGTAAATGACATTTGTGTGAAACCATCCAAATCTTATTCCTCATACACAATATCCTAGCCGGGCAAGGTTTTCATCCTGTTTCCCCTTCCCAATCATGAAATTCTCTTCCTTCAGATGGTCATGCGATCTTAGACCGACCGTAAGGGCCCCTATATACACGGCACACTAAAGGTTTTTTGTTTTACATGGAAATAGTTTCCTTCTACTGTATTGATATGAGCTAAATAAAATGATTTTTTATTTTCAAAATGTCTAATTTAATTTCTTTTTAGGTATTTCCTTCAAGAAATCCAACTTGGTGAATCTTTGATTGCTACCGGTGATTTTGAACGGGGCGTGGAACATTTAACTAATGCCATCGTTGTATGCGGTCAACCGGCACGTCTTCTTCAAATTCTACAAACAACACTGCCAGCTCAAGTATTCTCTATGCTTATACAAAAAATGCAAGAGTACGGTAATAAAGCAGAAGGACCCAGAATTGTGGCAGCTACATCTGCAGGACCACCAAATTTAGGCAGTATCTTCCAAAATGCAGACGATGAACTAGAGTAGTAATAGTACGCCATCTCCTATATTATTCTTAGTTTCTCGTTTTGTTGTAGTTTCCTATAGAGATCAGATTAGACCTCTTACTACATATTATACATACACACCATATGCAATAAGTGAAGAAATCAAAAAAACACAAAGAACACGCAAGAAAAGCCATTAGAGTTAACCAAAAAAACAATTGAAGGAATTTACCCCGCTAAATTATATTTATTTATGTGTAAACAAAAAAGAGGACACAGAAAACAGATTCTAATTGGTCCAGTTATAAGTGCAGATTTCCTCGACGTTTAAAGTATTTTGAAATGAGAATCTGTGTAGTCATGTCGGGAGTGTGCACCATTTTTCTTTTCTTTTGTAAATAACTTTTCTTCAATTTTGCTTTAAAAAAAAAAGATACAAATTTCATTAAGTAAAAATGAACCCTCAAATTAGTCGAAGCTTTTAACATTTTTTGTTGTTGCACGAATAAAAGGATTTCGTTTTTTTAATGACTTTATTTTTGTTTTATTAACTATTTACAGATCAGTAATGATTCTTTTATTTTTGTTTTATCTTCAAACTAGTGGAAAATTGTCACTGTTTAAACATCATGAGGATATGCTCACTCGACTATCAGTTTGTAAGTTGAGAGAACCAGGTAGTTTAACATGATTTGCTTTGCAGATCAAAAGCATACATATCGGCGGTGATAATGCAGGTATCATAGCTGGGAAACTCCAACTCGTTTTATCAATTTCATGTTTAAAATCCAAAAAATATTGTATTTCTCGTTGACCTATCCTAGAGCTCAATAGCAATAGTTTTATCATCATAATAAAAAATTTAATGCTTGCTGATAACTTTAACTTGCGGCGTAGTGACGCGGTTATGCCAGTACCACCGATGCTTTTGTAAAAATGTTTGGAACTAATCCTGGCAATATCATTGTAATACAATTAGAAAATATGAAAATATGGGGTACACATACCATGATTAATTTCGGATAAAACCTCCATTAATTTCAGGTCACGACTTTGATTTAATATTTCGAACTTAGCAAAAATACATTCATTATAGAGGCTGTATGCCGATCAGAAAGAAGAGAAGAGTTTAATAAGAGATCTCTAAGACTATTTGAAGTCTAGAAGAATGTATAGTTGGCGAGTTAAAGCTCAGCCTCATTGTATGTAGGATTCAATAGCCATGTCAATGTTGAAATCTCCAGTAATTTGCTACCTTACAGAATTGACTGCTGGTCTGCATAATACTTGAAAATGATCATGATTTTCTAGAGTGTGCTTTGAAAGGGACAAACAACTGTTCTTCTATTATGTTTTTACTGAATGTACCACATCCAGTTTAACACTGAAACAAAGTGCAAGCAATTAAAAACTCTCAAGTGACCATTTGATGTGAAATATCTGCTAAAGGCTTTTCTTGCAAAAATCTTCTGCGTATCAAAGAAATGTCAATTTGTGATATATCTTAGATAAAATGTATGGAAGTAGAAAAACATCTTCCTCTTCACTTATCCTGTAATAATCTGCCCCCTTTTTTTCAGAATAGATTTTGTTATGTTTGTCATAAGGAGATAGTCAATGATTCACATATAAAAATTGCTCTGAATAACTATGAGCTTCCAATCATACCAATCCGTCTGTCCCTGACGAAATGAATTCTCATCTAGAAATATGTTTTGGGTCGCTAACAAATTTCTGCTCGGTTATTTTTTTTTTTTTTCCGTTTGATCAAATTTTATTTTACAGGCGCCTACAGATTATAAAAGATTCCAAAAATTCAATAATAACAAGGCTGACAGAGAAAAGTCGATTTATGTTAACTATAGGTATCAAAAGTAAAGAGAGAGAAAAAAGTTGAACATGCAGAAAAACACAAAATTGCTTGTTTTAGGAAAAAAATACATGTGAGAAAAAACTTTTAAGGAGAAAAACAGGAACTCCTTTTTACAAAAAAAAATTAAAGAAACTCGGGGGAATTTTAAAGTTTTCTATGTAAGGATCACAATTGTTTTTTATATAACTAGGGGGAATATAAAATTTCTTTTCTTCAAATTTTAAATCCCTGATCCGTTATTTTCATTTTTTTAAACAAACATTGAAAAAGAAAAGAAAATATTTTAGCACATTTAAATTTATTACGTAAATTATTAAGTATACACCTAAATTAATGTACTTAATTATGAATAATTAATTGTGAACCCGTTTTTTGTGCTTAAAATTAAAATATTTGCAATCTTCCTGTCAAAATCGAGATATTTATAATTATTGTTCGGTGTTAAATGTTTCCATGAATTTGCAATAATTAAATTGGTGCGTAAATATGTTCTTAAATTATAAAGAAGAAAAGACAAACGAAAAAAAAACCTTTTTCTTAAGGCATAACTTGTTATGAAATTGAATTTATGAAAATTAAATATATTTTAAGAAATATATTGAAAATTTCTTAGTTGTGTTTTTAATTTTATAGCAAATAAGTACCACCTGGGTAGTTTGCAATTTATGGTAGTACCCTTAAAAATGTCCAAGATTTATATGGTGACTAAAACTATTTCCAAAACTCAAATTTCACTTATTCAAGGGTGTCCACGTTAAAGTGATCAACTTGCTTAGGAGGTGCGGAGGGTTAAATTGTTTTTTTTTTCACTTTGCCCATATGAATGATTGTAACAGGTTTCTTGAATGCTGATTTGAATAAATATAAGAACTGCCCCAGATAAAACCACCTTTCCTTTCTCTTACGCACACAAACACAAAGTTGTAAATTTCTCTGTTTAGATATGCGTAATAAGAGTTTAGTTGAACGATGCATCATTTAGTATTCAGTCACTACCAGTACCAGTCAGTTGTAGCATCAAAACAAGAATAAAGGAGAAAATTAATTATTTCTAAGCGCATGAAAAATCCGGCGATGTCACAAAGAAAGTTGGCTAAAATTCTCGATATTCCGAAAACAACTATTCAAAATTTTTTGTCTAAATTTTCGGAATCTTCCAGTGTTCAAAGAAAACGTGGAGCAGAAAACAAGAACATTCAGGACAAAGTCACCGCTGCTTTCAATAGGAATCCTAACATTTCTCTTAGGTAAATTGCTGATAAAATGGGAACACCGTGGTCAATTGTGCAAAGGATGAAGGTTAGAGGAGGATTGAGAAGTATTAAAGTTCAAAAAGCTGCCGATATATCTGTAGACATTTTTTTACGAAATATTCTTGCTGGACTTATTGCAAGACCGATTTTCGTCAGCTACCAGGTCAAGAATTTTATGTTGGAGGAAATCGGTGTGATGTAGACCCGAAGTTTAAAAATCGTCAGTGTACAAAATTTTCGAATATATATTTAGTTTGGCAGGCCATATTCTTTTGTGGTTTAAAATCTAAGACTTTTGTAACAACAGGGACCATAAATACGGAAATTTACCTGAATGAGTGAATGAAAAAAAACGATTGCGTCCGTTTATTAGAACGCACGATTATCCCATGTTATTTTGGCCTGATTTAGCTACTTGTCATTATAGCAAACGGCTTTTAGAATTTTATACGGAAAACTCCACCAATGTCGTACAAAAGGAAGCATATCCGCCAAGCTGTCCGGAGCTTCAACCTACATCAATAATTTCAAAAAGAAATATACGAAGGCCTCTGATATTATCACATATGATCATGTACAAAAAGTTAATGTCAGAGCTTAAGTCTAAGGTTCGAAAATTCTACAATTCTTCATCATAATAACAATGAAATTATATTAAATACTGTATAAACTAACATTTTTTTTTAAATATGTGTTTCCTTTATTGATTTTCTACATTCGTTTGTGGTCGGTTTTTTTCTGAGATAGTCCTATTTTACATGAAATCATTAGACGGATCTGAACTCAATGAATAAAAAAGATCGTCTACAACTAATCAAAATTTCTATATGAAAGTCGATAAAGTGTTGGAGCGCAGACTGATAGATTTTTTAGTGCCTCTTTTAAGGCATGTATTCACTGAGCAGCGCGTGATCTGCACACTACTACTCATTCGACACGTGAGCTCCTCGAACACTTGGGAGAAACTTCGCGTCCTAGGTGTATCCACCGAAGGAAGGAAACAAACAAAAAACTTTAGTGGATACACCATGAAGAACAGCGCAAATGCTGCACACAATCTGCACACACATTGTCGGTACAATCCACAAAACCATCGTCTGCTCATTTCTGTGAATGATTCTGTAGATTTCATAGAATTTTGTCGCATTTTTCCTCGGCTATGTACGTAGTACTTACTAAACTCGATCTCATAGTAGAATTGAGTTCCCAATATGGTTGTTTACTACATGAATAGGAAACTAAAGAAAACAGTAATATGAAAAACGTCTGAAAAAACATTCAGAATACACATTGTTTTCCATTGCAAATGAGAAGCATAATAGCTTCGTGCATCCACCACTCTAGTAACCTTTTCATCTCTACACCAAGCTTAGTCCAAGTAGATTGCGGCCAGTATCTGATTCCCTAGATTGCGCCTTAAGAAGCAACATGCTCGATGCATGCACTTACATTTCAGCTTATATCAGCCTGAGACAACTTACATCTAGATGTGAAACCAAAAAAAAGGTCGAATTAAAACAAGCTAATGGCCCTCTAATGAAAGCTCTATACATTCTCTCTCTCTCTTGCTGTACTATGCCGCATAAATACTTCGCAATGATAGCTTTCTTTGGTTGAATAAAAAGTTAAAGAGCTTTGAAAAAAGTGGTCCGAGTTTATATGCAAATTTTCTTATCTACTTGTATGTTGCCTGTGCATTAGCTATGCACTTTGGGAAGAGTGAATTATTGTCTCCCTATTTACGGAAACGAATGAATGAAATCGAAACTTTCTGAATGAATGGATAACTAACCTAAAAATTAATGAGATCAACAATCTAAAGAGTTCAATTACCCTGTATCGGAGAACTTGTAGGAAGTTTGATGGATTACCAGAACTGTATGTACTGCCTTAGAAGTAGGATTACATATGAATTAATTTATATTAGAAGGATAATTATGGTTCCTATATCTACGGTTTTGTAGAGGCTGAATGTGTAAATGACGTTGATGAACGCAAGTAGACCAGAATTTCTTGGAAATTGTAATTACTACTAAAAACAAACACTTTCTACATACGTAATTATGTACACGTTTCCCGCATTTCTAATTGTTATAATATTCTAAGGTGGAAAGATTTTATTGCAGTTGCATGCACATAAATGTCTTCTTTAATCTTCATTGTGGAGAATTATTCTTTTCGGTGCGACTTGTAAATTTGAAGTTCGATGGAGAAGTTTTGAGATGCATACTAGTCTTAAATATAAGGAATGCGAAAGGACAAAAACTCTATCTGAAAATTTAGTTTGCACTAAAAGCAGTCAAATCTTCGCTACACTCAAGCAAATCGTAGACTTGTGCATGGCCCAGTTTTACGAATTGCATGAACACGTGTGTAGTGAAAGTCAGGAGACTAAAAAGTCTAGCATGAATGAAATCGGCCGAAACTATTACGTACATTCATGTCAGACTTCAGTCTCAACTCGAGCTCAGACTTTCGTTACATACGCTCATGCAAATCGAGTGACTTGACTTGTACATGCCAAGTCGTATGATTTGCTTAAGCGTGTGTAACGGCCTTAAGACAGGCGAAATATCTCAAACTTTTCTGTCATGTTATGCTAAATTTGATTTTCATTATTGGTCAGGTCAACAAAGGGATACTGTTCAATATCGCCCGCAGTATCGTAGGGTGGTTGGGGCTACGGCGATGGAAGGCAGAACATCTGCGCCTACCCACGGGATGTAGGTAAGTGATGTAAGGATCCCTTCAGGACCGAATGTGTGCCGGCGTTTTTTTCTTTCTTGTAAGTAGGCACGAATTTTTTTTGTATGTGGCAGACGGCAGCGGCAGGTTTTCGTGGAACCTCCCGACACTCTCCGCCAATAGGCGAGGCGAGCTAGCGTGCCGCCCTGGCCCTGCAGTCAACGCTGTCCGCCGAGTGATCTGTCAGCTCATGCTGGCTGTCGGGACTTCACGTTCAAGCCAAATCACTCAACATAGTTCCGTAACAAAGGTCAAAGGTGAAGGAAAAATATAACAATCACCATAATATATGTATATACGAAATAAGAAAATGATTCTTTATTAAATATTCTTTTTGTTGAATTTACAATTTTAGTCAGTTTTTCACTTACAATTTATTTTTTTAAATTACTTTCTATAATATTTAGCTTCTAAAAAACAGAAGCAAATTTGGATTAATTTGTTTGTTTTCTTTCTAAAAATTTCTTACAGCCACAAAAAGGGAAAGGAAGGGATAGAGAGGAGAGAAATCATTTATTTATATACAATACAAATTATATTACACGAAAAACCACATTCAATGTCACAAATTGTTTCCCTTTCAACAAAAAGTCTTACATTTGCTCTTTTACAGCTCATTTCGCTTAATTTTAGTTTTATATTTTAGAGGTGCCTTAACTACTACTTCGTAAAAAGACACAGTAAATTGTAAAATATGTCGTCAAATTTGCTTTCATTCATCTCGCACTCGCAGATTTATTTTTATATAATTTGTAGAATTAATAAATACACTGCTGACAATATAAATGTTTCTTGCTTGAATTGATTTAAAATTAATTCTTCATTGCTTCTTCTTATGCTGTACAAAAAGTTGTTTTTGTTTTAAAATTTTATGTTTATAAAAAAGATTTCATTTTTAATATTTTTTAGATAAATAACATTTAAAATTTTTTATTTAATTGCTTAATTTAGTTATACAAAGTGAATTATAGATGGCATCCACTTCGTTTTAGGAGAAGACTCTTCTGGTGATGATGACCTTAAACAGTCTTAGGACTTTGAGATACAAGACAAAAATATGTCCTTAAAGAAAAAAATTAAAACTAAAAGACTGCACGCATCTCATTTATAAATTGCGTGGTAGACATGCCACTTATGTATATGTACATATGTAATTCACTTTATATTTAAGATTAAAATTTTCTTTTCATTATTTAGTTTTTATTTTTTTATTTTTTCTAATAAGTCTTATGTTTTAATTTTAGCGGTATTTCTTCTTTCTTAAATTTAATTGGTGTTTTGTTTTGGCTTTCTTAAAAACTAGAAATTCAGTTAAAGTTTAGTTTTAACTTTAACGTTTAAAGCGCCAATGAGACAAATTTTTAATATAGAACTATAAAATTTGATTAATACACACACATATATGACACATACGTTTGTTTAAAAACCTTGTGAATATAGGTACAGTGCATATTTGCATAAGGATTTGAGATGGAAAATAATATGTAATTGAAATTTTAAAGGTTAACAGTCCTCGCATATCGTGATTCATTAGTTAGTGAAGAAATAGAATAAATAAATCATTACTCATCCTGCAACAAAATTCAGTTAATAAAATTTTCAATTTTTGTTGCATATTCGATGTTACCAGTTTTTAGAAGTAGAACTCAAAAGAATAAATAAATTATTCCGAATTGATATAAGGAGAATGACTTAATGGATTTAATGAGGTCCTCGAAACCGATCTATATTCTGTTTCACTATCCGGGTAATTTTTTTTCTAAACTATCAAGAGGACTACTAGATGCAGGCGGCTACGTATGTAGGGAAATGTTAACCAGGTCGCCCATCTGTGATTTTTTTAGTTTTGACCACCAATGCTCGAGAGCGGAAAAACTTCTCTCAGTAACACCGAACATTTCGAGTCATATTACAGATTTGAAGCGTGAACGCAAGGCACGTGTTGTGCACACAGTCAGTGGTTTGAAATAAAAAACAAAAACGTTTTTTTTTTTTTAGCAAAGTGAATACGGTCAGAAAATGAGGAGAAAATATGCAATCATCAAGGTAAGCATCGTGATTGTGTTGTGTGGTTCATGCTTGAAAACAAATCAAGATGAAAAATCAATCCTGTAACATGTTTGGTTGTGGCGCTTGTCGTCAAGGTTGGCCCCCTTTGTGTAGTCAGAATTGGCCCACTGTGATTGTGTGCTTGGAAGACGTCCAAAAACATCCAGCATCAATCCCAACGAATAAAACATCAGCTTAAGGATGATGCCCGCCCAAAAAAGAGCAGAAAATCCCACTTCGGACAATGCAAGAGAGGAGAAGTGCATTGGAAGTGCGTCAATATAACGACACTTGCCGTAATTGCGATTCAAGTTTTACTAAAAAAAAATAAAAATGCAACAAATTCGGGTTTTTATTTCATTCAATTAATTTTTAATTTTCAGGTAATTTTCAATCATTTCAGCGCATTTGTCATCGACTAGCCAACCTTGACAGCATTTCCCTTTTTTTTTTCACTCAATCAATCTGCAATGTTCAGCTTGGATTGACCAAAAATTCTACGTTAAACGGAAATTTTGGGGAAAAGTCAATAAGGTGGTCAACCCTGGCGACATTCTCCTAAATATTGAAGACATCACAGTTTATAATCTCTAATCAACGATTTTAATGAGATAATGATTCAACAAATTTTGGCCAATGAGCTGAGAATCTATTTCATAAAAGTTTACAACAGATCGAGAGCAGTGCCATCTTTACGCATGTGACCGCTGGGCTTGGACCCCGCTATACATGGGGCCCCAAGTCCCTGAGATAGTAGACCAACCGATGACCAATTTTTCAACCAGTAAGGCAACCCCTTACAAGCTATAGTTTGGCTACTGAAAGTAGATCGTGGAATTTATTCGAACTTCTATAGATGGCAGCAAATTTCCATACAAACTAACGTATAGTAACTGTGTTTGCAGCCCCAGTGTTTTTTTAAATTTCCGGCATTTTATATAGTATAATTTCAGTAGCCAAACTCGAGTTATTTCGTAATCAGCGGGAAATTTTTATACTGTTGGTTCATGTTAGGCCTAACGCGCACTGAAGACCTTTTGTCACACAACTTCTTGGTCACTGTCGCCGTGTGCTAGTTTAGTACACACACAGTGAATAAATGTCACATCGACAAAACTCATGATGTTTTATATCATCATTCATCAATATAAATTTCGAAGAAGCTGCTGTGATATGTGTATTTGTCATAAGGGTATAGAAAATATCAACGCTCTTGGGTTCTTCCATTTTGGAGCGAAAGTGTACTGAAACGAAAATTTCACTTAATGTTTGATGAACTGTGTGATACTATCCTGAAAAATTCTCTGAATATTTCCGTATGCCTGTTGAAAACTTTGATGATTTACTACAGATTTGAGACCTCCTATAACTTATCGAAGAACCAATATGCGATCAAATAGAGTTTTGCTGTAACTGTAAGGTCTATAATCACTTTTATGGATAATTGTCCCCACATTTTTATCTTTAAAATTAAATTGCTATTAGAGTATTCCTTCAAGTTTTTGTGGTATATGGTTAGTCCCATTTGGACTTCTTGTTAACGTTAAGTGAAGACGCGGTGATAGTTTCGTCACACAAAATTTTAGCCGGAGGAACCAAAAAGGCACGTCACTTTATGCGCGCATTAACATTAAAGCATGTGGAATTGACGTCGGTGACAGTATAGTTAGATGACAAAAAGTCCCCAGTGCGCGATAGGCCTTAACATACTTAACGTTATTATTCCTGTTCGTAACCCAAAGAATTTTAGGAAATAGTTTCTGTTGTGGCGCCCCCATATCTTAAAAGTGCGAAGGGCCCCCGTTTATGTAAAGACGACCATGAACGAGAGAGAACAGAACTCACGAAACCACCAACCAAAATAATTCCTAATTATGGTTGGTAAGTGAGTTTAAAATTGTTCTAGGACCTCATATTACGATCAGAAGGAAAATTATGGGTAGATCAAATTTTGTTAACGACACTGTTAAAAGTGTGATAAAAGGATTTAAATTGTCATATATCATTGTGTAGCGAAATCAGCTTAACCGGGAGAATTATATTCGATGACCCCCGAATATCGATAAAAACTTCACAGATACTACTACATCGTTCGCATCATCAGACACCAACGTACCAAGGATAAAAACGTTTCGAATCAAATCATTAGGGAAATTTGTAGCGTTCTCAGAGCTTGAACTGAAGAAAGCTCTTGGTCAGATCCCTATAAACTAAAGTCGTAGAAGGATTCATGTCAATGTCCGGCAATTATAACATAAAAATACAAAGAGAATATAAAAAATTAGAAAAAATATAATATCTATACGATTTTTTAAGTTTGGAAGCTCTCAAAAGTGAGCAATAGAATAGCAATAGAATTTTAGAAATTCCTGAATAAAAACTATGTATTTGCATAATACCCAATGAAATTTTTGTACTTTTAGTATTATAAAAAGAAAATGATTTTCAAGTATTTTCGAAATGCACGCACAGCCAAAACATCGCTTATATATTTCTTCATTCATTGCATTTGAAAATAGAATTATAAATGCCGCTTATTTGAATTATAATAAATTTTTACTCTAACAGTAAATTGTAGAAAATTAGTACTATAACTAAAAATTAGAAGCCAGTACAAGGTTTTCCTAGCTTTCGTTTTCTTTTTTTTTTTTATATGTATAAATATAAGTTTTTCAAAATATTTCTTTTTTCTTAAGCTATGATAAAATACTTCATTTAATATTTGTCTTTTATTTTATACTATACATAAATATAGTGTAGTAGGTATATAATATATACTTATTATAAAAGAAAAAATATAGAATTATCTCTTCTGAATGTGTATATATATATATAATATATAGATTTTTTTTTATTACTTGTATACATTTTTAAACTTACTTAAAAAAATCTATGTATGTTGGTATGTTTTTGAGTTCGTATAATTAAAAAGTTCCTATATAGTGCACAATCTCAGACACATACATTACACTACTTACACATATAATACATATGTAGGTATGCATAATTTTACATGTATAATTTTATTTTTGGCTTCTTTGTTTTTATATTTATTAATTAAAAAATTAAAAATTCGAAAATTATTTTTCTCTTACTGAAGCAATTCAAGACACTGAAGACGGGGAAAGTTACATGTGGAATTGCAACAAAGGGCAGTAACTTAGAATATATTTGGTTTTTATTTCTCATAAGTTAGGAAATTAGATAACATTTCACCGAAAAACACAGAGTTTGTAAATATAAACAAAAACCCTTGATGATACCATTGTTTTCATAATAATCGCACAGTTCGAACTACCTATCAACGCCGCTACAGCCAAATAAGAGTTGTCCGGAATAAAAAGCAATGATACATTTCAGTTTACCAAAATGTAAAAAAACTGATCGCTAATTGAGCGACTTTCTTGGGTGAAAAAGGGGGACTTTTCCACTTCTCGTGATTGTGCGGAATTGGTCCGTCGGGGAAAATGAGTTCATCTGACAAAAATGTTCACAACAGAACAGAGCACTAATGCCCATTGAAGAATAAACTGCAAAAATATATGCGAATTGTAGAAAATGGGGTGTATGTGGTCGTCGTAGTGCATGAAAATGGGTTTTCCGGCGGCAATAACGTCCCGAGAAAGTTTTCTGAATTGGGAAAAAAAAAGATACACCACCCGATAGTACTCGGCGAGAACTTTAATTTGATATGCAGCATGCCATATTACAACCACTCCCCCTCTGCCGGGGATTCCTACCCTCGCCCTAAAAGTATGCAGAGGAAAATTTTCTTCTACAAATTGCGGCTGGTAATGAGCTGAGGCGAATAGTGATTCCGATCGGATATAACACTAACGAGTTAGAGCCGAACTAACGTGCGAAAAATCTAGTACCTCAGATTTCAAACAAAAAAGAGGAAAATATGGGGATTGCCACTTAAGCCTCCGAGTGTGGATACTCAAACTTCTTCTCAGGACCTAGGGAATTCTATTATGTACTAGATCAAACTTTGACCCCCACCCCAAGCCTTCCCGCGCATAATTGAAATAAAGCTTTGTTAATAAGATATGTTCAGAATATCATAATACATCGTTTAAGACATTTCTCATGTCTGGAGGTATCGAACCTAAAATGGGCATTCCCCTTTGAAACATACGAGAATATTGCCTCTCATGCAAAAGAGTCTATCTACCCACACATCGGTATAAATCGAATTCATCTATATTTAAAATTAATTTTTGTTCATCTAAATCTAAATTGGGTGCAATACATAAAATTGAAGACACGATTATCAGTTAAAAACTAAGACTAAATTTTGATGAAACCAACTTCAGAGGAGATCATTTTCCATGTATTAACTCTTCACACATATTTCAATGTATCTCAGTCGTTCTATCATAACAATGACACTAAATCTTTAGTCATGAATTCAAGAATCATAACATCAACAATGATGATCAAAAACGTATTCTTCAGAAGACGACAGTACGATTTGCTTCTGATCCATGAAGTGAAGAACCAAAATCGAGAGGATGATAATGATGAATTTAAGACCATATTGATCGACACACACCAGAGAGGTACAAAATCAGTTATATCTCAACTTCTCGCCGTCCCAACAGATCAGAATCAATTTCGGGAATATACGTGCATACGTATGAAGACGAATAAATATCTAATTACGTCGTACATTTTGTATTAACATATTGTACTGCTTTTATAAACCTTTATTAAATGTAGACGCAAATCATCACTGCCAGAGCTTTTCTCCTCTCCCAAGACTCAATCTGCTTCTTTACCAACTCTAATAGAACTCAATTTCATTTATCTTATTTTAAACTAAGATAAAGATGAATTCCAATCAACTATCTTTTATTGAATTAACTTTCTTTATTAAAAAGTAATTCTTCGTACTAACGCTCATATTTTAAACCTATTATTCAATTCGGTATCACTGCAAACCCTTAATAAGAGATAGAAAAATTAAATTAATCTCATTCGATTCGAACAATTTAATGTTCAAAAGTCTAGTTGAGAAAATAAGAAAATTCCAAAGCGGAGGTGTCATTCGATTCATACTCGCAATCCTAATGTAAATATTGATCATATACTCATCTGGACTTGCATATGGAATACCTATTCATCCCAAAAATTAACCGATAATCGAGTCAATGAAAAATTGGAACATTCAGTCGTCTATATAGTCAAAATTATGGCGCAAACTTACTAAATGTTTGTGAAACGTGCAAGGTTATGCAATCCATAACCAGCTATTGCAAACTTTTGTAAATAGGCGTATAAGTCGAATCTCAAAAATTCTCTGAACAGATCAAAGAACAGTGGAGATGATTGGATCAGAACAAGACCGATGAAGAAATCAAAAGAAAAAAAATGGAATTGAATAGACCATTATGATATAGCCGTACAAATTGCGTAATCCTGGAGAAGATATGCTGAAGAGAAATCATTTCCACCCCCTACATACCTCAAAGGATAAAAGCAGCTAGATAAGGATAATAGATCACGCCTTTCAATGCTCTAATTCCAATCGAACCATACGAAAAATAATATCATCATTTTTCCTGTAATGTCTTGAATGCTTTTAGAATTTTTTCATATAGGAAGTGAAAAAAAAAACAAAACTTCCGCTTACAACTTAAAATCAAAAATAACGAGATTTATAAAAATAGTAAAAACAAGAATGCTTCAAAAATTGTTCCTAATCCCCGCCGCCGACAACTACTAACTACGATTTCCTTTTAACTAAACCTAACTAAACTTTTGGCGGTTTGAAATGTAAATGTGACGATGCATCCTTTGCTTCATGGACAACAGATGATGATGATGGTGATATTAGTGGCGGTGGTGTTGTATCCATAAGTATAATAGGCTCAAAATTTCCCTCCAAAGATTGAGTATTTTCAGAGCCCTTTCCTACTGATGTTAAACTCACCTTAGAATGTAGTTGTGAATTGGTCGATTCGAATGAAACAGCCCGTGGTTTACGAAGTTTACTACTACTACTACAACTACTAGAGCTACAATCAGTCAATAGGCTGTTCGATTTCTTTTGGCGAAAGCTGTTTGAGCGATGAGATTGTCCACTTGCAACACCACTACCAGATGCTACTAATACCAAACTGCTAGGTCCCGAATTTCCTCCCACTGTAGTTGTACATGGTACCGATGTTGGACCAGTAATACTACTATTACTATTATTATTATTTGTTGCTGTACCTTTTCCATTTTCTTTATTTCGACGTGATGATGATCGATGAGGATGATGACGAGCCACATTTGGACCACGGCGTGATGGTCTTTTTACTGGATAATGTACTGATTCTGCGCTGGCACTTAAGCCAATGTTGCCAACTAAAGAATATAAATTTTATTTTATTTTATTACTTTGCAATTGTATACAGATACATACATACATAAGTCTTATCGTATGGAATGAAAAATGTTTTCTTACATGATGCTTGAACATGCCCAGTTAATGTTGGTTAAGATGAAACATTGAAACACAAAAATGTTTTTATACACATGCAGAGCGCGGCAGTTTTTATTATGAATTTTTTTTTTATTGTACACTTTTATTCTCACTTATGAAAACTATATAAAAAATTAAAAATTAATTTTACAACTTAAATATAAATGTATGGATGCGTGTGTGTGTGCCCTAATAGATGCCTGTTAAAAGAGTCCGAAATGTTACCAAAACATTTACGCAACATGTCGTTCATGGTCATACTAATGCCACAGTATAAACATACAGTAGAACAGCTCTCTTAAAACTGTCAGTTGAGTAATGAGAATACTTTCCCTTTCAACAGTTTTTAACTAACACACTAGTTAATTTTTAATACAAAGGCTCCTATGTAAATCGGAAGTGGAAGAAAGAGATCGCATGTGTAAACTTCTATTAGAGAAAAAGGGGCAAAAAGCAAACAAAGTTATTTTTTCCCCTTCCCATGCCATTCAGCTTGGTAGAACTGTCAAACTGTCACAAACACTATTACAGCTATTTTGCAACTTTACACTGTCCATGACATCATAATGAACGAACACCACGTTACAATCAAACAGCTGTTTAGTAATGGAACAATACATTTGCAATACCTTTGCCGAGATATGTGCTTACATAAAACTAATACTTCTCCCTACACTTGAAAAATGTGCAAGCGAAGAGGGATTGATTTCACAAAGAAATATGTAATGTGAAATAAATAGACTAACAATGTAATCTTATCAAATTTATTTGGGCACTACTTCAAGTCTCCAGATGAGCGTACAGCTCGGAAGCCATGTTGGTAATCGTTGATGAGTTGATTAGCTGAACGTGGGCTAATTTCCAAGCAGTTGGAAATTTTCCTGTCGAATAAGACAAGTAGAATAATTTCCGCAGAGGTTTAGCCAAGGATGAGGCGCAGCTTTTAATTAACAGGGGCGAGAAACCATCAGGGCCTGTGGCTTTAGAGACGTTGAGTTCCTTTGAGGACCTGGAACACATTTCTTGTTCGGATGTATATTGGCTCTTATACACAACCGCACGCGAGATGCGAAACAAGTATCTGTGAAGTAGGTGGAATATAAGAATTTGAAACGAATCTATCAGCCTAAATATTATTAAAGTTGTTCCTGATGGTTTTTACCAGGGACTAGAAACCTTTGTTGCCGCTGCGGCCTTCCAAGATTCTTTGTCTAACATTTTGATCAAAAAGAAATTTTTCTCTCTGGATAATAGACTTGTAGGTATTCCGGGCAGTCTTGTAGAATTGTTTCAATTCTGGACAGGACATGGGTGTAAATGATAGGTGCGAAAAGCAGACTCTTTCGCTTTTATTGCTTGGTTGTAGTTATCGTTATACCACAAATAAGAAAAATACAGATAACCATCCACCGTACTTAAAACTGACACCAATTATTGCGGCTAACCGACAACGTCTAACTGACAAACATGTGCTTAAAGCTTTTCTCTCACAAGCCATCTACCAAACTCTCATTTTTCGAGAGAGGTGTAAAGATAAAATTGAAAGCAAAAACGGAGGGCTGTGAGAGAGTTCAAAAACAATCAAGTTTAAACAGCGATCGTACGGTACAGTGTTGCAGGGAGAAACGCGCTGTATCGTAAGCGTTGCCCCCGGAATAATCTCAAAGAGACATATGTTTCTCGCTTAGAATCTCTCGCAAAAGCTTCAAAGCTCTTTTTCGAAACAATGTGCTTTCTATTTCAGTTGTTGACTGAACGTCACTGATCCCCATAAGGTCTGGACATCTGGGTTTATCTGTGGTTATACCAAGAGCAATTTTACTGTTGTTGAGATCTGCTGTAGGAATACGGAATGTATTCACGCATGTCAATACTTAGAATGTTACTAAGTTCTAATGTACATTCATCAACATCCCTCGAAGCAAAACAGATCGTATAATCAATTTCTCTAAGATACTGATTGAGACTTTCCCAAACAGCATTTTTATAGTGCCAGAGAAGTCTACTTGTAGGTGGAGAAGTAGGACGGAATATGTTTGCGTTGGTAAACTGAGCCGTGATTAAACAGTGGTCTGAATTACAAAGAGGGGAGCCACCAGCATCAGGAGTTCATGTAAGTGCACCCACTAGTGTTGTAAATTAAAAGACTCACGGAGGAATTCAACGAATCGGCCTTAAGGGCTTGTGGTAGAAGAATGTCTGAGCCACGGTATGTCATGGACATTAAAATAGCCTACCAGGACAATTGTGGTAGAAAGAGAGGCAGAAAGCAAATGATCAATATTGTTGGAGATATTGTCAAAGACGAATACTGTGTTGTCATCAGACATACTAGGGCTGTGATAAAGGAAGCAGAAGTAGATGATATGCCAATGTAATTAAACTCTGGATTGGTGGAAGGGATGTCTCTAAGGACGGTAAAGGCCACATCATCCCGTTGTAAATAAGTTTATCGTTAAATCTCTTCAGGAGTACGAATCAGTGTTTCCTTAATATTATCAGTGACGCTTCCAATGATTAGGAACATATACATATGTATTAGAACATAAACATAGCACAAAAATTATTCTTATAATATTAAAATGCTAAGAACAATTTTAAACATTAAGAGTGTAATTTATGCATTCGTGCACATTTGTTTATATTATAAAAATAAAATTCTGGTGAGAAAATGTTATTCTATCCTACAGAACTAAATAATTGTTGTATATCTATAAACGAAGCTAAATTCTAGCTAAACAAAACACTAAGCCTCTGTAAGGATACCATATGTAAGTTTTAAGTCGTGTAGCAACCATTTTTTTATAATCTTAAGTTAAAATTGTTAGAAATATAATAATATGTAAAATTAAAAAGTTAAAATGAAAATGAATGGAACTGAAAAACAAAAACTTGAGTGACAATATGAAAACTTTTTATTAAATTCGTAAATATTTTTAATTGTTATATTATGAAATGCTAACATTTATGAACTTAAAATATTATGAATAAGTGTAGAAAACTGCCAAATACAAACATACACATAAGCGAGTATCATGCAAAATTAAATTATTATATCTCTAAAATTCGCAAGAAATAGTATTTTGTACAAAAAGTATTTTCTAGTTAAATTTTATTTGTTAATAATCAATGTAAGAATAAATATGATTTTATATGAATTGTAATTAACACGATTATATTAAGTTTTAGGTGGAGGATTGCTTTTTATTAATTTGTTTTTATTTATCACATAAATTTAACTAAAAAATTTAATAATCATATTTGAAATAATTAATACGCAAGCTTAGAAACATCAAACTCTCTAAGCACTATAAAAACTCTCCGCGTGCGGAATCAATTTGTACAATTTTTAAAAATTATTTACTTTCCTATAAGGGGGAAGAGGTAAATAGTAAAAAAAAAAAAACTTTAAATTTATACAACTCTTAATTTACGTATTTTCTCATGCATAAAATAAAAAAAAAAGTATTCCTCCACATAAATTTTAGCCTCCATTGGCATTCTCACGGAATATCGTTAGTTTTAAACTTGATTAGTAAAATTAGCCCTTAAAAAAAGCTTTTAAAAAACAAAATCTTAATTCTATGCATAATCACAAAAACATACAGTAAGAGATTAAAGAGTGCGCATTCTTTTTTTTTAAAACAGAAAATCTAAAACAGTAAACATCATCGACACAAAGCTAAACTGCTGCTGTTCATGAGATTGTTGATGGCGATTTTGTTGGTTACGATTATTGTGATTAACAGCAGTCGTATGACGCGTATTAGCGGTTAAAACGTAATCAATTTCTTCAGTGCTAAATCGTAAATTGGTTAGACCATCACCGCCATTCCCTAGACGAGCTGCTGATGATGATGATAATGTTGATGACGGACTACTAGTAGTAATGGTAGTATGCAAGGTAGACTGAGATTCTATAATGTTGTTTTGAGGAGGTGAAGCTATTGATGACCTCCTAATATGAAAACGATTTTGATTATCATTATTATCATCATTATCATTATCATCATCATGGCCAACAACTAATCTAGTGTCTGTCGGGTGGACACTGTATAAAAACTGTGTAGAAGAGTGATGCAAAGGAGGAATGGAACGATAAGAAGTGTTACAAAGTAGTTCATAAGTACCAGAAATTGCAGGTAAATTTGTATCCATTAGCATCATTGCATTTCCGGAATTAATAATATCATGCTCATCAGCTGACATATCTGTATCCATTCGCTGATATTGATAATTGCGTTGTTGCAGTTGGTGGTGTTGTTGTTGTTGTTGTAATTGTTGCTGCTGACGATGTTGCTGCAACATCAGAATCATTGCATTATTGGTTAAATCTTGGTGATCCTGAATATCATTTGTACTTCCACCAAAGTAATGGTGGTGATAATTTTCACATGATGATGATAGCTCCAAAGAACCACCACGGGCACCCAAAAACCATTCGGAACGTGTTCGCATTCGAGCTGTCTGACGCTCATGCACCTTTTTTATAAGTTCATCGTCCGTCAATGGAAGTTGTTTTTGTTGATTTTGTTGGTGTAATCGATGTCGTTGTGGTGTGTCAAAATTGAACTTGAATTTAATTTTCTTATTCAATAGATTCTTAGTTGATTTTTTTTTTATTAAATTTATAAACAAACAAAAATGTAATAAATATTTTTTATATAGATATAGTTTTAGTGTGATTGAATAAATTAGAAACAGAAAGAATGAAATTGTAAGAGTACAAAAGAAGCTAAAATTTAAGATAGACCAATCACCATTGGATTTATATTTTAATTAATTAAAAATAATGTTTTAAGTAAATTGCAGAAATGTTTTAATCGTTTCGGTTTAATTTATACCTAAATACACTGTTGATCGGGTGTTTACAAATGAGAAATATTACTCTCGACAATGAAGCCTCAACATCAGAATCGTATCATGTGCAATAATGTAGAAATCCTGATTAATAATTTTCGCCTAGCTCAGATTAATACTAAGCTAGATAAATTTTGCAATCGGTAAAGCTGTTATGAGTTTGGTAGATTTGTCCCTCTCTATCTAATAATAATTTATTGAATTGGGGATAAGCTTGGAACTGAGTTTATTAAGATTGCCAGAAAACCGGAAGATGTGACAAACACTTCAAAATTAAACATATGTACCTCTCCGAGTAGCACTCCAGTAAAAATTATGATTTTAAGAGCGTTGATGGAAGATTACACGATGCCCATATTTAAAGAAAGTTTTTTGAATATTTTAAATAGGATATTTCTCTGCAGCCACCTGATGCTGCTCTTCAAATAAATATTAGATTTTCATCAAGAACAGAAATAAGCGTTGTGATTAAATCGCTTGGAAAATCAGCTGGAAAAGTCCAAAATGGGACAAAAAAAAAATTTTTTTTGTTCGCTTTAGTTCATCTCCAGTCTATACGAAAATAGATCTGAGTTTGTCATTGATAGAATGTTTATTTTCGGTTTTGGATATAAGCATCTACGGCTACGGGAAACTATTTAAATTTTTTCTCTGTGCAATTCGTAATTTTTACCACTAGTTGCGAAAAAGGTTTTAAAGATATTTTCATTTAGTACCTACATATTTTGGCCATTATATAATTTTTGATATTTTTGATCAACAAATGTATCTGAATTTAATAAATTAATGAAAATTGAATTTTTGTTTATTCAATCACAAAATTATAAAAGAAATATGTTCAGAAATAGGAAAAGAAAAATAAATGAAAGAAGAAAAATTTATAATTTTTGAGTCATGTATTTACACATATTAAAAAAAAAACGGTAAAAATTTAAATACTTAAGCTTTAATCGTATAATTTTTTTTACTCTTTATTTATATTTTTTAAGAACAAATCATATGAAAAATCAAAAAACAATAACTTCTTCTTGGCAGAAAATAAAACTAATGTCGTAGAGTACTCCTTCATTTAGCAGAGAGTAAAATACTAATTAAAATGAGATTGAGTAGGTACCGTTTAATAATAATAATAAAAAAAAAATTAAAATCACAACATCGCCGAAATGATTAAAATTATATTTTATTTAAAAAAGAGCATTTTATGTAGAAAAATTATATGAGAATGTGCTGTTTTTCTTTTTAACTATTTCCGTTTATAATTTGATAAAATACAAAAAATATAAATAAATAAAAAATAAGAATTTCATGCTTTCATTATTGTTATTATGTTTTTTTTTTTTAATACACAATTGTGGTTAATAGATTCGATGTTTTCCACAACGGTATTATAGCTCAGATTGGTCATAATTTTATATTTGTCACCTAATACAAAATGAAGAACAACAAAAATTGACTCACTTTAGCCAAATAGTTTATCGGCAACGACAACCTCATAATGTTGCCGAAATTACATTATTGTCATTCTTTTGCAATACTTCAACAAGCTTATTATTAAAAACCTAGACACAGTCATGTTTCGTTGTTCTCCAAAGATTTTGCTAAAATACCCTTCGGTATTTATTTTGTATTTCTTGTTGTATTATTTTTCTTGTATTCTTGTTTTAATTTTATGTACTTGGATATAAGTTGAATTTTCTTATGATGCCCCACATCCCACCCTCACTCACCCTTCCTGTCCCGAACAATCTCAGTCTATCCCTATATTTTCTTCCCTCCGTCTGTCATTCTGTCTTTTTCTCTCTCCTCTCTTGAAGTTGATTAGCCTGTTTTAGGTTTGGTTCTTTCTACAGCGTTTGGTTTTGAAGGATGTTGGAGTTCTTATTATAGTAAGATCAACGCAATTAATTTCCTTATTGGGGCTCTCAATCTCTCAATATTGATCTCTTTGATCTCTTCCCTATGCGTGGTTCTGTCTGTCTGTCTCTGACATTGGGGTCGACTTTAGAGCAATCCAGACGTCGCATATCATGTAGTGCTCTGTTTATGTATTTCCCAAGAATGATGTTAAAGACACTTGGTCTTGTCTTCTATCGATCTCATTGCTTTTTATGTATTTTAATGAGCTGGTGTAGTGCTCGTTTTTCCCAATCAGCGTCACCTCGAGTTAGTTTCAATTTGATTTGCCTATCCTTCTTTATGTATGGACCTTTTTCCTTAATCAGATGTATTTCTGCCTGTAGGATAGGTCTATGGTCTTTTGAATTTTGCCCTCGTTGTGTTTTCTGATCATGACTTACATTTGTTTTGCGTTGTATTGCTCTTTATACAGGGCGACTGTTACCTTGCCTTTGTCATCTTCCATTATCGTAATGTCAGGTCTATTGCTTAGCATTGTTGTTATTGGCGATCTTAGCTAGGTTCTTCATTGTTTGTTTATAGTTAGTTGGGTTTTTTTCTTGTGATATGTTCAAGACATTGTTTAGAGTAATGAGTGTCTGTCATGTCTATGTATTTCTATGTCTATCTTATTGGGAGGACGAACCTAGGTCCGTAGGATAAGATTGCTAACATATCCTAGTCGATCTCATAGACCATGAGGTTTCTAAATCCTTCTTTTATCTCCCTTAGTCATTGCTGTTCCTTCTGGTAGCATTTCTTCCACATGTTGGTTGTGTTATTCCTTGTGTATTGCAATTGTCACTTTCATATTATCTGCTGCTATACTAATATCTTTTCTATTTCTGACTAGTGCTCTGATTGTTTTTTTTTATATTATAAAGCCAAGCTCAAGGGACACAGAATAGGAAGGAAATAAGGAAAGTGGCGGCGGTGCTGATGTAGATTGTATATCGGACGAAAGACAGAAGATGGTATTCTGTTCTTCCCAATGTGTCAATTATTTTTATTATCAACATTGCAACAAAGTGCAAGGTCCAAGAAGCTTTCTTGGAGCAGAATGACGAAACATTGTACAAATAGGGCACCATTATCCACCGATGCGGTATTAGTTTAGCCACCGTGGCACTATAAATATTGCAAAAAATTGCAAATGCATGGTATGTACCATCTGTACACAAAGTGTGACGAAGAGTTGTACAACAGAAAGGGGCACAATTATCCACTGCCATAAGTCTACTTGACTATCGTGGCACTTTAGGATAGTACCAAAAGTTTCTTCATGTGTTTCTCTGTTTTTTGGGTTACTTGGGGTCTCTGTCCCGTCTGTGTTCTCTTTTGCAATTCGAACAGGAATTGAAAGTTGGGGAAGCGGTCATTGCAAACGACAGGTCTAAAGAATGTTCTAGTCGAGCGACTTAGACAAGCATTGATACAGGAAGAAAAGAATCCTGAGACATTTGTTTTCGAAGAAGAGCCTGAAGCTGAAGCAGAGCCTGTGATGAACACAGAAGAGCTTTTGGGTACTTTAATGACCAAAATGAGCTTTCAGCTGAAGAACAAAAGAATTCTCAGGAATCCCGTTTAGATGAGCAGAAGAATGCTTTCAATGAACAAAAGAATTCTTTGGAATTCAGTTTGTATGAGCAAAAGAAATCACTGGAAACCCGTTTGGATGAACAAAAAGCTCTCTGGAGAATTGTCTAGAAACACGCTTAGAGGAACAGAAGAATTTTCTGAAAAACTCGTTAGACGAACAAAAATTAAAAATTTAAGGAATCGAGTAGGAAATCGCGGAAATTCAGCAAAAAGTCATAGAGCAGCTTGACAACTTTAAAGCAGATTTGAAGAAGATGAAGCATCGACAACCTGGGCACGAAGGAATTGAAATATCCGGTGCAGGCAGAATGAAACCACCAATATTTGATGAACAACATTATATATTTTTAAGAGGCAATTCGAGGCAGCCTCCTGAGTAAATGGATGGAATGATGCAGACTTAGCTACAGCTCTGGTATTAGCACTTCCCGGTCCTGCATCAGAGCTATTACAAACTATACCGATTGAAAGGCAACTGGGTTTATACTTCTTTAGTACAGGCGATAGAGCTACATACGTTATGGAGATGAACACATGCAACAAGTATACCGCCTGCAGTTACGCAACAGGATTCAAAAGCATGGCGAATCACTACAACAACTGCAGGTTGATGTGTAAATGCTGAGTTCCTTAATGAAGTGGCAACAGAAGCATTTATGAACGCTATTCCAGATCAAAATTTACAACAAGCGCTAAGACTAGCAGGAAAGAATTCAACAGCAGAAGCACTAGTCTATGCATTAGCGTATGAATCTGCCAGGCAGGCTTCTCGAAGTGCAGTACGATTGAAAGAAATTCCGGAGGAGCATTGTACTTGCAATAGAATGCAACCATCACAGAGCACTCCTTCACGTCGTATTCTTCGATGCTGGAATTGTAATAGACCGGGACACCTTCAAAGGGACTGCAAAAAACGCCGACGAATGGAAGCGCCAGAAGAAGGGCAAAGATATCGAGCTGGGCAGCAGACTCACAGCAGAATGCCGTCATCACAGACCATTCCTTCGCGTGGAGTCCTTCGATGCTGGAAATGTAGTAAACGACTGCAGAAAACGCGTTCGAATGCAATCAACAGAAGAAAAATGGAACAAGCTATTCGTGGAGAATAGGCTGCAACCTCATGCCTTTGAGAACATACACCGCAAATGACGTATCCACGGAAATGCAGAAGCCTTTTCACAACGTCCATGCAATCCTGAATGGAAACATTGCGAACGGATGGAAGAAGAATATATGACGAAAGGAAAGAAATCCAAAGACGATGATGACTACGATGATAACAGTTAAAAGAAGAAAGGAAGGAAATCCAAAGACGAGAAGAATGAAGAAAAAAAAAGACGAACAGTAAAGTAAAGGATGCTGATAATAAAGATCGGAAAAGGTAATGACAAAGCTTCGACTATGATGATGGTAAGAAGCGCCAAGGCGGCAATGACAAGGATGACAACGGCGATAATAAGGACAAACCCCAGCAAAGGTCATATTTGGAAGGGAGAACAATTTTAAGGGGTTATTTATTATTATTCTAGGTGAGTAAACTTTCAACGTCGTTGATATTGCCTCATAAGATCCTCTGACATTCGTAAATATTTTATATTTTCTCTTGGATTTTTTATGTTCTCTTTTTTCCCTCATTCTTACTGTAAAATGAATGATATAGAAATCATGTCTTTCTTCAGCTTGGTTTTACTTCTTTTTCCTGGTTTTTTCTCTAATTTTTCCATTCTCTGTAATATCTAGATCCTTTTTTACTGCCTCAAGGTCATTATGACGCAAATTGTTTGTTTACAAAGGCAATGTTGGTGTTACGAACTTCTATAATTTTAGTATTTATGGAGAGAAAAAAACTATATTGTTTAAATTATTTCTTCAGGATTTTTATTTATTATATACATATATCATTTGTATATTTTATTTTGATATCTTTCGTCTATTTCTCGTTGTCATGTTAATTTAACGTATCTCAAATATTTTCGCATCAACTCAACCTATGTATATTGAGCGCTTCCAATTCATCGTTTTTTTTTTTTTATTTATTTATTTAACGCTTATGCTAATTCTTGAGTTTGCCTTGATTTTATCTGAAAACAAAAATTAATCTCTTGAGTATAGATCAAAATTAAAAATTAAGATGAAATTTAAAATTTTTTCTTACTTCTAATTCGTACCACAAAATTTCACTGAACTCTGCAATGATTGATACAGCCGCCGCAGCTGTTCCACTGCGATTTTTTATCTTGGTCCACAGCTAAATGTCTAGGAGGGAAAGTGGAGTTTTATTTGTAAATATTTCGTTATAATAAAATCATTTCTTACCGATCTACAGTACTTTTTATGCCTGCATGGAGGAGCACAACTATTTAGCTCTGCAACAATTCTCATATTCCTGCTCTCGATTTTCTTTTTCACATTTGAAAATAACTCATTACTTACCGAAAATGTAATGGTTAGAATGGAGTAATATCAGCGGTCTTAAAATTACTCATATTTTTATGATTAACGTTGATTTTTATTAATTTTATCACATAAATAATACCGTTTTGCTGTTCAAGCTACTAATTGATTATACCGGAAGTGATTTCGCTCGAGGAACCGAATTTGGTTCTTGGTTACAAATAATCTTATATTTAAAAAAATGGAATAGAGCTGTGCAGCGCTCTTATTAGGATTGTTAAGAATATTTAAGTTCTTTAAAAACATAATTAGCCTCGATACTTATACAATCACTATTCAACTATATTAGTAAAATGCTTCTCCTGTTAAATTTATAATTTTTGACTACCAGTTACTAACATTGCCTAGAAGTGATGTGAGATATAAATATACATACTTAAATAAAATTTTTGGTATCTCTTTTGTTTCAAAATATTTATCGTAAGAGAAAAAATAAAGTAAAAGAAATACTGATAAATATGCAGATATTTAGTCACCGCGTGGTTACGAACATCGGACATGTTAACCTAATTCAATTTAATAAAATATTAACAAAAATATTTTCATTTTAGTTGATATTAATTTTTTTTTATCAAAATATTGTAAATTTATCGTAAGCTTAAATCAAATTACTAAGTACATAAAAATTAAGAAAATATTTTCATTAAAAATTAAAACAGCACATTCCACATCTATTTTAGAGATTCTTGTTTATTTTTATTTTCTTCTCGCCATACTAATAATACGTGTGATTAATAAATACGGTATTATAAAAAAATAAGTAGATATATTATGTATTAATGGAAAAAGATGACCTTAAAGCACCCATTGGATTACAAGAGAATTAAGTTACAAACAATTAAAACCAAGCACTCATCCTGTCTCAAAGTTAATCAAAAGGGAAACTAAAAGAGAATTGATTAATTTCGAAATTATTATTATTATTAATCAACAAAAGAAAATGATGGAAAAATATTGGATTAAGTTAAGAAAAAAAGAAACTAAGAAAAAAGGGGATAAGAACCACACCATACAAAAAAATGTTAACAGAAAATATTATTGACAAAAAAAATTGTTTTTTTTTTATCAATATCTTTTTCTCTAATAGCACAGCTCTCATACAAAAACTTGTGAAGTGGAAAGATAATAATCCCTCACCTGTGGCAGGTATGATAGACTTTTTGTACTTTCAGCATAACGATTTACAGCTCTCAATTCATCCATGGTCATATGATGATGACTTGTAGCAGCTGATGCTGAATGTGAAGAACGTGTAGATGAGGAGCTTGATGAATGTTTAATGCAATTAGAACTGCCACCTCCTCCTCCACCACTATTACCTCCTTCATTACCACTACCGCCCCCACCACTTAAATTAGTCGATCTAGCTGCTTTTGGCTGTGTTGATGTAGTAGTAGTAGTAGATGATATGGCGAATACCCCAGGACCTTCTAGTGATACTGATAGACGTGCACATGATTCAAGTAATGAATGCTCTGGAATGATACCAAGCGAAAGATTGCTATTGCCAATAGCCGAACTTGAGCTGGTCAATAATGCCGGTGTTGATTGAGATTCTTCTTGAGCAACTATACAGTTGTTGTTGTTGTTGTTGTTGTTATTAAGAACATGTGATGATTATACGTGCAGAAGAAGGATAAGATAAACAAAACAAGAAAAAAAATTTTTTTGTTAGAATTATATATCACCCCTAAATATACTACTAGTATTTGTTTTTTAGTAAACTTTTAAAATAATAAAATTATATAGAGATCTATAGTTAGACCAAAGGTAACTAGAATAGTAGAAGAATAGTGTACTCACTCAATCCCCATCGTTCGCATTCACATTGCAGCCATGTCTTTTCAGCCTCTAAGGATAATTGAACTGAAAAAACATGTTTTTAATTAATTGGAATTAATTAAAAGAAAAGAAGATGTAACGATAAAATCAATAAGCTTTTTGCACAACATTTTGTATGGGAAAATTTTTAGTTGCAATAGATGGGTAGATGGAAATTGAAAACCCTGCTAAATCGACCGAGGAAGAACAGCAAGATGGGGCGAGAAGGATTTGGTGTCTGATATTCGATAACGGCCCAAACTATAGTTATGTATTGTTACGTGCAAAAAAAAAAAAAAAAAAAAAAGTGGTGACATCTACCGGAAATGTAGAGTAATCAACTTCAGGTTCGAAGAATCGATGATGGAATCTTCGGGAAGGTTCAGGAATAGAATATTCAAGATGCTTCTGGAATAGAACACTCCAGAATAATCTGGAGATTTTCTAGGGTATAAATATAACAGTTGTCACCGCCAGCGAAAAGAGTCTTGTTTTAGACATTGCAGTGTTAACAAGCGAAAGTAATAAAGAGGTGAAAGTGTTTAGATTAAGATAATTGAATAAACATTTATTATTGTGTTTTAAATAACGAACCAAAGGCCACACTCGTAACAGTATATTGATTCAGATATCTAATAACTTTAAAGGAAATTTATTTGAAAATTTAACCTTAAGAATTTTTATGTGCACTAATAGAGGCCGACATCCTTTTAAAAGGAATAATTATTCGGCTGACTGGGAGCTGCTAAAAGTGTTTATGTTTTATCACTTAGCATACTGAACAAGGACGACTCAAAGAAACTGAAGCAGAGCCTCGCATAAGGACTGATAGCAGAGTCGGGGTGGGGGGAGTGGAAGGCTATTTGTCAAGATAATGAGTTAATTAAATAGAGTCAAATGTAAAGTGTATCACACAAATGAAGGGCCCATTTACAACAACATTTCGCTTCATTTTCAAATGGAACAAATTTTACTCCCCATTTAGTGAAATTGCAGTAATATTTCAAAGTACCGAAATTAAAATGAGCTGAATTTACTTACTGCAGATTTTCTTTTCTTCTTGGTATCTTTCAATAAAACAAAAATGTCTTCAGTTTAAATGCCTTCCAACTACAGCAAATACTCGCTAATTTTCTTGATAGTATTTAATTATATTATTGAACTCTTCCATGTATTTTACTCACAATGAAGAACTATCAATGACATTCCAAATGCAATAATTTTCGTTCACAGTCATAATTTCCTTGCAATGAAATTAAGTCACTATGAAGACAGTCTGTATAGGGTAGAGAGTGCAGAAAAGAAAAAGAAAAACTTAGGCTGGATTTAGAAAAGGACGCTCCTGCGGAAAACACAAAATTCCAACATACACAATGCTAGCATGCAACACTTTACATCACTATTAGACATTCGGGGAGAAGATTGTAAATCACCGTACACCAAAAATTGGTTTTTGTTGATTATGAAAATGTATTTTCAACTCCATGGACATGAAGAATGATAAGAAAGATCGTAAGTATTTTTTTGATAACATACCAAAGATACACAAAAGAACGCCTCATACATTTTTATACCCTAGATGAAATTTATAGGGTATACTAAGTTTATCATTCCGTTTGTAACACCTCGAAATAATGATGGTAGAGCAAAATGGATTAGACACCCACGCATAATATTAAAAGTTATTTTGATTTTACTGATATTACTGGATTTATTATTATATTAATAATTTTATCCATTTTAGTATTATTTAATCCATATATATTAGGAGATCCTGATAATTTTATTCCGTCCATCCGTCCGTCTGTTTGTGCGCACGATAACTCGAGAACGAAAAAAGTAAAATTAAGTTCGAAAATGAGACAAATCGGGCAACTCCTTCGTGGGGTTGCCATACAAAACTTTCGTTTTCCACTATATATTTGGACACTGCCTGAGAACGCATCGATATAGAGAGCTAAAATTTAGTACGTGGTGTTTTCTTTATACTAGCAAATAAAATTTCAAAAATGGACTAAATCAGGCAACTCCTTCTTAGTGTTGCCATATAAAAATTTAGGATTTAAACGTATTCTATGAAAACGATCAGTCCAAGACATTTTTATTGTATACTAAAAACTTCTTCAGAATATGAAATCCTATAAAATTGGTTATAATCATTTTTTCTGTCCGACAAACCGTTCTAGAAATATATGCGAAAAACCACTTCAAAAATCAAACTTGCTTGGATCGGTGATCATACGAAATTTTTTCGGGCATTCATCTAGGGTATCATAAGAATTGGTCTTAGACCAATTCTAGCTGTTTTACTTGTTATAGAAAGATTTAAATGAAGCGAATAATACAAATAGTTCGCTTCAATCGACAGAACAATTTGTTCTCTCCAATATATAATGGAGTTCTAGAACAAAGTACACAAAAAAAAGCAGCTAATATAAAATTGTACATACCTGCATAATGTTGTTGTGCAGATTTTCCTCGTGGTGGTGGTGGATATCGAAAGCTACAAATCCATTCATCTTGTACTTTAAGGATTCTCCCTGTAACTCGAGCATAAAACATATAGTTTTCTCTCCCAAAGAGATCATAAGTTGCAAATTGATCAATCATTTGTTTCATAATTCGTGTGGCTACCTGTGAATTGAGAAGATAAGTTTATTAATTTTACTACCAATCAACAAATTCAACAAATAATTCTGATTTGGATATATCTATACATAATTGTTATTTATTTTTTATATAAGTATATATATATGTATGTATATATATATAATTATACATAATTACGACTAATATTATAATTTCCTATACTTTTATTGGAGTTATACGTTTGGTTGGTTTTAGCATCTATGGGGGTTCAATCAAAATATTTAACTCAAATTAACTATAACAAAAAGAAATATATAAATGATTTTTCTATGTACATGAAGACATTCAAGTATAGCAAGCGAATATTACTGTAAAAATTGCGATATTTACATTATTTCCTTTCTAATAATAATAATAATATATAAATCAAGAAATAGTGAAGCATGCAAATATAGCTTTGTAATACATTCATTACGTATGTCCGTATGTAAATAGTAGAAAAATAGAATATTTTCAAGTTATTGTAACTCCTAAGATTTGAAATCAACTTTCAAACATATTCAATAAATCACCCATAGATACAGTGAAAAATCATTAAAATGTGAAGCTTTTCAAACAACTAAATATATCACTTATCAAACTTCCTTTCTGCAATTAAATCTGAAATAAGGAAAAACCTTTACGTATCCACATAATCGTATTCTAGTGATATCGTATATTCTTGTAGAAAGTTCGTATAACTTCTTCGTAGCTACAACAATATGTACACAATGTGTAAAATTAACTCACAGCTATATTCTTGTATCCACAACATTTTGTAACGTTTTAAAGGATTTTTTTATTTTATAAACATAACATAACTATTCAAAGTTAAGAAACCTTAAGATTGTTTGTTATCAAAACCACACAATATTTCTAAAAAATTGTTAATGCTAAAAATTAAGTAACTAGGGGGGCTAAAGTAGCCAGCTATAGTAAAAATATCAGTGCAATCGTAACATAGACACTGCGGTTGCATTCCTACAATTAAAGTAATAGTATTTGGTAACATATCTATCTTATACAATGTTTCGAAATCGACAGTGGTAAAAAAAACAAAACAAAAGTGGACATAGACGAATCAGTTATATACTAGGCTATTTCCAAAGAGGAATGCCCACTTTTTATACAACTTTAAGTCCGACCCCTCCAGACATGAGATATGTCTTAAACGATGCATTATGATACTCTGAACATATTTTATTAACAATGTTTTTTTTTGATCTGATGGCCATGGAAGAAAGAACTGCAAAAATATATGCGAAATATAGTAGCTGGGTGTATGAAAATTAGTTTTCCGACGGCATAAACATCCCGAGAAAGTTTTCTGAATCGGGATCAAAGTACACCACTCGATAGTACTTGGCGAGACCTTTAATTTGATATGCAGCATGTAGTATTGGAATCAAACCCCCAACCCCTTGCCGGGGGTTTCTACCCCCGCCGCAAAGTATGCAGAGAATTTTTTTTTTTTTACGAATTGTAGTTAGTATGAGCTAAGGCGAACAGTGAAACCAGTTTCCCGATTGGATATAACTATACCGAGTTAGAGCCGATCTAAGGTGCAAAAAATCTAGTACCTCAGTTCGAAAAACAAAAAAAAACTAAAAAAGCGAGTATGGTGATGGCTATAAATAGCTATTTAAGGCTCCGAGTATTGTAGTTTGAGTACTCAAATTTCTTTTCAGGACCTAAGGGATTCGATTCTGTACTTGATTTTCCAAAATGTACTAGATCAAACTTTGATCACCCTAAGCCCCCCCCCCCCCTATTAATTGAAATAAACATTGTTAATAAAATATGTTCAGATTGTGTTATAATGCATCGTTTAAGAAATCTCTCATGTCTAGAAGTGTCGGACCTAAAATGGACATTCTCCCCTTTATTTTATTCTATTTGTTTTGCCAAGATAGACGAAATTTCAACTACAAATCAAACCTAGACGAATGAAGAGCGAAAACTAGGTCCAAAATTGAAATCGCAACAATGATAGAAAAATAATAATCAAAACAATAAATAAAATTATATAGATAAACATCAATTATCCAAAAAATGGATGAATCTAATCGATATTGATATAACATTCCGTGTTATCGGTGACACTGTATTCTAAATTCAACAAATATTTCACCATAGTTTTAGAATTTGGGATTTTGTAGGCCGAGATTGGAATTTCGAGATTTATAATTTTAGGATTCCATTAGGATATAGCCTAATTGTCTAATTAGATGGTAGCTTTTTCTGTGATAGTTTTTTTTTTTATATTTTCCCATGAAAAAGATGATTGATGACTAAAATGATGGCTAAAAATAATAAAAAATAATATCTACGAAACTACACAAATTTTGGATGCAATAATACCTATGAAAGCACACTTTTAAATGCAAATAAAATTCCTACAATTTAATCAAGTGTTTAAACCATTAAATTAATATCTCAACATGTATTTCAAAGGTCAAATATAATTTCAGTAAATTTAAATGTTTACGTTAATTTACAAAATTTTAATTAATGTTTTTCAATTTAATGGTATAACCAATATTACATAAATTCAAAAGAGGGAAGACAACATTTTGTGTTCTTGGATCAAGTGTATTTTAAAAACAAAAACAAATATATCTTCAACTTAAACTTACATTTACTTCCGCCTGTAGACGAATTGATTAAGAGAAGCGTATAAAATAAATTTTAATCAAAAGTGTGTGGTGTAATTTGGTTAGTGTTTTTTTTTTAAAGATTTTTAAAAAACTAGTAAATTTTTAGTAATGTGATATATTAAAAAATCACAATAATTGCGTAAAAAAACGTCAATTACCTACGTATTTTAGGTATAATTGCTACGAACTATATTTATATTCGCATAATGTTATTTCATTTAAAAAAAATTTAATTTTAATTGTTAAGTTTTTAAGTTATATATAACTCCAGAAATATTTATATTGTATAAATATAAATACATATTTACAATTCCTTGTTTCGTCCAAAGTTTGATTTTTTTTTATTAAAAAGAAAAAAAAAACATTTCGTCTTTCTTTTTTATGAATAGACCAGCTTTTTCCCGGGACTTCGACCGCGTGGAACTTGTACTACTCAATCTACAGACTGACATATATGTGTTGGTACAAAATGGATTTGGTATGTTTATGTAATTAAAAGTCAAAAATTATTTATTTAAGATAGATCTCTCCGAAAATATATAATTCATTCGATGGTTGGACCATTTGCCTTAATAACTAGTTTTAGTTTTTCTCAAAAGCTTTGATGTGCGCACGACCTCTACAGGTATTGTGTCCAATATTTTTGATATAACGCTTTTAAATTCCGTCAAATTTCGATATTTGTAATTGTTTAGCTGTTGCTGCATATATTCCCAAATAAATAAGATCCAAGGTGCTTAAGTCTGGTGAACTTGGTGGTCATTAATCTTGTGATATAAAATCAGTTAAATTATGCACATCCATGATTGTACAATTTTTGGATGTTACGAACTGGAGACGTCTTGTTGAAAGCAATAATAGTCTTTGCCATAAATATTTTCAAGGGAAGTGAGTTTTTCTTCAATACTCCTTCCAGGTAGTAACTATAGCATTTATTTTAATACCTTTTTAAATAAATACCAATGGAAGGGTGCCAGGGATGGGAAGGAAATGGTTGTAACATCCGATATTGCTATTTTTACAGTGGCACGAGCCTTATAGACTGCTTAAAAAATGCAGGCAGAGCTCGCAATGATTTATCTGGCGGCAATATTGGTATCCATGTGTAGAGAGCCCTCACGGCACATCTGTATATACACCGATAGCCGAGCAGCCATCAAGGCGCTAGATGCTGTGCTCGTAAAATCAAAATTCGTACAGTTATGCAAGATCAGTCTTGAGGAATTGACTATAAGGCACAATACGACCCTATACTGGGTATCTGGCCATAAGGATATACAAGGCAGCGAGATGGCTGATAAGTTGGCCAAAAAGGGCTCTGAAATAGATAGCTCCACAGCGGTAGCTTTATGTGCGGATCCCAATCGGAGCTTTAAAAGAGGAAATCATCAGGGGTGCTTATCAAGAGGCAAGCCTCCGGTGGACCTGCCATATTGCGAGGCAATTGTGACCTGCATATGACAGGAAGAGGACAAGACAACGGTTAATGGCAGCAGAACAAATACCAGGAATCTAGTAAGGGTCATTACGGGTCACTCGGTCATAGAGAACCATACAAGAAGACTGTGTATAGGGACGAACGATTTCTGCAGGAGCTGTAAGAACTCGGAGGAAATCCAATCCGTCCCGTACGTGCTTTGCGAGGGCACCTCTTTGATGAATAAAAGAGGTAGGCTATTGGGGAGCTACTTCTTTTCAAATCTGGGTATGCTGCAAAGTAAGGAGTTCAGATATATCCTGAGTTTTCTGAGAGAAGCAGGATGAATTTCGAAAAATCCCTTCTTAGAGAATCTGTACGTCACAAAAAGAAGCTGTTGTTTTCCAAATTTCTTGTTTTTAGTTCGCAAGGCTTAAAACATGAAATTTGGAATATAGCTTTCTTTTGTATAATAGCTTCGGCTCGGCGTTGATGAATCAGAAGAAACATGTCTCTTTGTATACCTAGATATAAATAATGAATAGATAGATGGAGCTCCCCAATACTCCAAGCTATTTACCCTCCTTCCCAACGTTTAGAATTATAACTCAACACAATCAAAATTTCGGAATTTCAACCCGATTTTTCTTTTATTTATGTACAACTACAATTTTTTGCAAACACTCCATCAGCAACCCTTTTTCATATCGAATTTCAGAAACCCTAAAACGGAACGGAAAGAACGAAATTTTTGTTTTTCGTTTTCGTTATCTACATTTTTTAGTTAATAATATAACTGTTGAACAAATTGCCAAATAATTTTAAATCCTCAACACAATTTTATATAAAAAATCTTGCGTTACATATACTTACAAAAACAGAAGTAATGTAAATAATGTAATGATGTAAAATTAATAAAAATATAATTAGTAGTCAAAAGCTAAATAGAATCAAGATTAACCCGTTTCGCCCCACGGTTGCGTTTTCGCAACATGAAATGTGTACTGCCTGTGTACTTAAAGACATAAAGAGTGTTACATACTTTTCCACGTTTTTGAATATGCAACATATTTGCTACTTTTTGGCGAAAAAACTTTTTACAAAAGTATTGGTTAACGGCAAAACAAAATTAAAACATATGAGTATGTGCAGCGTGTTTTTGACGAGTGCTTAAAAATAATTAAAATATTAAGTTAAATTGCAGAGTTTAAATGAAATTTCTGCATATTCCGCTAATATAAATAACACTGCATATTTCGTGTTCAAATGCAAGTTTGTGTCATTAGCTCAATTCTGTTATTTTACTGTGAATGTTAGATGTTGCGAAAACGCAACCGTAGTACGAAACGCTAACTTTTTTCTCTATGTATATGTCAAAACGGTACCCTTCTCTTCAAGAAACCGACACGGAAATCGAAGCCTGAATCAATGAAAAAGAAATCTCGGAAGAAAATAATGGTGAGCGAGTTGTTGATCAGTATAAGTTCCCTCAGATGTAGCTGAGAATCTCGAAATAAATGCAAAGCATTCCGGCTGGGATACAGATGACGAAATACCCATTTCCCATTTCTCACGTAACGTGCAACGAAAAACAAGGGGATAATGAATTTAAGACTATTTCAGTCAATAACGAGTTTCAGGAAAGACAGAAGCTCAACCGTTCCTAATTTCATCACACCACTTGATCTTTTCGAAGTGTTTTCACCGGGGGTGTACATAATCTAATACTAGACCAAAAAAATATATATACTGCTCAGAAAAGCTACCAATTTTCCCTTACCCTTACATACTAGAAAAGATTTCTTGGAATTTTGATGATTTCTGACCATCATATTGCTTCCCAGGGGAAAACTGTACTTGTCTAATACTCCTGCCTTCGATTTTAAAGTAATTAGAAATGCGATGACCAGGAATATGTATTACAACATAAATTCAAATATGAATCTCCCCAATAATGGCCCCATAGACCATTATGATAAATTTTATAAAGTGAGGGTTTACCAGAGTCTAATTTCCAAGAATTGTTTTAAGTTTAGTTTGGAAAATATTCACACCACCTATCGATAGATGAATCTATGTGACCCCAACATGGTCGACATACATAGTACCAAAATGTTCATAAATGTGAAACCTTCGCACTTTGAACACACACAGGATATTAATTTAAATTTTTCCCAAATAGTGACAAAAATGAGGCATTTGGAGTTACTGAAATCGTCGTTAGACATTTAAGTTTAAGAGCAAAGTCAGACCTTCGAAAAATGATATCAATTTGAAAAAATCGAAAATCCACGATGGTAAAAGAAAGTGATGTCGAATATATTGTTACGCACCACAAAGTGATACAAGCGACATCTATTGGAAATGGAAACAACTTTAGGTTAGTGACATCCTAGTAAACTGGGTTTGGATAATGGAATATTCAGGAAGATTCTAGGATAATTCGTAGAGTATAAATACGGCACTGCTCACATACAGGAGGCGAGTATTATTTCAGACAGCGAAGTGAGAAGTGAACGAAGTAAACTATTTGGATTGCGATAATTAGAAGTACAGTACTAGCGATAAATAAAGAGTTGATTTGATAATTATTTGTGAATTTGTGAGAGTAAACAGTAAAGTTAAATAAAGAAAGAACTTTTGAATTATATCTGAAATATTGTGTTTTAAATAACGAACTAAGGCCACGCTCGTAACAATATGTATAAGATACGTGTTCAAGGAATGGGATTGATATGCCCTTACACGTTAAATGTACTCAAAAGTTTCACAAAAAGAAATAAAAATTGTTTTTTTTTATATTATTTTACACACAAGTTTTTTCTATACTCGCTACTTTTCAATTAATAAAAACGTATTTTTTGAGAAATTAGTGAAATGCTTTTTTTATACCGGTTTGTACCACGGTTGCGTTTTCGCAACGTATCAAATCTTCCAAATCAGCCCGTCAATATTGATAAAATTGGTTATTTAAATATATATTTCAATAAAAATATAAAACACAAGAAGTTTGGTCAAAATCGCCCAACGGAAACTGTATGCGGAGCGAAACGGGTTAAAGGGCAACTGCGAACAATATTAATATAAGAAATGCAGTTTACACTCAATCGGAGCTTATTAAGCTGTATAAGATTTAAAGCGCTAATTAAAATCGTAAACTTAGCACAACTACCATCAATACTGCTCTTCCCATATACAAATAAATTTAAAAATAAAAATGTACAAAATTTTGTAAATAGGTGTAGGTACTACATAGGGTAACCAACCACCTTATGTCCTTGAACCAACAGCGTTCGATTCGCTTTCGATACCAATGAATAATAAATAATTCACTGCATTCGAACGTCAAAAGAAAACTTTTTATCGCAATTGATCATAATTGCGTGCCAAGCTCATCAAAATGTAATTTATGATGAAAAATCGCGAAAAAACTTAAATAAAAAAAAAACCTCAGCTGCGAACTGAATTTTCAACTTAACTCAACTTCCTCTGGGGTTTCGTATTCCTCCAACAACACAAGTGTGTTGCACTTGGTGCGTAATGCTATTTCCAGAAAAAACATTGTTGTTTTTTTCGCAATATTCTTTTTGTTCCAATGAAAGGCGGTTTTGTGTGTGGCTATATTTGTACTCTCAATGGCTAATTGAAGACTCTCGTTCGATTGTTTAAAATTTCATAATTATTTATTCATGAATGTTTTGGGATTTCTCGCTCTCTCTGATTGTAGTTAAATAAATTGTTTAAAACGGTTGAACGTGCTGAAAACGTTTGCACTTTGCATTTTAATTGAGTAAAAATATGATAAGTGATATTGGGGTCACTTATCACATGAAAAAGTGGGGTAATAATAAAAATTTCGGTTGCGTTTTGATGCCATAAGTTATGCAGATGTGGTAGCTGTTTTTGCTTCTAGCTATAGATCAGCTTCAAATGGTATTGGCCTGACCTATAGTAACTAGGACACAATAGACACTATTAGAGTTATTCGTCATTCCTTTTACTTATTATTATTATTATTAGAGCATGACACAGTATTCTATTCAGACATCTCTTTATGGTCACATTTTGCGGAAACTATAAAAATTTTATTACTTTGTAAGTAACAAATAGAAGTTCCAAAAGTAAGAAATTCCAATTCGTAGTAGAAACACTAAATATTTTCAATTGCAAGTCTTAAAAGAAGAAACGTATTTCTTCATTTTGGAGTTCATTGCTTAATATTTTTTGTGCTGAAACGTGCGGAAACAAAAAGTATGCAATTTTTATTTTGTGATTTTATTAACTCAGTTAAGAGTTATGTTTAGGTATAGTGTTTTATATAAATATCTCAAATTATTATTAAATTTAGTTTTTCTCAACCACTGTGTTTAGATGGTGCCATATAAAGCATGCAGAGAGAAAATAGCAAAACAGTTGTTGTAACACACTATGCAATACTACATATACATATAATCAAGAACATATCTTGGAATGTTGATAAATTCGTAAGTTTTACGGAAGACTATTTTTCCTCGCTTTGGCATTCTTTAAACAATAACAGTAAAAATAGAAAACAAGAAGACGAGACGACGCAGTACTTAATTGGATCAATAGCTTTTGAAATTCAATTGTTGACGATAAAATTTTATACGTTCCTTCGAAAATGCTCGAACACCTTATGAGAAATTCGCTTCTCTTTACTTTTACACAAGTATTTTTATGCTTGAAGCAACAGTAACATTGGTGACGACCACTTTTCAGACTAATTTTATGTTACCTTTTTATAATGAGTGAAAGGAAGTGGAAACCAAAACACCAGAGAGTATATAAGATATCTTTGAACAGGAAGTGAAGTAAGCAAGACACTTTTAAGAATAACTCAATCAATCCTTAGCACTCCAGCCTTCTCCTTGGAAGTGAACAGCTGTGTTAATACTTTCCTGAACGCAAATGGTTCTATACCACAAACCTTCTTCTGCGTGGATAACCCCGCAATCTATCCTGAAGAGCAAAATATGTTCACCAATCCTCTGAACCTTTTCGTCTTAACCAAGACAAAAAAAATCGAGTGGTTCCGACAAAATTCCAGACTGGCCCTAGTAACTATGTAATCGATGTGATCCCCGAAAATTGAGATCACACCCAGATCCTTGGTTTTGTCGAGCCTGGATAATGAATCTCCCTCCAGAATATAATCGAAGGGAATGTGGGACCTTCTGCGAGCGAGTCATGGTTGTGCATTTAGCAACATTTAGAGAAAAACGATTACTGGAGCACGACTTATGAAAAATGTCTAAAAGAGTACATTGGCATCGTCCGTATAACAAAGTATTCTGGAATTTATTAAAAGTAAGGATACATAATTGATATACAGAATACTACAGATATACTACCTTGAGGTACATCAGAGGTATTAGCTATCTCAGCAGAGAGAACCTTACCGCCAAAATGAAGCACTCCTTTCACAATATTTTTTTTTTCTTTTCCATATGCACGAATTTCCAAACACACACTCAAGATATAACGAAGAAAATGATTTCACTTCTGATTCGATAAACAATTTTTATATCAAAACACAATTTCATTCGAATCGCATAAATAGATCTACTTTAACTAAATTGAGTAGATAGAAAGTGAATGAAAAACTGCAAAACAATATAATTTATTGCTTCAGGCTGATTGGTAATAATCCAGACAATTGTGGCTTGGTAATTGCAAAGTGCTTCAAAAACCATTATTTCGCTCTTCAATATTGTATTCTCGCAATTGGGTATTACTAAATGAGATTTAAAAAAAGAAAGCGAACTTTTTCAAGGCAAACCTCTAGAAAGTAAAATGACCCCAAATTATCTGCTAATTGCTGTTTGGGAAAATTATTTTCTTTCATACAAATCAAACAAGAGCACTTTAAGTACAATTTTCATAGTTTTGCAGAGTATTTCAATTTCCATTATCAGGCCAACATCTGTGTTGACATGCCCCTGGTAGGTATTTATTAAAATTTCTTGCCATTCAGATGAGCAAATCTAATTAACCTATTTTATTTATAGCTCCGGAAGTTGTGTTGTTTCCAATTTGTCACAGCTACTGTGTATGCAGCAGAGGACAATGGTCGAAGTTTCTGCTCATTTGGTGGCAAGTTCTATATACCTTTTGCATTTATATACATACATATAAACACATTCCATACAATCATTACAATCAAATATGTAGAGGCAGACTTAGTGATGTCTTCTTATTATAAGTTGAAAAATATACAAGAAATAGATCACTAACCATATTCAGGTATCAATAGCAAGATAATTTCATGCATATTTGCTTCTTACTAGACATTACGTCGTATGCCTACATATGAGCATAAATGCATTCAACCATAGAACACACTATGCAACTCACGAGCCTTCCGACAGACATTCTAATTGTTTCCATAAGACAACACTTAGGTGTAGCAAGGTAGGTATGAGTACGATGTTACCTGAAGTACGGATGCAGTGCTGTTATAGATAGTCTTTTTTTTGTTACTTTCCTCAATTTCCTGTTTAAGTTTTTCACTTTTATCTAGCCATCACAAGGAAAATTATATAAAATTGCATCGATTCAGTTTCATTCTGTCTAGACTAGAAGAGGAAATGTAAAAGCCGTCGTATAGACCGCCCGAGTATTTTTATGCGCCTTAGTTAATCATAGTGGATTGTAAAAGGAAATAATAATGACAAATTTTACAGAATTTACTATGACTACTTACAACTTTAATTCAAATCAAAATCATTGTAAATAATGAACTAAAAAGCAAGAGTCAACCATATTCCTGTGTTTAACACCAGATATGAACTTGTCATGGGTCAATAATACCGGGGACAGACTTGCGGTTTCAATATTAAGATTGTGGTTATGTCATAAGATTTCAGAGACACACTTGGCGTTCCACTAAACCGTCCTTCCAACAAGGATCGTTTGTGTGGTATACATACGGTTCAAAAAAGAACAGTGGAGTCCGACTGGGCGTGAAAATGCCATGCTTCGGGCTCTACCCCTATCGTATTCCAAGCCAAGGTATTGACCATAGAAGAATGCGCCAATATCCTACACTATCAAGTCAGGGATAGTCTGGGAATGTCTGCAAACGCTCAAAAATTTATCAAGGAGAGTTATCCTCATGTGGGTACCTGAACATGAGGGCACCAGTCAATGAAACTGCTGATTGGCTGGCCACAAGAGGAACGGAAACGCCCTTTGTCGGACCAAAGCCATTTTGTGGCACTTCAAAGTGTTACCTCATAGTCCGGAAGGTAGCGTTGCATTTTAGGTAGTGTTTTTATGCCGATCGATTGTGAATCAAGCGTCAACTGACGTACCCGTGGTGGGTTTGGGTGTAAAGGCTGCGAAAGTGGTAAAAAAAAATCGTCAGTTGCATCGGGGTGGGCGGATTATGCGTCAGCTGCTCGCATGAAGTTGTAAAAAAAATAAAAACGTAAAATAAATTAATAGTAATAGCCTGAGAGCGCGTGGACGTAGAGAATTCAAATTCGGTACATGGTTTTTCATAGCTTAATAGTAAATGAAATTTCGAAAATGGACTAAATCGGGCAGCCCCTTCTTAGTGTTGCCATATAAAAATGTTGGTCGTTTTTCGCATATATTTCTAGAGTGATTCGTCGGACAGTAAAAATGATTATTAGCAATTTCATATAATTTTATATTATGACGAACTTTTAAGTACAGTAAAAACATCTAGGACTGTTTGTTTTTACAATATACGTAAAAAACCAAAAAAAAAAAATATATGGCAACACCAAGAAAGGGCTGCCCGATTTAGTCCATTTTCGAAATTTCATTAACTATTGTGTGAAAACACCATGTACCAGATTTTTGCTCTCTACGTCAACACATTTTCAGGCTATTACTACCATTTTATTTTACAAGTTCATCCGAGCAGCTGACGCACAATCATTTCTCCGCGATGTAGCTGACGATTTTTTTTTCAACTCACTATGATGTCAACTGTTTATAAAAAGAAGTTTTATCCGCCATACTATTACTTTAAAAAAAAATATGTTTTTACCACTTTAGCAGCTGACGGTCGGTTCACTGATCAGTTGTAGGAGGTCAATTATCGATATCAAAATCAGCCGCTATAAAGGGTTTTCCAATAAGAGGTGTTATTTTTATATTCAAAGAAAAATGCCATTTTTTGAGATAAATGATCGGATCTTTATTTCATTATAAAGAGGAAGGTATGCCGTTAATAATGAAAAATAACATCAGCCAAATGATCACCACGACCACGCCTACAGGACTATATCCTTTTCATGAAATTTTCCATAACCAAATCGCAAAGTGGCTGCCCTATGTCCTCGATAGACTCACAAATTCCATCTTTGAGGTCTTGAATCGACGCTGGGCTGTTGACGTAGACCTTCTCTTTCACGTGGCCCCAAAGGAAGAAGTCGCAAGGTGTTAAGTCACAAGATCTCGGTGGCTAATTGTGATCACCTCTTCGAGAGATAACATGGTCCGGAAACTTTTCCCGTAAAAGATCAATGGTTTCGTTGCTTGTATGGCACGTAGCGCCGTCTTGTTGAAAGTAAACGTTGTCCAGATCAATACCATCCAATTCTGGCCATAAAAAATCATTAATCATCTGTCGATAGCGCAATCCATTCACCGTAACTGTTGCTCCAGCCTCATTTTCGAAAAAGTAAGGTCCAATGACCCCGCGGGACCATAAACCGCACCAAACAGTCACACGTTGAGGATAGAGAGGCTTTTCAACAATAACTCTTGGGTTTTCCGAGCCCCAGATGCGACAATTTTGCTTGTTGACGAAGCCATCGAGGTGGAAATGGGCCTCATCACTCAAGATGAGTTTTCGATGGAATTCCGGATCATTTTCATGCATTTCAAGGACCCAATCAGCAAAGACTCGACGTTGTTAATGATCGGCCGGCTTGAGTTCTTGTGTTAACTGAACTTTATAAGCCTTAAGACCCAAATCTTTATGCAAAATATGGTGTAATGACGTTTGTGGAATGCCTAATTCCAAAGAACGACGAGGAATGGACAAACCTGGGTTTTCTTCAACACTTTCGGCTACAGCAGCAATATTCTCGGCTGTTCTTGAGCGACGTGCACTGGTTTTATTCTTCACATCACTAACTTCTCCCGACAGCTCGAATTTTTCTACCAATTTCTGTATTGCGGTTCGACAAGGTGCTTTACGACGACCCAAAAATGTTCGAGTTTTACGAACCGTCTCTGCCACATTTTCACCATTTTTATAGTGAATTTTAATAATTTCAATGAGTTTTTATTAATGGCGTAGTTTCTACTTGTCAAATGGCAAAAAATTACAGCTCCAAAAGTGACATCTACCGAAATAGCGGGCTAATTAAAATAACACCTCTTATTGGAAAACCCTTTACTATGACTTTTTCATTTGCAACGCTACCTACCGGACTATCAGAGCTGAAATAACTGTGAGAATAAACAAAACCCCCTGTATTGGGAAAGGCTACAAGTATTTATTTCGTCAGGCAAAAAAGTTTATCGATACCCCTGGCGGAAAAAGAAAAGAACTCCTAGTTCTTAGGAGATTAGAGCTCAAAATGATTACTGAGCTCTTCTCAGCCCACTTTCCCTTGAGGTATCACCTAAACAAGATGTGGTTGGCTTGAGACTTCAACCTGCAGCTTCTGTCGGTATGCTCATGAAACCTCGGTGCAGCTGCTTTGCAACCAAACTACGTGTGGACCCTCAACACCAAAATGATTCTAGACTTTATTAACAGTATGAACATAGAAAGGAAGTAAATTTAACGGGGACTCACTATAGATCATTCATTTCACTTTATTTTTCCACCAAAACAAAATTAAATAAATTTATTATAAGATACTTCCTTGTCCTGTTTCAGTTCTGAGACAGGGTGCCATTACACTGTGTTTGAAAGGAAATATTTGTTGTCAAAAGATAAATTAAGATTTTTTAAATTCAAATCATCATTCAAATTCTTCATGTCAGACAAAAAAAAAACATTGAAAAACATGAAATGTTAAGACATGAATTTATGTAATAAATACTCAAAACAAAAGAATTGAACTCCATACTCGGTGCAATAATACAAAATAACTCAACTAGGCAGGTGGCATTTTCATTGAAATCTCTGAAGAATATTTCAAGGTAATCTACGTGCCCCAGCAGAATGTTCTTTTCATTTATTGTGCATATTTGTTACTTTCTTGTTCCTATACATAAAATGTGTTTGCATTTGAACCAGTAAAATGGAATGTGGTATCAAATCTCACAAAAATCAATTAAGTGGACATTTATATAATTGAAACGAACCCTTTTGACCTTTAATGCGATAATAATGAGTAATCAACAACACTTGGATATGCATACATATATAGAGAGGAACAGCTGTTATACTACAAATTTAAATCGGACTATAACCAAAAATGTCCCCATAATTCAATTACATGCTTCATTATATGCTCGGGAGTTTGGTTAGTTTTAAGTATTTATTACTCAAGAGATTGTCATCACCACCATCATTGTCGTCGTCGTCGTCATGATCATCATCATCTTCATAATCATCATCATCATCATCATCATCATGGCTATTCAAATCCCACAATACTCTACGTAAGTACACAAAAGAATTGCTTGATTTCGTTTAACATGTAACCATAGAGCATGGAACATTTTTAATTGAAAGTAGTTTAACTCGTCCAGAGAGTAGTAGGTAGCTCGTGCCTAGAGGAAATGAAAGGAATGTTTTTCATTTTCTTGCGCGATTGCTTCATGTTGTTAAGAAAAGTTTATTTTTTCGCGATTTTAAATGAGGAGTTTTGATAAAACCATACATATTCGTTTTTATTTGTTTAAATAATGCTTCTAAAACATGTAAGTAACCAGCTTCAATACGTCTACTGACTCTAAGCCTATTTTCGGTCACCCAAAGAGCCACTTTGCAGCACAAGTCAGACTTTCTTAGGACAGAATTAAATTAGCACACTAGGAGAAAACACCCCAGGATTGAGACAAGCGAGGAAATTTATTACGTATTCAAAACAGATGACAAAAATATTCCTCACGCTCAGCAGGAAAGATCTAATGCCCATAACAGACCTACTCACTGAGCATTTCCCACTCAAATATCATATATATAAATCCAAATATTTATATTGATCCAGTTTTTTACACACAATTACAAAAACAAAAGCTTAATCTAGAGATTTTTTTTTGTTTTTTGTAATGCGTTTAAAAACAAAAAAAACTTTTTGACTAGAACGATTCAAGACGAACTTTGTATAAAATAACATTTCTATGAGATTGACTAAAAAAGCGGATGTTTTCCTGTTATCTAGTACCTACCTACTAGCAGAGCTGAGCAAGTACCAAAGAAAAAAATACTTAATTACAAGTACAAGTAGGTACTTGAGTACTTTAGCTTAAGTACAAGTACCGCATGTATGAAAAGTATCTGTAACTAAGTACTAAGATTATAAAAAGTACTGAGTAGTTTTTAAAGTACTTTATTAGAATCTTTGTACGTTTGCAGTAAGAGTTTAGTTGTAGATAAGTTAGTAATTAAATACCTTTTGAAAACTATAATATAGTAATCAGTGGTTCAAAAGGTATTTATTTATCAATAGCCACCGGCGCTTTACGTAGAGTAAAACTTTCACTTCTCATCGCTACGCTCATAAAAACTGTTGGAGGCCTGTCCAAGCACCCGTTGTCAGCTCCAATAATGCATAAAAATTCTAAGGAAAATATTTTCCGTAAATTTCTAAGAAAAAAATCAGGTCTTCTCTACATCAGTCGAGGCATCGTTGATTTTATAATGGAGGGAGGCATTGCTGGCGCTTACCCTTGGTTAGGTCATCGTCGATTTTATATTCGAGCGAAGCGTTACTGGGTTTTGTTCTACTTGCCCAGTCTTGTTTGTATGTTAGTAGTTTGTCTAGGATTCTGCTTTGACGCGCTGGTGCGCGTAAAAATCTTGGTACTTAAGTACAAGTAAATAGAAGCAAGTACTTAAGTTCAAGTACTAAGTAGGGCATTTCAAAAGTATTAAGTAATAAGTCTTAGGTAACGAAACTGTACTTTAAGTACTACTTAGCCTTTTTTTACTTAAGTATTACCCAGCATTGCCTACTAGCTACTACTTTTGGTAAAAAAAAGTTTAATCCTTAGCCCTTACAAACGATACCAAAAAAAGTGGGGAGTGGGGCAACTCAGTCCCGTTAATTATTTAATTCCTTATCGATCACTGGGCGCGTTTAGGCGGAGACCAGTTTGGAAGAATTGGTAGCGTTTGGTCACAACCATGTAAAAATACCAACCACTAGGGCATGGTTTGTAATTATGCGAAGGAAAAATCGGTAATTTTGACCGGTTTGGTCTCCGCCTAAACGCGTTCACTGACTATGTGCGCAGCAGAAAAATCTAACAAACATTCCGTTAAATTTAAAATTCTTAGTCATGTCGTTTACGAGAAATATGTCTGTGACAGACAGGCGGATGAACGCAAGAGCGATCTTATAACGGAACAAACACAATTGCTATTGCGACAACAGACTTTGACGGCGATATTTGTCAAAGTAAGTTGGACGTCGCCACTGATACCAAGTACAACTAATTTTTATAGCTGTAAATTGTTGGGCAGGGCATATTGGATATTTTTAACAATGACTCTGTTGTCAGCACGACGGCACTTTTAGAACAGGCAGATCGTTCTGTCGCAGTCATGTCTCATTCTAATCATTTTCTTATTGTGCACCGTCGAAATCGCAATTGTGTTTAGGTCTTAAGTTATCCTTTTAAGATAAGGAACCCAAAAAAATTACTGAAATCTCCTGAAAGGAATATAAATTAGGCTGAATGCCCCTATATGGATTCAAAAAGTTACAGAAATGCCAACAATCTGCGGAATTACTCCGAAAAAGAAGTAAAAAAAAATGTAACTCAAAATACAAATATCATCTTAATTGAGAGATAAACATTTAAAAAAAAAAGTTAAAATTTGAATTTTATAAACGAAAAAAAAAAATACAAACCTTAAATCTAAGGACATCCTCCATTCGGGCAGTTTTTCCATCACTAACGCATGACTGAAAGAAGCTTGGCGCTACAGATACTCCCAATGCTTCACTAGACATGCCGGTACCAGCTCGTTCTGCATTACTTGCTATGACACGGAATGTACCAAATAGAAGCACCAACAGATGCTGTGTATAAATAGGCAGTGACGTAATAAGTCTGAAAAAAAACAATAAAAGAATAATAATAATTTTTTTTTTATAAATATTACTTTTAATTTAAATGTAGTAAATTACGTCTATATACATATGGTTGGTCCGGAAAAACATTTCGTTAATTTTACGGTCAGATTTTGTTATGACCCCTACTATTAGAACCAGCATAGAGTGACTTCAGCTAATTAGCTAAATAGTAAATCGTGAGCATCATCGTTTAACAGCAGTTAGGCAATGATTTAGTGAGATGGGGAAAAGAACATGCAGGAAAATCTGATGATCTGATTACAAAAATACTTTGAATGCGTTAAGGCAATTACTGAGAGATTGGGTTACGACCTGAAATCAACCAATTTTAAAACTATAAAGCCCTTTTGAACAAAGACAGATTATTTATGAGATTTAATGTAGCATTTTCTTCCAAGCTGGAACAGTTGGCTTAGAATTTAAAGCAACTATTCTGGATTACATAAGAAAAACAAAATTGAAAAAAAGTAAGATTTGTAGCAACAGGAGCTAAAAAACCCTCACAGGGTATACATTTTCACGAAAACAAAAGAAATGTTTATAATTTGAAAAATACATGACTTAAGATTTTTTTTTATATTTTTCTGGAAACTGTTATGATTTGGTCTATCACTCGATTCCGGCTTAACGTCGACTTACGAGACACCCTGTGTATAAAATGTGATCACTAAATTTCAGCTTGTAATATATAACTACACCTAAGTATATTTCATTTTATACACCTGTTCGATATTCGAGCTATCTACTACTAAATTAAGATTACATTGATCCTATAAAACCCATAAACTTAGTTTTTGTCGTGTTCAATTTCAACTTGTTTGCTCTCAGCCATTCACTCACGCTTTCTAAATCTTCTTGCATAGCATTGTGTCATTGACTACAAACAACAGAGCATCATCCGGAAACAATGCTACTTGTATATGTTTTAAAACTGGTTGTAAACCGTTTTCGTGATTTACAAACAGTAATGTTCCCAACACAGACCCCTGAGGAACTTCGAGGTTAACCTGCAAAGATCCAGACACCTGAGCGTTTACTTTGGTTTTTTGCAGCCTATTAGTTAGAAAACTCTTGATCCACAGCAATTCTGTATACCTTACTCATATTTCTGCAAATTTAGCAGTAGTATGTCTCTGTCTCTATTGTCTCAAAAGCACGTTGCAAATACAGAAATAAACATATTACCTTTGTTTTTCTTTCTAATAGTTCTTTCAGTACGCTAACGACCATATTAATAGCAGTTTCGCATGAATGATTCCTTCGAAAGCCCCAGACTGAATTCTACTGTCAATTTATTCATTTCAAGGTACGTCTCAAATTGTCTATAGACACTTTTCTCCAACACTTTCTCTCCAAATAGCATAGTACGAGGGCGGTTCAATAAGTACCCGTGTTTGAAGGCAGAGGACATTCCTGAGGGAAGTTGGTATTATCATGGTGTGCTGCCATATATCAAACGACGCCAAAACAAATTTCAGACTGATTGATAGGTTAGTTTGGATTTGGCAGCTTCGTGATTTTCGATAAGATGGAAAAAGAACAGTATCGTTCGGTAATTCGCTTTTTGTTTTTGGATGGGAAAAAATGCGAGGAGATAAAGGCAAAGTTGGATGCTGTTTATGGGGACACTTCGCCATCTATGACCACAGTTAGGTATTGGTTCAACGAATTTAAACGTGGGCGAACATCCGTTTTTTATGAGCAGCGACCAGGACGACCGCCAGACGTGGTTACCGAGGAAATCATTGAAAAAGTCAACGACATGATTCTCGCTGATCGATGAACGAAAATGCGCGAAGTAGCAAAGGCCGTAGTTGTGTCGGCCAGAACGGCAATTAATATTTCACATGATAAGTTGGCGATGAAAAAATTGTCGGCCCGATGGGTGCTGCAATTGCTCACGGTGGACAACAAGCGAATGCGGCTGTTAACTTCGAAGCAGTGTTTGGAGCAATTTAAGCGAGATCCGAAGAACTTTTTACGTCGAGTTGTCACCGTTGATGAAACCTGGATTCATCATTACACACCCGAAACTAAGCAATAATCAAAACAATGGATTTCTCCCGGTGGATCTGCTCCAAAGAAGGCGAAGACGGTCCCATCGTCCGGAAAGGTCATGGCGACGATTTTTTTTTGATTCGAAGGGCGTCATCCTCATGGATTTTTTACAAAAAGGAAGAACGATCACTGGACAATACTACAGCTAGTTATTGGACCGCTTCGACAAAAAACTAAAGGAGACACGGTCGTATTTGTCGAAAAAGAAGGTGTTGTTTCACCACGATAACGCACCAACACATTCGTATATTAATTGGTCTAAACTATGCACAATTCTTGCAGTTTTTTACCATATTCTTTCCATATATCTGGAAACTGTCCACATTCCAACGATTTAGTTGTTGATTAAATCAAGTAGTGGTCAGACGTACTTTGAAAATTAATCTAATGTCATCTGTTTATTAAGTATGATAGACAAATCTCTAAACGGCATTCATTCCTCAACCAGTCGGTCAAATGCAGTTTAGTTACATTGGATTCGTTTTCAGATTTCATAATATGATTTTTATATTTTAGATTACGCTCCAACAAGAGAAAACTGGAATCTATTTATTTATGTACATAGCTTCTAGCTTTTCTCCTAAACTACACTAAAATTTAATAACAAAACAGGAAACAATAACCTTAATAAATGGACGTGAAACCACATGTACAGTTATAGTGCGTTTAGTCAATTATTAAACACTATAATTAAACCGTTTCAAATCCATTGAACTACCACCACCACACAAAAATAGGTCGCGTCGAGTAATTTTATAAATCACGACATTTGGAATCAGCAAAACGTGAAATATTACACCTTCATTGAACGCACACCATGCGTAAAATAATGGCATTAGCAACTTTGTCTGGTGTTGGGCAGTAGAAACAACAACAGCAGTAGTAGTAGTACCACCATGACCAATATTCAGGTTAAACACGGTTGAGTGTACTTTTTATGCCCAATGCCTCTTTCCGAGTGATGTCAACAAATTTCTATTCCAAGTTATAATTTCTAGTTGTGCGTGTCTTGATAATTTTTTTTTCCTTTTCATGTCGCAGTAAAGCTTTTTATCTTATTACCTCAATTATATCACACTAGAGCTAAGCGAGACGTAAGGGTAGGGCTTCATAATATCAAACCAATTGCTCCCTTGACACGTTTTTCTAAACTATGTAATTTATGTAATTTAAGAAAACACTGACAAAATTGTCATGAATTCAGTGGATATTCTACTGTAGGAAGGGGTCACTGACTAAAAATTAAATCAACTCGATAAGTTTTGATATAAAAAAGCGATGTTGAATAGAAAATGTTGTAAGTAATTTAAATTGTGAACAAATTATGAAGGCTCTGTAATACATAAATACAGAGTGATCCGAGACTGATGGTCCAAACTTCAGAAGCTGATAAAGAATTGCTAGTTATGGCTGGGAGTGGGCTTGATTAATTTTCTGTAAAAATTAATAATCTAGAAAAAGTTTGGCAAAATCGTTCTAGATAGGCTGACAAAACAGCCTCTATGTACAATGATGTTCCTCCAACGACTTCCACCCCTCTTTCCCCTCTTTTTTCACAAGTTATATGGACTGACACTCAAGACTGCTCTAACGAACTGTGTAGTCATAACGGTATTTGAGCTCTGTGAATGACATTTGTAAAATAATTACAAAAAACGTTGTTTCATTGTTATAAATTAGTCTGGAAAGTTCAGTGTTTTGAGATGAGTTTTTTTTAGTGTACAGGCCCACAAGTAATTCAAATTTTTGTTTTATCCGATGTTGATTTTTTTTTTTAATCCAGGGGAACGAGAGATCACAAGTACGAAGGTCAGGACGGCCCCATGTGCTAACCTGCTGGAACCCCCTTCACCAAAACCCTCCTAGTCGCTTAATGAAGCTCATCAGGTCTTGGTGAGGTATGTTTTTCAACTCATCCATAGATAGCAAGGCAAACCAAACGTATCCAGCCTGCTCCGGGCAAAGGTCGAACAAGTACAAAGAAAGTGCTCGATTTCTCAGACTCTCCTTCCAAGCAGGACAGACACTAATGGCCTTCAACAAATCTCATCCTTGTCAACCACAGTTCTACATTGTTTTCTTCTTAGGCCCAAAATAAAATCAGATAAACTACTGTTGGTTCCATAAAGAAAAAGTTTTGCGCGCCTGCAAATACTCAGGTTCGTCCATCTCTGCTGATGCTTTCATACGAACATCCGCTTTAATTAGAGACCCGATAACCAAGGTGGCAACGGCTACGTCGCGTCGGTTACCGGTCTAAGGAACGGAGAGCCAACCAGAGCCAAATCTGGCTAGAATGTCAGCCCTTTCGTTCCCTATGGTCCTCATGTAACCAAGATGCCACTGAAGAGATACCTTGTTGTGCATTGACACCTTATTCACGGACGACCTGCAGTCCTTCATAACATAAGATATTATCCAAGGGCCACACAGAGTCATTAAGGCTACCTGACTATCCGATAGGATAGCAATGTCCTTTCCCTTGATCTTCATATCAAGGACCATCATCCCTGCCATTGCGATGGCGAAAACTTCAGCCTATAGAAGGCAGTGGTGCGTCTTCCATGTGAGTACCTGAACTCAATGTCAGGTTCAAGAAAATAAACACCCACATCAGCTCCCTCATTATTGAGAGAGCCGTCGGTGATAATTTTTAGATCGGATCGGGGATGGCTCGGTAAGGCCAGTTCCCCCAGCCCACGATTTCCTTTGAGAAAAACTCACGGAGAAGATACGCGCAAGACGAACCTTAGGTACCATTGCATCATGTGGCATGCGGGCCAGAGGGTAGTTCCATTCCAGCCCACACGCCAATGTGAAATGGCAAGAACCAGTCCAGCCGTTCTCCCAACAGAGGTTGAGATTGGCGTAATCTTGCCTCGAGGCAAGATTCTGACTGAGAAATAATGAGGGATTATCGACATTTTATTAAAAAAAAAAAAAGACTTCCAATGGCGCTAATAGTCGAAAAGTTGAAAATATCGGCGGGCGTAATTACTTAACAAAAAGGACAGTTACAATCTTATCCGACATCTATACAATCTATTAAAAATCAGAGCAGCATTTCCACATCAACAATCTGATACCTCTCGTCTGGGAAACATGGCTTACTTTCGCCCATAAAACATGGAATGACTATGGTCACAGGTACGGCGATATTGTTTATAATTCATTTTTCCTATAGGAACCTCTTCTTCACTTAGTTCTGTCTTCGCAGACCATCTTTTCTGATGAAAAGAAGTTCAACCTGGATGGCCTAGCCTAGACGACTTGAAATGGTACTGACAGGGGATCTAAGGAAGAATCTGAGTTATTTTTCAAAACACAATTTCAGCGGAGGATCGTTGATGGTATGACGAACGTTCAATAAGCTCGGTACCTCAGAACTCGCAATTCCATCTATTAACATGAACAGTTTAGAAATCAGAGGGGCCTGGAGAGCTCTTTATTAACATTTCTTGACTGTTATCCTAAATAAAACCCGGTTTTCCAACACGACAATACAGGAACTCGATTTACGCGGGAATGGTTCCCGAGTCATAACTGGAGATGGATTGGGAACTTTTGATACTAAAAAACCTAAAACCACATTGGAAGAATCCTGAGAGCTTTTGACACCTGATGTCCTGAAATCACACTGGAAATCAATGTCCAAAACACTGAGCGAATGCGAACGAAATAATGGCGAACCCATAAAATACTGAATATTAATCTTAATGTAATTTTTGTTATTGTTTTTAGAAATAAATTTATATTCGTTTATAATAATTTTGCAAATTTCTTGAAATTTCATTTACAGAACTCAAATACTGTTATGACCAGACAACTTAGAACAGTCTTGAGTGTGATTTCATATTATTCTGAAAACCGTATATCACGGGTTGTATCTGTTCTCGAGAAAACGAGAAAACTCCAAATTCATTTATGACTTTAAAACAGAGCTTATCTGTATATACACATAAATTTAAAAAAAAATCAAGTTTTCAATGGAATCAAAAACAAAAACATTATTTTATTCACGCCATGCCGACCGACGACGTACATGAAAGAAATCGTTATCACTTTTATAAATTTCAAAGTATTTTGATTTCCTTCGTTGGAGGTGATGCCTGTTATCAGTGCTAGCCCAGAAGGCGGCCGATTCATATCATATTACGCTAAATAAACTTTGCATCATTGCCTACTTAAAAATTGCTTACTAACCAGAGTGATTTTTACTACTTTTTTTTTTCATCTAATCTGATAAATTATTTTTAATATCTTTCTTTTTTTCTTTGCAAAGTATCGCTCACTATTGCAGTAGTGGGCACAAGAGAAAACTGAATACCTGGGCAGGCAAGTACTTAATAATTGTAGAAAAATAATTAATTACAGCATTACAACGCGCGTATTATAATGAACTTTTACATTGGCCTATCTTAAAAATTGTATACTAGGTTTGTACAAGATTTTTATATTCTACCACAATTGCCAGGCAGTGAGCGAATATGTGCTTAATTTTACTCGAAAATTGTTTCTATGATAAAATGAAAGTTAGGAAAAAAATTAATACTTTTCACGAGAATATTCAGCAACACTAAAAAACTCAACCGTAGCTAAATATCGCTTGCAATTGCATTGGCTTAAAAGCTACTTCCTCTGTTCGAAAAAAGGAAAACACTATCTGAGAAAAAAAAATAGTGAAATGTTTTGCGAGGCCTTTTTTGCAGATTAAAAAAAAAAAATTTACGATGAAAACTCACCAATGCTGCTCAGTTCACTAAACAAAAGTTTTTTTTTTCAATTAATCGCTGGGTTTTGCTTTTCACATTATTATGACTGACGTCAGCTTTGTAAAGAAAATGATTGTCCCAATTAAGCAGATAGCGAATAACTTTGTTGTGGACGGATAGTTTTTTTTTTGTTCTTCGGACTACTTACGCCTGTCTATTCTGTTCAATGTGGTTTTTTTTTCAAAAGTTCATGAACTTTGGATAATACAATTTTGTTGCTATTATAAGGGAACAGAACGCAACGAGCTTAACCCAATTTTTTTTGTAAATTTAAACTGTTAAATTTCTAGGAATTGTGATAATTTATTAATGTTTCGTAAACACATCTATGATTCAAAAGTATCTCTTAATTCCATGCTCAAGCAGAAGATATTCATAATTTTCCTGGTCTACTGACATAATTATAACCTTATACCGTCGACAGACGACCAAAAATAATTTCCAATTATGTAATTGAAAATTATTTCTAATTTCCAATTATGTAATTGAAAATTATTTCTAATTTCCAATTAAATATATGGTGACAGACGATTTTGACATTAAATCAAATTTTTTATGCAATAGCCAAAGAGAGCAACCAACTGCAATGATTTACTAGTTGATCTAACAGTTCTTTTAAATAGACGTAAGAAGTTAAAAAGACTTTATAATAGTGCACGAAAATTTAAGCAAATAAAAGACCTATGTTTTATCACCGTTTTCCTTTTCTTCGAAAAACTTGTTCTTAAGCGATGCAATTTGTCATAAACGCCACGAACAGCTGCGTCTAAAAGCTGTAACTGTTAGTTTACAGAATCACTACTACGTGTTTTTAGTGGCGCTTTGGAGATAATCCTCAAAAACCAAACTCAATTATGTCAATGTCAAGATGTGGCGATTATGTAATACTTTGTGGGATAATTAAAAGCTCAGGGATGACACATGACAGAGATTATCTTGTTGATCTAGGTAATTTAGAATTATGGCTATCGTCTGTCGAGGGTATTAGCATGGATTCAGTTTTTGAGGAATTTCCTATAGAAAATAATATTGCAGAATTTTAAAAATGATATCGGTAATATGCTTGTCCCCAAAGTAGGTGTATAGAATCAATCTGAAGTGCAAAACTTCAAAAATTTACAAAAATAATTTTTGTGTATTTTCATACCTATAGAGGTTATCAGGAGGGTGATTGATCTTTTGTCGTACTTTAATGTCAAAATATACGACAAAACTAAATGAACTTTTCCACTGCTTTTTTTGTGTGTCTGTTCAGTTCAGCAAACCTTGAACTGATAATTACACTTCATATTACAAATTCAAAATATTATTTCGAATTGAAGCACTTGTGTTGGTCTAAGTTGGTGTAGAATATCCATTTAACATTGCTTATAATATTTTTCACAATCTCGGCAGGCTTTAAGAAGTATACGCGAAAAGCCTAGAATCTAGATTGTACAATGGACACGCATTCAAACAGGACATGCTCCGATGTTTCCTCCTCTTCGAAACATAACCTACAAACATAGTGGTTGAGATGCCTATCCGATGCATGTGATTGTTAAGTTTACTGTGATTAGGACTCCTCTAATGATTCTCAGTTGATTCCTATATAGCCCCAAAATATCTAGGCTCTTCTTTGAGAAAGGCCTATTAATGAATCTTTTGGATCTCTCTGGTGGATCCTGTGATTGAAGTCCATGTCTGGTCCATTTGGTTCCGGATCCAGTTTTGCATGGCAATCTTCACGGTATTGTAGGAGATACCGCAAAAGGGTTCTAATCCGATAAGGGGCATGGATGCTCCTGTTTTGGCCAGTAAGTCTGCATTTTTATTCCCGTCAATTCCCGAGTGCCTTGTCACCCACTGAAGTGTTAGGTGGTTGTATGTGCCAAGGTTCGTTAATACTTGAATGCATTCCCACATTAACTTCTGTATAGATGTTTTTACTCTTTTAGTCATTTAGTCTTGAACATTTGTCCCAAGTGTCGTAGACACTTGATGTAACTCAACACTTCACGAAATGTTTAGGCACTTCATGAAATGTAGGCAGATAATGTAACAGTTTTAGGCTTAATCACTTTTTACATGAAGGGTCTAAAATTTGTAGCCACTTCATGAAATGCTACAAGTCTTTATGCTGATGTGTAATACCAACCGACATAACCGAATGCTAGGAGAGGTAAATGAGTGGTGAAGGGGCGGAGGTCGCTTCCAGACCTGCTAGCCAGCCATACACACACACGCCCGGCTCGAACACACCGTCGTAAGTTGTAGGACGTTAAAGTCAAAAAATTGAAGAAAACAAATCGTATTTTTTTCAAATTTTAACGATTTTACCGCCAAAATGCATGATAACTATACTGTTTTATTACAACATTTAGAAACCGCGGAATGTTACCTTTAATTTGACTATGCACATGTACCTACCTAAATGCAACCGTTTTTTGAGATATTCCCGGTTCTATGATTCTTAATTTCATTAATTTTGTTTTTGACAATGGTAATCGCGCCCACTATTATGCAATTAAATGCAAAATTATGAATCATAGAAACGGAAATATCTCAAAAACGATTGCATTTAGGCAGGTAACACTCCGGAGTTTTTGAGAGGGTTTGCTATCATCTGAGATGAGTCCCACCTTGATAGGGTGTAAAATGAAAGAGTAATAAAAATCGTAAACCTCCCGCCACCGAACTGACGCGTCTTACCTTCCCGCCCTTTACCTTATAATCTTTTGCCTTATCTCCACCTCAGCTATCAAACCCTTGAGCAAGGTGTGCACTAATTATGAAACACCCTGTATATATATCAAGAAAAGCAGATTTCCCAATACCGAACCTCGCGGCACACCCAGTCTGTTATATGTACATCAATTCTGACAAGACAGAGTTCACTTAAATAATCAACAAACCATTTTAACTCTTTATTGTTAAATCCATATTTTTTTTTAGGTTATTTAGTAATATGCAGGGTTCAACCTGAGACAACTTACATCTAGATGTGCAAAACCTCACAAAAACGCGGTCCAACTAAAACGAGCTAATGGCCCTCTAATAGAAAGCTCTACACATTCTCTCTCTCTCTCTTGCTGTATTATGCCACATAAATTCTTCGCAATGATAGCTTTCTTTGGTTGAATAAAAACTTAAAGAGCTTTCAAAAAGTGTTCCGGGTTTATATGGAGTTTTGCACATCTAGTTGTAAGTTGTCTCTCAAAAGCTCACTTTAAGTTTAGAAAGAATTTAAAGAATAAAATTCAATTTTCTAAAATGATCACCTTTCGACATTTTTCCTATTTTCAAAACTTTTATATGATTTTTGGCTACTAGATGGCGTTTTCCAAGAGATCATATTGTATATGTATTACTTTTCATGCTGTAGAACGTAAATATTGGATGGGTTGCAGTTTTACAAATTTTTTACTATAATTTACAATAAACTAACACAAGCTGTAAAAATTCTCCTCAAGATATGGAACTCATCTAAAAAATTCCTGTCAGAAGTTAAAATTTGAAAAAAATAGTTAGCCATGCTTATATGTATTGTAATGAGCAACATCGATTATGCAGATGCCCTATTTATGAACAACAACAACACATGTCAAATAAAGGCGTTCACCCTCTTAATGAACATTAATTATAATTCCATCAAACTTGCTATTTTTAAGTGGACCTACAAAATGTTTTTCATTTACTCTGTTCCGGGTTCTCAACAGTGTAAAAACGTAAATATTGCGGCACAAATTTATTAACATTTTAAGGAGATTCCTTCATTTAGAACGAACGTTTACGTAGAGATAGATAAGTAATGATACTTTTTTTTTCATTTAATGGGAGAACGCAGATTAAGTAATTTTCAGCGTATAGATAATGATGGTAAAAGCTATTTCGATTGATAAAAATAAAAATTCCATAGTTTAAGTACAACGCTATCAATTAGTCAACGCTAATTACCAGCGCACGATGTCAGGAGAAGTTAGATAAGAAAGAAAAAAATCTACAGTTTAGTACTGGTGGGAAGAGGAAAAATGGTACACGGAAATTATATATAAGAACTAGACAGAAATAGTATAAACATTGACGCATCAGTAAATTTGATAACGAAATGTAGGTAGCTACAATAGGCATTGGAGTCTTAGTTGGGATCAGTATTATTTTACGAATTCCATTAATGCGTGAGCTTTAAAACAAAATTATTCCTCCAAGATTATCTAGCTTTTTTATTAGGTGCTACAAAATTATATCTCTTCAAAAAATATTTTAAATAATGCAGAAAAGATTAAGATAGTCATTTTAAGTATAATCAATAAAATATCATGAATGAGTAAAATTATGTAACTTCAACTTTCTCTGAATCCAAAATAAAAAGAGAAAAAAAAAGAAGTCTTCAATGGCCTTTAAAATGAGTGTAGTATTTCCCCCATTGAAAAATCCATTTATAGGAATAACCACTTCAGAAATCCGGAATCTATGGATATATTTATGTATGGATGGATGGATGTATATGTTGGTCGGTTGGTTGATGTCTGATAATAAAAGTAGGTACCTTTCCAGATGAAGATTTATTTTGTTGACATCATAACAGGTTTGCTTCAGGTTTGTTTTGATATGCCCATGATGAGTCAATTGAAACGATCTGTTTCCATATTTCTAAGTTTCTTAACATTGATTTTATGGCGATTAATGATGACGCGACAATGATTATAACCTTTTGCATATAGGTACAAACGAGAAGAAAACTGCAAGAATTATGCAAAGTTTCCTAGGAAGTATGTATGATTTTGAAATTTTATAAGATCAACTAAAATACATACAAACTTTGACCCTGATGAGTAGTAAGTTTTGAAGGCTTTTGAGTGTGGATTTGAAGATTGATATTTCGTATTACCTACTTTCCATAAATAATCTTATACTGACGGTAGATGCTGAATAACATTAACCTACTGTGAGAATGATAGGTAAGGTAAATACAGAAATTTGCGTCCACATAATTTTATAACATCATGCCATCAAACGACGTATTTTCCTTAAAATGGATGCACATATTTCTATATCCTCATATTCGTGTATGGTATCTGCTACCTATCTAAATTGAGCAATATTGGGTTAAAATTCAATCATCAGAGCTCAGTTTAAGTTAATTTTCGGAATAATCACATTAATTTTAGTGGCCGCGAAATGGATTAATAATTACTATCATGAGCCAGTTTGCGTGTACTTGTAGCCAGAAATTAGAGCTGAATTTTTTACCTTACCCGCATTTTGCGGTTTATAACCAATGACTTTATTAATTAGTCTGCATTTAACGAAATATAGAAGAATTATATTGCTATAACACTAAATAAAGCATTGTCGGATATTCGACAAGAAGCTACCATTAAATAAAATGTCCAAAAAACATCATTGCAGGACAAATTGTCTGGAAAACATGCTGAAGGCGTTGGAAAGTCTGGACCACAAAGTATTTTAGCGGAAACCTTTTACACACAGTTCAAAAAATTGAACAAGACAATGGCACGACTTTATCCTTAAAAATTTTTCCTGAAATGCAATACAGAGCTCACCTACATATCGAATTTCCGAAGGTTTAAATGAAGCCAAAGATATTGTTTCTGAGTTTATTCGAAAATCGTTTGATGAGCTGCGAAGTTATATAAAGAAGATCAATGCAGGGAACATATTTGAAAAAACAGTTGTTTTCCCCTAAGTACGATCACCTAGGGATATAGTCAATAGGCATGCCAGAGGACTGATTTTAGATCGTTCTGAGTCAGACTGCATCAGAACATATCACGAATGGAATAAATACGTGTGATTAATTAATGAACAAGTTCAAAAACATGTTCGATCATATTTTTGTTGACGGCCACAAGTCCCATTTAACATTGGAGCTAAGCAAGTTTTTCAGCGAAAACGGGATAATTTTATACGTGCACTTCCTCCCAGCACAACACATATGCTAAAACCAGCAGTTTAGTGTTTGCAACTAATGAGCCATCAAAAGAAAAAGGAGTGGTTAAGTGACGATCTTGTTGTAAAAAGATGAACTAACTTTAAATCATATAGGTACGCATTGAATTAGACTCGATTCCCCTTGCCCCAAGCGAGGATATTGTCAAGACCGTAATTCAATGATCTAATCATACTACCTCGTTTGACAGATCTGGCTGGAGTCCCCAAGAGTGTCAAAGGAGTATGCGAAATCAAGGGTACTGTCGGCAGCGAAGCTACGGATGAGATTGAAAGTAAGAGAAAGCCTCAGATCATTAATGGAAATTAAAAAGACCCGGAGAGATAACGCCATCTAATATGTCTCGTAAAAAACTACCAATCCATAATAGGAGAGGAGGGGAGAGACCAAAAGCTTTAAGTTTGGTTAAAAAGTATATTCAACTAACTATGGCTCTAAGGCAAAGGCTTGCTTTATTATTTTATTTTATAAAACTTCCTTATGTTATATAACTTCTTCTTGATTTGTTCCTCTTAATTTAATAAGAATGTAAAAGATGCTGTTATTTCACAATTTGAATTGAAATAGTTTTAATCTGAAGAATTTTATGGTCCTGTGAATTTTATCAACACAATATTATCCAATAGGGAATAACGAAAAAAATAATTAAAGTAGTACTTCTCAAAGCAACATCAATTTAAAACATCCCTTCTAAAAGTAGTTTTTATAACATTTTTTACCTTGGACTAAAATTGGTCCCATGGTGGACGTAAACTGGTAATTTCCGAACACCTAACTACACTGATAATTTTAAATTATTCAGTTGAAGTTTGTTTGAGTTATGAGTTCGGCCGACTTTATAAATGTAGTTTTGAGATAAACGCGTTTAAAGTTTGTAGAAAGTCAGGACATGAATTTGTTTCAAATACCTTTAATCTGAAACAGACGCTTCTCGAATACCTAGTCGTGAGTCGAAAGTGACATCTACAGTAGTCGATAAATAAACTCTAGCCTAGTCAGGTATCAGATGCCTTTATTATCCCCTGCGGTATATCTACGCCAGTCCCTCAAATTACAGCCTACTAATAAAAGGAGCTCGCTGCGGAGCTCGGGATTATCACTTTTATTCAATATTTGTTTTTCTGAATCTCTCTCTCATAATTTTCAGATTTCAGGTCTGTTCAGTTCAGTTTAGACGGAAAATATTAGAGCAGAACTTATTCAGGCGTGGGCATATATGAGCCAAGGTGCCATCTCGCAAAGGCACTGGGGGCCTCACCAACCTGTTTTCAAGCAGAAATACACGCCATAGAACTCTGCGCTCGCGAAATAATCCATAAAAAAAGCGTGGAGCAAAAATATACATAATATCAGACAGCCAAGCAGCACTTAAAGCGTTAAATTCGTTTACCTTTGAGTCAAAGCTGGTTTGGGACTGTCTTACTGTCTTAAAGCAACTGGCCGAGACAAATAGGGTGACACTGATCTGGGTACCAGGACATGAAGGCATTATGGGAAACGAGATTGCGGACCGCCTTGCAAAGGAAGGAGCCAAATCTCCGTTTATTGGCCCTGAGCCTGTCTTTGGACACCCAAAAAGTCACCTTTCAGCTCAGATCAGGCTTTGGGAGGACAGAACTAAGAAGGAATACTGGGAAAATACCCCGGGGCTGAGACAAGCGAAGAAGTTAATAAAGTACTCGCAACAGAGGACCAAAGAATTCCTCACACTCAGCAGGAAGGAACTAAGGCTCATAACGGGCCTACTTACTGGGCATTGCCCACTTAGATACCACCTTAAGAAGATGGGTAAGGTCAATGATGAGACCTGTCGATTCTGTATGGAAGACGATGAATCCGCTGAACATGTCCTATGTGACTGTGAAGCTCTGTGCCGCATAAGGCTAAGACATCTAGGAAAGGCATTTCCACTGCCAGACGATGTCGAAAAAATGGCCCTAAAGAATATTATAGGCTTCATCAAAGACCTTAAGTTCGAATGGGCGCCCTAGAGCATCAAGGGGTAATGTCACAATAGGTCTTATAGGTCGCAGTGACAAGTGAGAGGCAGAAATCCTGTCTGCATCCCCCGTAATTAATAATAATATTCAAGTTTTGACCAGAACTCATCTCAAACAAAACACTATTAATAATAACTCAAAGTGCTCTAGTGTTACCCCCTTTAATTTCATCTTGATATCCTAGTGTACAAAATGATGCCGCAAAAGACGTAAGAATTTCGTCAGACCTCTTGACTTCTACTGATTCAACTAGGTATGATGTGTTTTCTTGGACAACAAGTATAGGTTAACGAATGGAACATAAATAGGTTCATACATATGTATGTAAAGTAAGTAGGCATGTACAATATGAAACAAAGAAGAAGAAAAAAATAGAATTGATTATGTAAGGTAATTTAACTTACGTTACTCAACGTAATCAACCTTGATTTCCTCTAAGGCGCATCTACTACTTATTACCAAAGGGGGCATGAAAAAAAAACCAATAAAAGCTATAACTACGAGAGAGTTGAGAAATTTGAACTCGACTTTTGGATGAATTTTATGCAATAAGTGTAATTCGATGTTATACCTAGGTGGTAGTGACGCGGTGAATGAATATTTTTAGTATCAACTGAATAAAGTCAAGCGTAATCGATACGAATCTTACTTAAGGTTTTATAATACCTAACACCAGTTTGTTATAGGTAGCTACCTACCTACATATTATGAAATAACAAACTTTTATTGTTTGTATGTAAAATGATTGTAAATTGGTGTGTAAACTATTTTCTTAATGAAAATTTATTCCTTAGATTTTGTAGTTTTTTTTTTTTTGAATAATTGAAATTAATAGCGGGGAAAAACGTTACGGCCTTCATATGGAAGTTATCTGATTATTTTACTGGACAATAGGAGACCATGCTAAGAAGACTGGGTATAGCGGCAAACGATTTCTGCAGGAGATGTAAGGACTCGGAGGAACTCAAATCCATGTACTTTGCGAGTGTCCCGCTTAGATGAATAAAAAAAAGTAGGCTATTAAGTGGCATCTTCTTTTCCAAACTGGAAAAGCTGTAAAGTAAAGCGTTCAGTAGTATCCTGAGATTTCTAAGGCAAGCATGATGGATTTAGAGCGGTTTAAACGTTATCCATGAGGGCAAGAGGCACAATGGACCCACTAGAGGTCTTAGTTGTAAGAGTTTTAGAGAGCTCCGAAAATTAATTATCAAAGAAGAAAAAACAAAAAATTCTAAAATGCATTATTCTTCTGCAGCTGCATTAGTAATTAAGGGCTCTCTAGATAAGCTATGATTATGAGGCAAGTGATCTCAGCTCTGGCAATGATTGTTATGTAAACGACACGAGTACTTATTTTCTACCTAGTTTTGTGAATGTTCTACAAAGTGATGCAAGCTAGACTTCGAGCGGCGACCCTCTTACTTAACCCATGAGCAAATCCGCGCCGACAAATTCTTTAAACTTCTTAAAGAAGTGTGTTGGAAGAAAATACACTTAAGCTTAAGCTTTCCATAAGTTGCCTGCGTTTCAAAAGAAAAACAGCTTCTATGACTCACTCTTAGAAAACTGTTATGAAATTGTGCTTCGGTATTAAGTTTAGTTTTGATTAGAAGTCAAAGTATAGTGTATGAATGCGCGTTGTTTAGTTTTTAAAATTATCTTTCTCTTCTATCCCTGGAAGTAATATTTGCATTTGTTCCAGAAAACTTCTCAGACAGGAAAACGCGATTTTAGTTCTCAATTCTACATATTTCTTCTAGAGGAGGAGTCATGCATTAAAATCTTCCAAAGAAAGTTTCGGTATGCTTCCATTTTCTGTTGGGACTATATAATTACAAACTTTAGGTTAGTTTAGTCAGTTCGGCATATGTAGATGGTAACATCGCTTACGTTTGCGTACTTTACCTATTTAACTATCCTCCATCCACCACTCTCTTCACCGGTCTAGTCAGTCGAATCTTGTATTTTTTTAAATTTTTAAATCATTCTTTGGGCATCTCCACAGACAAGGGCTGGTATTAATGAAGAGCACTTTTAACTTTCCTTCTTATTTTGTATCCTTTCTGACTAGTTATTGCAATCACAAATTATACTATTGTAACATTTTCTAGTGCAGATTTCTTTAGCAGTTTCTTGAAAGTCAGTTCATGCGTAACGCAGACGTATATGCTGGCAGTCTCGTGCCATGGTTAACATCTCCCCATGCTCAACTAGGATTATATTGGACCTTATCATCTTATTTCTTAGCTTATATATCATTTTAGTCTTTTCCGCGAAAATTAATTGCTTTAAGCTCAGGAATTTTGTCACCTCATACAGCACAGCCCTTGGTGTAAGGCTATGAATTACAAATGAACTTAATTGATCTAATCAGCACTCTATGCATGGTATTTATTATATTATTGTTACATTGTGACCAGTTGATTATGTTGTAGGTCATTATTGGGAGAATAATTGCATTGTACCTAGATCAAAATTTTCGTCCGGTAATTAAAAATGTTTCTTCTTCTCATGTTTCCTATTAGTGATGCCACTTCTTTC
>OZ005742.1:262969489-263086104 GCA_963930735.1 Dioctria linearis | reverse complement strand
AAGCAGAAAATTCAACTCAAACAGAAAAGGAAAAACTGCTGAAAAGAAAATTCATAGAAAATAAAAACAAAATATATTCAGCTAAGTAAGTTTCATCCAAATCGGAAATGTTGGTAGAACAGGGGCTAAACGAAAATCTCGTTACCGTTTTTACGTCTTCAAATGAAGTATTTTTATGTTGTAAAAGTGCCCTCTTCTTTTTTGACTTTGTTCATGGCTTTCCGGGGGGCATTTTCTCCTTCGAAACAATAAAAAAACAAATTTTTCGGAATTTTCCTGAAAAACGTAAATTATGAAAATTTCCTGAAATTTTTTCCGTTTTTTCCGTTTTTTTCCGTTTTTTTCCTAACTAATTAAGTTGTGGAGCACCCTGTGTCAGCACAGCGTGAATGTGGTAAGTGAATTGGCTAATAATTGGAACCAGATTGGTCCGTTGGCGTAAATACAGTGTGCCTCTGCTACAAGAATGATACCTTTCCAGCAGTTTAGTTGGTGCCACCTATTGGCAGATAGGATCAGAAAAGACTTCGACTTTTGCTCATAATATTTTCTCTTGTTGTGATTCGTAAAAATGGATTTGTAAAAAACAGGTTTATAACACAGTTTTAAGCCTTCTTAGTCAAAACGATCTCGGCTATATGATCTGAGGTAAACATTTATAGGTGGGAATTAAGGGCGGCAAAAATCCCACAACAACACTGCAGGCAAAACACTTGGCAACCACAGCTAGGTGTGGTGGGCATCGACATTAGATTAGATTAGATCGATACTCTTCAGACTAAAAGGACTAGGAATTTTCGAAAAGGATCCACGTTTTCCCCGACAAACTAAGACGATCCTTGAATTTTTAGTTAATTATACTATAGCCTATTTGCGTCTCTTTCGGAAACCATGAGGTCCTTGTGGAAAATATTTTATATTTATGATCCTTGAATCCTTCCGCTTCTTTTAAGCCATATTTTGTCAAAATCAATTAATTTTTTTTATCAAATTTGATTAAGCCTGTCATGTCATATCCTTTTGAAAAAAAATTTTTTTTGTTACTGAATTAAACGGATTAGGATACTTTAGACGCAGGACCTTCAGACTAAAATATATCTGAAGGAATTTTCGAAAAGGATCCACGTTTTCCCCGACAAAATGGGAGAAGACGATCCTTGAATTTTTAGTTAATTATACTATAGCCTATTTGCGTCTCTTTCGGAAACCATGAGGTCCTTGTGGAAAATATTTTATATTTATGATCCTTGAATCCTTCCGCTTCTTTTAAGCCATATTTTGTCAAAATCAATTAATTTTTTTTATCAAATTTGATTAAGCCTGTATGTAGGTATCTGTCATGTCATATCCTTTTGAAAAAAAATTTTTTTTGTTACTGAATTAAACGGATTAGGATACTTTAGACGCAGGACCTTCAGACTAAAATATATCTGAAGGAATTTTCGAAAAGGATCCACGTTTTCCCCGACAAAATGGGAGAAGACGATCCTTGAATTTTTAGTTAATTATACTATAGCCACAACAACACTGCAGGCAAAACACTTGGCAACCACAGCTAGGTGTGGTGGGCATCGACATTAGATTAGATTAGATCGATACTCTTCAGACTAAAAGGACTAGGAATTTTCGAAAAGGATCCACGTTTTCCCCGACAAACTAAGACGATCCTTGAATTTTTAGTTAATTATACTATAGCCTATTTGCGTCTCTTTCGGAAACCATGAGGTCCTTGTGGAAAATATTTTATATTTATGATCCTTGAATCCTTCCGCTTCTTTTAAGCCATATTTTGTCAAAATCAATTAATTTTTTTTATCAAATTTGATTAAGCCTGTCATGTCATATCCTTTTGAAAAAAAATTTTTTTTGTTACTGAATTAAACGGATTAGGATACTTTAGACGCAGGACCTTCAGACTAAAATATATCTGAAGGAATTTTCGAAAAGGATCCACGTTTTCCCCGACAAAATGGGAGAAGACGATCCTTGAATTTTTAGTTAATTATACTATAGCCTATTTGCGTCTCTTTCGGAAACCATGAGGTCCTTGTGGAAAATATTTTATATTTATGATCCTTGAATCCTTCCGCTTCTTTTAAGCCATATTTTGTCAAAATCAATTAATTTTTTTTATCAAATTTGATTAAGCCTGTCATGTCATATCCTTTTGAAAAAAAATTTTTTTTGTTACTGAATTAAACGGATTAGGATACTTTAGACGCAGGACCTTCAGACTAAAATATATCTGAAGGAATTTTCGAAAAGGATCCACGTTTTCCCCGACAAAATGGGAGAAGACGATCCTTGAATTTTTAGTTAATTATACTATAGCCTATTTGCGTCTCTTTCGGAAACCATGAGGTCCTTGTGGAAAATATTTTATATTTATGATCCTTGAATCCTTCCGCTTCTTTTAAGCCATATTTTGTCAAAATCAATTAATTTTTTTTATCAAATTTGATTAAGCCTGTCATGTCATATCCTTTTGAAAAAAAATTTTTTTTGTTACTGAATTAAACGGATTAGGATACTTTAGACGCAGGACCTTCAGACTAAAATATATCTGAAGGAATTTTCGAAAAGGATCCACGTTTTCCCCGACAAAATGGGAGAAGACGATCCTTGAATTTTTAGTTAATTATACTATAGCCTATTTGCGTCTCTTTCGGAAACCATGAGGTCCTTGTGGAAAATATTTTATATTTATGATCCTTGAATCCTTCCGCTTCTTTTAAGCCATATTTTGTCAAAATCAATTAATTTTTTTTATCAAATTTGATTAAGCCTGTATGTAGGTATCTGTCATGTCATATCCTTTTGAAAAAAAATTTTTTTTGTTACTGAATTAAACGGATTAGGATACTTTAGACGCAGGACCTTCAGACTAAAATATATCTGAAGGAATTTTCGAAAAGGATCCACGTTTTCCCCGACAAAATGGGAGAAGACGATCCTTGAATTTTTAGTTAATTATACTATAGCCACAACAACACTGCAGGCAAAACACTTGGCAACCACAGCTAGGTGTGGTGGGCATCGACATTAGATTAGATTAGATCGATACTCTTCAGACTAAAAGGACTAGGAATTTTCGAAAAGGATCCACGTTTTCCCCGACAAACTAAGACGATCCTTGAATTTTTAGTTAATTATACTATAGCCTATTTGCGTCTCTTTCGGAAACCATGAGGTCCTTGTGGAAAATATTTTATATTTATGATCCTTGAATCCTTCCGCTTCTTTTAAGCCATATTTTGTCAAAATCAATTAATTTTTTTTATCAAATTTGATTAAGCCTGTCATGTCATATCCTTTTGAAAAAAAATTTTTTTTGTTACTGAATTAAACGGATTAGGATACTTTAGACGCAGGACCTTCAGACTAAAATATATCTGAAGGAATTTTCGAAAAGGATCCACGTTTTCCCCGACAAAATGGGAGAAGACGATCCTTGAATTTTTAGTTAATTATACTATAGCCTATTTGCGTCTCTTTCGGAAACCATGAGGTCCTTGTGGAAAATATTTTATATTTATGATCCTTGAATCCTTCCGCTTCTTTTAAGCCATATTTTGTCAAAATCAATTAATTTTTTTTATCAAATTTGATTAAGCCTGTATGTAGGTATCTGTCATGTCATATCCTTTTGAAAAAAAATTTTTTTTGTTACTGAATTAAACGGATTAGGATACTTTAGACGCAGGACCTTCAGACTAAAATATATCTGAAGGAATTTTCGAAAAGGATCCACGTTTTCCCCGACAAAATGGGAGAAGACGATCCTTGAATTTTTAGTTAATTATACTATAGCCACAACAACACTGCAGGCAAAACACTTGGCAACCACAGCTAGGTGTGGTGGGCATCGACATTAGATTAGATTAGATCGATACTCTTCAGACTAAAAGGACTAGGAATTTTCGAAAAGGATCCACGTTTTCCCCGACAAACTAAGACGATCCTTGAATTTTTAGTTAATTATACTATAGCCTATTTGCGTCTCTTTCGGAAACCATGAGGTCCTTGTGGAAAATATTTTATATTTATGATCCTTGAATCCTTCCGCTTCTTTTAAGCCATATTTTGTCAAAATCAATTAATTTTTTTTATCAAATTTGATTAAGCCTGTCATGTCATATCCTTTTGAAAAAAAATTTTTTTTGTTACTGAATTAAACGGATTAGGATACTTTAGACGCAGGACCTTCAGACTAAAATATATCTGAAGGAATTTTCGAAAAGGATCCACGTTTTCCCCGACAAAATGGGAGAAGACGATCCTTGAATTTTTAGTTAATTATACTATAGCCTATTTGCGTCTCTTTCGGAAACCATGAGGTCCTTGTGGAAAATATTTTATATTTATGATCCTTGAATCCTTCCGCTTCTTTTAAGCCATATTTTGTCAAAATCAATTAATTTTTTTTATCAAATTTGATTAAGCCTGTATGTAGGTATCTGTCATGTCATATCCTTTTGAAAAAAAATTTTTTTTGTTACTGAATTAAACGGATTAGGATACTTTAGACGCAGGACCTTCAGACTAAAATATATCTGAAGGAATTTTCGAAAAGGATCCACGTTTTCCCCGACAAAATGGGAGAAGACGATCCTTGAATTTTTAGTTAATTATACTATAGCCACAACAACACTGCAGGCAAAACACTTGGCAACCACAGCTAGGTGTGGTGGGCATCGACATTAGATTAGATTAGATCGATACTCTTCAGACTAAAAGGACTAGGAATTTTCGAAAAGGATCCACGTTTTCCCCGACAAACTAAGACGATCCTTGAATTTTTAGTTAATTATACTATAGCCTATTTGCGTCTCTTTCGGAAACCATGAGGTCCTTGTGGAAAATATTTTATATTTATGATCCTTGAATCCTTCCGCTTCTTTTAAGCCATATTTTGTCAAAATCAATTAATTTTTTTTATCAAATTTGATTAAGCCTGTCATGTCATATCCTTTTGAAAAAAAATTTTTTTTGTTACTGAATTAAACGGATTAGGATACTTTAGACGCAGGACCTTCAGACTAAAATATATCTGAAGGAATTTTCGAAAAGGATCCACGTTTTCCCCGACAAAATGGGAGAAGACGATCCTTGAATTTTTAGTTAATTATACTATAGCCTATTTGCGTCTCTTTCGGAAACCATGAGGTCCTTGTGGAAAATATTTTATATTTATGATCCTTGAATCCTTCCGCTTCTTTTAAGCCATATTTTGTCAAAATCAATTAATTTTTTTTATCAAATTTGATTAAGCCTGTATGTAGGTATCTGTCATGTCATATCCTTTTGAAAAAAAATTTTTTTTGTTACTGAATTAAACGGATTAGGATACTTTAGACGCAGGACCTTCAGACTAAAATATATCTGAAGGAATTTTCGAAAAGGATCCACGTTTTCCCCGACAAAATGGGAGAAGACGATCCTTGAATTTTTAGTTAATTATACTATAGCCACAACAACACTGCAGGCAAAACACTTGGCAACCACAGCTAGGTGTGGTGGGCATCGACATTAGATTAGATTAGATCGATACTCTTCAGACTAAAAGGACTAGGAATTTTCGAAAAGGATCCACGTTTTCCCCGACAAACTAAGACGATCCTTGAATTTTTAGTTAATTATACTATAGCCTATTTGCGTCTCTTTCGGAAACCATGAGGTCCTTGTGGAAAATATTTTATATTTATGATCCTTGAATCCTTCCGCTTCTTTTAAGCCATATTTTGTCAAAATCAATTAATTTTTTTTATCAAATTTGATTAAGCCTGTCATGTCATATCCTTTTGAAAAAAAATTTTTTTTGTTACTGAATTAAACGGATTAGGATACTTTAGACGCAGGACCTTCAGACTAAAATATATCTGAAGGAATTTTCGAAAAGGATCCACGTTTTCCCCGACAAAATGGGAGAAGACGATCCTTGAATTTTTAGTTAATTATACTATAGCCTATTTGCGTCTCTTTCGGAAACCATGAGGTCCTTGTGGAAAATATTTTATATTTATGATCCTTGAATCCTTCCGCTTCTTTTAAGCCATATTTTGTCAAAATCAATTAATTTTTTTTATCAAATTTGATTAAGCCTGTATGTAGGTATCTGTCATGTCATATCCTTTTGAAAAAAAATTTTTTTTGTTACTGAATTAAACGGATTAGGATACTTTAGACGCAGGACCTTCAGACTAAAATATATCTGAAGGAATTTTCGAAAAGGATCCACGTTTTCCCCGACAAAATGGGAGAAGACGATCCTTGAATTTTTAGTTAATTATACTATAGCCACAACAACACTGCAGGCAAAACACTTGGCAACCACAGCTAGGTGTGGTGGGCATCGACATTAGATTAGATTAGATCGATACTCTTCAGACTAAAAGGACTAGGAATTTTCGAAAAGGATCCACGTTTTCCCCGACAAACTAAGACGATCCTTGAATTTTTAGTTAATTATACTATAGCCTATTTGCGTCTCTTTCGGAAACCATGAGGTCCTTGTGGAAAATATTTTATATTTATGATCCTTGAATCCTTCCGCTTCTTTTAAGCCATATTTTGTCAAAATCAATTAATTTTTTTTATCAAATTTGATTAAGCCTGTCATGTCATATCCTTTTGAAAAAAAATTTTTTTTGTTACTGAATTAAACGGATTAGGATACTTTAGACGCAGGACCTTCAGACTAAAATATATCTGAAGGAATTTTCGAAAAGGATCCACGTTTTCCCCGACAAAATGGGAGAAGACGATCCTTGAATTTTTAGTTAATTATACTATAGCCTATTTGCGTCTCTTTCGGAAACCATGAGGTCCTTGTGGAAAATATTTTATATTTATGATCCTTGAATCCTTCCGCTTCTTTTAAGCCATATTTTGTCAAAATCAATTAATTTTTTTTATCAAATTTGATTAAGCCTGTCATGTCATATCCTTTTGAAAAAAAATTTTTTTTGTTACTGAATTAAACGGATTAGGATACTTTAGACGCAGGACCTTCAGACTAAAATATATCTGAAGGAATTTTCGAAAAGGATCCACGTTTTCCCCGACAAAATGGGAGAAGACGATCCTTGAATTTTTAGTTAATTATACTATAGCCTATTTGCGTCTCTTTCGGAAACCATGAGGTCCTTGTGGAAAATATTTTATATTTATGATCCTTGAATCCTTCCGCTTCTTTTAAGCCATATTTTGTCAAAATCAATTAATTTTTTTTATCAAATTTGATTAAGCCTGTCATGTCATATCCTTTTGAAAAAAAATTTTTTTTGTTACTGAATTAAACGGATTAGGATACTTTAGACGCAGGACCTTCAGACTAAAATATATCTGAAGGAATTTTCGAAAAGGATCCACGTTTTCCCCGACAAAATGGGAGAAGACGATCCTTGAATTTTTAGTTAATTATACTATAGCCTATTTGCGTCTCTTTCGGAAACCATGAGGTCCTTGTGGAAAATATTTTATATTTATGATCCTTGAATCCTTCCGCTTCTTTTAAGCCATATTTTGTCAAAATCAATTAATTTTTTTTATCAAATTTGATTAAGCCTGTATGTAGGTATCTGTCATGTCATATCCTTTTGAAAAAAAATTTTTTTTGTTACTGAATTAAACGGATTAGGATACTTTAGACGCAGGACCTTCAGACTAAAATATATCTGAAGGAATTTTCGAAAAGGATCCACGTTTTCCCCGACAAAATGGGAGAAGACGATCCTTGAATTTTTAGTTAATTATACTATAGCCACAACAACACTGCAGGCAAAACACTTGGCAACCACAGCTAGGTGTGGTGGGCATCGACATTAGATTAGATTAGATCGATACTCTTCAGACTAAAAGGACTAGGAATTTTCGAAAAGGATCCACGTTTTCCCCGACAAACTAAGACGATCCTTGAATTTTTAGTTAATTATACTATAGCCTATTTGCGTCTCTTTCGGAAACCATGAGGTCCTTGTGGAAAATATTTTATATTTATGATCCTTGAATCCTTCCGCTTCTTTTAAGCCATATTTTGTCAAAATCAATTAATTTTTTTTATCAAATTTGATTAAGCCTGTCATGTCATATCCTTTTGAAAAAAAATTTTTTTTGTTACTGAATTAAACGGATTAGGATACTTTAGACGCAGGACCTTCAGACTAAAATATATCTGAAGGAATTTTCGAAAAGGATCCACGTTTTCCCCGACAAAATGGGAGAAGACGATCCTTGAATTTTTAGTTAATTATACTATAGCCTATTTGCGTCTCTTTCGGAAACCATGAGGTCCTTGTGGAAAATATTTTATATTTATGATCCTTGAATCCTTCCGCTTCTTTTAAGCCATATTTTGTCAAAATCAATTAATTTTTTTTATCAAATTTGATTAAGCCTGTCATGTCATATCCTTTTGAAAAAAAATTTTTTTTGTTACTGAATTAAACGGATTAGGATACTTTAGACGCAGGACCTTCAGACTAAAATATATCTGAAGGAATTTTCGAAAAGGATCCACGTTTTCCCCGACAAAATGGGAGAAGACGATCCTTGAATTTTTAGTTAATTATACTATAGCCTATTTGCGTCTCTTTCGGAAACCATGAGGTCCTTGTGGAAAATATTTTATATTTATGATCCTTGAATCCTTCCGCTTCTTTTAAGCCATATTTTGTCAAAATCAATTAATTTTTTTTATCAAATTTGATTAAGCCTGTCATGTCATATCCTTTTGAAAAAAAATTTTTTTTGTTACTGAATTAAACGGATTAGGATACTTTAGACGCAGGACCTTCAGACTAAAATATATCTGAAGGAATTTTCGAAAAGGATCCACGTTTTCCCCGACAAAATGGGAGAAGACGATCCTTGAATTTTTAGTTAATTATACTATAGCCACAACAACACTGCAGGCAAAACACTTGGCAACCACAGCTAGGTGTGGTGGGCATCGACATTAGATTAGATTAGATCGATACTCTTCAGACTAAAAGGACTAGGAATTTTCGAAAAGGATCCACGTTTTCCCCGACAAACTAAGACGATCCTTGAATTTTTAGTTAATTATACTATAGCCTATTTGCGTCTCTTTCGGAAACCATGAGGTCCTTGTGGAAAATATTTTATATTTATGATCCTTGAATCCTTCCGCTTCTTTTAAGCCATATTTTGTCAAAATCAATTAATTTTTTTTATCAAATTTGATTAAGCCTGTCATGTCATATCCTTTTGAAAAAAAATTTTTTTTGTTACTGAATTAAACGGATTAGGATACTTTAGACGCAGGACCTTCAGACTAAAATATATCTGAAGGAATTTTCGAAAAGGATCCACGTTTTCCCCGACAAAATGGGAGAAGACGATCCTTGAATTTTTAGTTAATTATACTATAGCCTATTTGCGTCTCTTTCGGAAACCATGAGGTCCTTGTGGAAAATATTTTATATTTATGATCCTTGAATCCTTCCGCTTCTTTTAAGCCATATTTTGTCAAAATCAATTAATTTTTTTTATCAAATTTGATTAAGCCTGTATGTAGGTATCTGTCATGTCATATCCTTTTGAAAAAAAATTTTTTTTGTTACTGAATTAAACGGATTAGGATACTTTAGACGCAGGACCTTCAGACTAAAATATATCTGAAGGAATTTTCGAAAAGGATCCACGTTTTCCCCGACAAAATGGGAGAAGACGATCCTTGAATTTTTAGTTAATTATACTATAGCCACAACAACACTGCAGGCAAAACACTTGGCAACCACAGCTAGGTGTGGTGGGCATCGACATTAGATTAGATTAGATCGATACTCTTCAGACTAAAAGGACTAGGAATTTTCGAAAAGGATCCACGTTTTCCCCGACAAACTAAGACGATCCTTGAATTTTTAGTTAATTATACTATAGCCTATTTGCGTCTCTTTCGGAAACCATGAGGTCCTTGTGGAAAATATTTTATATTTATGATCCTTGAATCCTTCCGCTTCTTTTAAGCCATATTTTGTCAAAATCAATTAATTTTTTTTATCAAATTTGATTAAGCCTGTCATGTCATATCCTTTTGAAAAAAAATTTTTTTTGTTACTGAATTAAACGGATTAGGATACTTTAGACGCAGGACCTTCAGACTAAAATATATCTGAAGGAATTTTCGAAAAGGATCCACGTTTTCCCCGACAAAATGGGAGAAGACGATCCTTGAATTTTTAGTTAATTATACTATAGCCTATTTGCGTCTCTTTCGGAAACCATGAGGTCCTTGTGGAAAATATTTTATATTTATGATCCTTGAATCCTTCCGCTTCTTTTAAGCCATATTTTGTCAAAATCAATTAATTTTTTTTATCAAATTTGATTAAGCCTGTATGTAGGTATCTGTCATGTCATATCCTTTTGAAAAAAAATTTTTTTTGTTACTGAATTAAACGGATTAGGATACTTTAGACGCAGGACCTTCAGACTAAAATATATCTGAAGGAATTTTCGAAAAGGATCCACGTTTTCCCCGACAAAATGGGAGAAGACGATCCTTGAATTTTTAGTTAATTATACTATAGCCACAACAACACTGCAGGCAAAACACTTGGCAACCACAGCTAGGTGTGGTGGGCATCGACATTAGATTAGATTAGATCGATACTCTTCAGACTAAAAGGACTAGGAATTTTCGAAAAGGATCCACGTTTTCCCCGACAAACTAAGACGATCCTTGAATTTTTAGTTAATTATACTATAGCCTATTTGCGTCTCTTTCGGAAACCATGAGGTCCTTGTGGAAAATATTTTATATTTATGATCCTTGAATCCTTCCGCTTCTTTTAAGCCATATTTTGTCAAAATCAATTAATTTTTTTTATCAAATTTGATTAAGCCTGTCATGTCATATCCTTTTGAAAAAAAATTTTTTTTGTTACTGAATTAAACGGATTAGGATACTTTAGACGCAGGACCTTCAGACTAAAATATATCTGAAGGAATTTTCGAAAAGGATCCACGTTTTCCCCGACAAAATGGGAGAAGACGATCCTTGAATTTTTAGTTAATTATACTATAGCCTATTTGCGTCTCTTTCGGAAACCATGAGGTCCTTGTGGAAAATATTTTATATTTATGATCCTTGAATCCTTCCGCTTCTTTTAAGCCATATTTTGTCAAAATCAATTAATTTTTTTTATCAAATTTGATTAAGCCTGTCATGTCATATCCTTTTGAAAAAAAATTTTTTTTGTTACTGAATTAAACGGATTAGGATACTTTAGACGCAGGACCTTCAGACTAAAATATATCTGAAGGAATTTTCGAAAAGGATCCACGTTTTCCCCGACAAAATGGGAGAAGACGATCCTTGAATTTTTAGTTAATTATACTATAGCCTATTTGCGTCTCTTTCGGAAACCATGAGGTCCTTGTGGAAAATATTTTATATTTATGATCCTTGAATCCTTCCGCTTCTTTTAAGCCATATTTTGTCAAAATCAATTAATTTTTTTTATCAAATTTGATTAAGCCTGTCATGTCATATCCTTTTGAAAAAAAATTTTTTTTGTTACTGAATTAAACGGATTAGGATACTTTAGACGCAGGACCTTCAGACTAAAATATATCTGAAGGAATTTTCGAAAAGGATCCACGTTTTCCCCGACAAAATGGGAGAAGACGATCCTTGAATTTTTAGTTAATTATACTATAGCCACAACAACACTGCAGGCAAAACACTTGGCAACCACAGCTAGGTGTGGTGGGCATCGACATTAGATTAGATTAGATCGATACTCTTCAGACTAAAAGGACTAGGAATTTTCGAAAAGGATCCACGTTTTCCCCGACAAACTAAGACGATCCTTGAATTTTTAGTTAATTATACTATAGCCTATTTGCGTCTCTTTCGGAAACCATGAGGTCCTTGTGGAAAATATTTTATATTTATGATCCTTGAATCCTTCCGCTTCTTTTAAGCCATATTTTGTCAAAATCAATTAATTTTTTTTATCAAATTTGATTAAGCCTGTCATGTCATATCCTTTTGAAAAAAAATTTTTTTTGTTACTGAATTAAACGGATTAGGATACTTTAGACGCAGGACCTTCAGACTAAAATATATCTGAAGGAATTTTCGAAAAGGATCCACGTTTTCCCCGACAAAATGGGAGAAGACGATCCTTGAATTTTTAGTTAATTATACTATAGCCTATTTGCGTCTCTTTCGGAAACCATGAGGTCCTTGTGGAAAATATTTTATATTTATGATCCTTGAATCCTTCCGCTTCTTTTAAGCCATATTTTGTCAAAATCAATTAATTTTTTTTATCAAATTTGATTAAGCCTGTATGTAGGTATCTGTCATGTCATATCCTTTTGAAAAAAAATTTTTTTTGTTACTGAATTAAACGGATTAGGATACTTTAGACGCAGGACCTTCAGACTAAAATATATCTGAAGGAATTTTCGAAAAGGATCCACGTTTTCCCCGACAAAATGGGAGAAGACGATCCTTGAATTTTTAGTTAATTATACTATAGCCACAACAACACTGCAGGCAAAACACTTGGCAACCACAGCTAGGTGTGGTGGGCATCGACATTAGATTAGATTAGATCGATACTCTTCAGACTAAAAGGACTAGGAATTTTCGAAAAGGATCCACGTTTTCCCCGACAAACTAAGACGATCCTTGAATTTTTAGTTAATTATACTATAGCCTATTTGCGTCTCTTTCGGAAACCATGAGGTCCTTGTGGAAAATATTTTATATTTATGATCCTTGAATCCTTCCGCTTCTTTTAAGCCATATTTTGTCAAAATCAATTAATTTTTTTTATCAAATTTGATTAAGCCTGTCATGTCATATCCTTTTGAAAAAAAATTTTTTTTGTTACTGAATTAAACGGATTAGGATACTTTAGACGCAGGACCTTCAGACTAAAATATATCTGAAGGAATTTTCGAAAAGGATCCACGTTTTCCCCGACAAAATGGGAGAAGACGATCCTTGAATTTTTAGTTAATTATACTATAGCCTATTTGCGTCTCTTTCGGAAACCATGAGGTCCTTGTGGAAAATATTTTATATTTATGATCCTTGAATCCTTCCGCTTCTTTTAAGCCATATTTTGTCAAAATCAATTAATTTTTTTTATCAAATTTGATTAAGCCTGTCATGTCATATCCTTTTGAAAAAAAATTTTTTTTGTTACTGAATTAAACGGATTAGGATACTTTAGACGCAGGACCTTCAGACTAAAATATATCTGAAGGAATTTTCGAAAAGGATCCACGTTTTCCCCGACAAAATGGGAGAAGACGATCCTTGAATTTTTAGTTAATTATACTATAGCCTATTTGCGTCTCTTTCGGAAACCATGAGGTCCTTGTGGAAAATATTTTATATTTATGATCCTTGAATCCTTCCGCTTCTTTTAAGCCATATTTTGTCAAAATCAATTAATTTTTTTTATCAAATTTGATTAAGCCTGTCATGTCATATCCTTTTGAAAAAAAATTTTTTTTGTTACTGAATTAAACGGATTAGGATACTTTAGACGCAGGACCTTCAGACTAAAATATATCTGAAGGAATTTTCGAAAAGGATCCACGTTTTCCCCGACAAAATGGGAGAAGACGATCCTTGAATTTTTAGTTAATTATACTATAGCCACAACAACACTGCAGGCAAAACACTTGGCAACCACAGCTAGGTGTGGTGGGCATCGACATTAGATTAGATTAGATCGATACTCTTCAGACTAAAAGGACTAGGAATTTTCGAAAAGGATCCACGTTTTCCCCGACAAACTAAGACGATCCTTGAATTTTTAGTTAATTATACTATAGCCTATTTGCGTCTCTTTCGGAAACCATGAGGTCCTTGTGGAAAATATTTTATATTTATGATCCTTGAATCCTTCCGCTTCTTTTAAGCCATATTTTGTCAAAATCAATTAATTTTTTTTATCAAATTTGATTAAGCCTGTCATGTCATATCCTTTTGAAAAAAAATTTTTTTTGTTACTGAATTAAACGGATTAGGATACTTTAGACGCAGGACCTTCAGACTAAAATATATCTGAAGGAATTTTCGAAAAGGATCCACGTTTTCCCCGACAAAATGGGAGAAGACGATCCTTGAATTTTTAGTTAATTATACTATAGCCTATTTGCGTCTCTTTCGGAAACCATGAGGTCCTTGTGGAAAATATTTTATATTTATGATCCTTGAATCCTTCCGCTTCTTTTAAGCCATATTTTGTCAAAATCAATTAATTTTTTTTATCAAATTTGATTAAGCCTGTATGTAGGTATCTGTCATGTCATATCCTTTTGAAAAAAAATTTTTTTTGTTACTGAATTAAACGGATTAGGATACTTTAGACGCAGGACCTTCAGACTAAAATATATCTGAAGGAATTTTCGAAAAGGATCCACGTTTTCCCCGACAAAATGGGAGAAGACGATCCTTGAATTTTTAGTTAATTATACTATAGCCACAACAACACTGCAGGCAAAACACTTGGCAACCACAGCTAGGTGTGGTGGGCATCGACATTAGATTAGATTAGATCGATACTCTTCAGACTAAAAGGACTAGGAATTTTCGAAAAGGATCCACGTTTTCCCCGACAAACTAAGACGATCCTTGAATTTTTAGTTAATTATACTATAGCCTATTTGCGTCTCTTTCGGAAACCATGAGGTCCTTGTGGAAAATATTTTATATTTATGATCCTTGAATCCTTCCGCTTCTTTTAAGCCATATTTTGTCAAAATCAATTAATTTTTTTTATCAAATTTGATTAAGCCTGTCATGTCATATCCTTTTGAAAAAAAATTTTTTTTGTTACTGAATTAAACGGATTAGGATACTTTAGACGCAGGACCTTCAGACTAAAATATATCTGAAGGAATTTTCGAAAAGGATCCACGTTTTCCCCGACAAAATGGGAGAAGACGATCCTTGAATTTTTAGTTAATTATACTATAGCCTATTTGCGTCTCTTTCGGAAACCATGAGGTCCTTGTGGAAAATATTTTATATTTATGATCCTTGAATCCTTCCGCTTCTTTTAAGCCATATTTTGTCAAAATCAATTAATTTTTTTTATCAAATTTGATTAAGCCTGTCATGTCATATCCTTTTGAAAAAAAATTTTTTTTGTTACTGAATTAAACGGATTAGGATACTTTAGACGCAGGACCTTCAGACTAAAATATATCTGAAGGAATTTTCGAAAAGGATCCACGTTTTCCCCGACAAAATGGGAGAAGACGATCCTTGAATTTTTAGTTAATTATACTATAGCCTATTTGCGTCTCTTTCGGAAACCATGAGGTCCTTGTGGAAAATATTTTATATTTATGATCCTTGAATCCTTCCGCTTCTTTTAAGCCATATTTTGTCAAAATCAATTAATTTTTTTTATCAAATTTGATTAAGCCTGTCATGTCATATCCTTTTGAAAAAAAATTTTTTTTGTTACTGAATTAAACGGATTAGGATACTTTAGACGCAGGACCTTCAGACTAAAATATATCTGAAGGAATTTTCGAAAAGGATCCACGTTTTCCCCGACAAAATGGGAGAAGACGATCCTTGAATTTTTAGTTAATTATACTATAGCCACAACAACACTGCAGGCAAAACACTTGGCAACCACAGCTAGGTGTGGTGGGCATCGACATTAGATTAGATTAGATCGATACTCTTCAGACTAAAAGGACTAGGAATTTTCGAAAAGGATCCACGTTTTCCCCGACAAACTAAGACGATCCTTGAATTTTTAGTTAATTATACTATAGCCTATTTGCGTCTCTTTCGGAAACCATGAGGTCCTTGTGGAAAATATTTTATATTTATGATCCTTGAATCCTTCCGCTTCTTTTAAGCCATATTTTGTCAAAATCAATTAATTTTTTTTATCAAATTTGATTAAGCCTGTCATGTCATATCCTTTTGAAAAAAAATTTTTTTTGTTACTGAATTAAACGGATTAGGATACTTTAGACGCAGGACCTTCAGACTAAAATATATCTGAAGGAATTTTCGAAAAGGATCCACGTTTTCCCCGACAAAATGGGAGAAGACGATCCTTGAATTTTTAGTTAATTATACTATAGCCTATTTGCGTCTCTTTCGGAAACCATGAGGTCCTTGTGGAAAATATTTTATATTTATGATCCTTGAATCCTTCCGCTTCTTTTAAGCCATATTTTGTCAAAATCAATTAATTTTTTTTATCAAATTTGATTAAGCCTGTCATGTCATATCCTTTTGAAAAAAAATTTTTTTTGTTACTGAATTAAACGGATTAGGATACTTTAGACGCAGGACCTTCAGACTAAAATATATCTGAAGGAATTTTCGAAAAGGATCCACGTTTTCCCCGACAAAATGGGAGAAGACGATCCTTGAATTTTTAGTTAATTATACTATAGCCTATTTGCGTCTCTTTCGGAAACCATGAGGTCCTTGTGGAAAATATTTTATATTTATGATCCTTGAATCCTTCCGCTTCTTTTAAGCCATATTTTGTCAAAATCAATTAATTTTTTTTATCAAATTTGATTAAGCCTGTATGTAGGTATCTGTCATGTCATATCCTTTTGAAAAAAAATTTTTTTTGTTACTGAATTAAACGGATTAGGATACTTTAGACGCAGGACCTTCAGACTAAAATATATCTGAAGGAATTTTCGAAAAGGATCCACGTTTTCCCCGACAAAATGGGAGAAGACGATCCTTGAATTTTTAGTTAATTATACTATAGCCACAACAACACTGCAGGCAAAACACTTGGCAACCACAGCTAGGTGTGGTGGGCATCGACATTAGATTAGATTAGATCGATACTCTTCAGACTAAAAGGACTAGGAATTTTCGAAAAGGATCCACGTTTTCCCCGACAAACTAAGACGATCCTTGAATTTTTAGTTAATTATACTATAGCCTATTTGCGTCTCTTTCGGAAACCATGAGGTCCTTGTGGAAAATATTTTATATTTATGATCCTTGAATCCTTCCGCTTCTTTTAAGCCATATTTTGTCAAAATCAATTAATTTTTTTTATCAAATTTGATTAAGCCTGTCATGTCATATCCTTTTGAAAAAAAATTTTTTTTGTTACTGAATTAAACGGATTAGGATACTTTAGACGCAGGACCTTCAGACTAAAATATATCTGAAGGAATTTTCGAAAAGGATCCACGTTTTCCCCGACAAAATGGGAGAAGACGATCCTTGAATTTTTAGTTAATTATACTATAGCCTATTTGCGTCTCTTTCGGAAACCATGAGGTCCTTGTGGAAAATATTTTATATTTATGATCCTTGAATCCTTCCGCTTCTTTTAAGCCATATTTTGTCAAAATCAATTAATTTTTTTTATCAAATTTGATTAAGCCTGTCATGTCATATCCTTTTGAAAAAAAATTTTTTTTGTTACTGAATTAAACGGATTAGGATACTTTAGACGCAGGACCTTCAGACTAAAATATATCTGAAGGAATTTTCGAAAAGGATCCACGTTTTCCCCGACAAAATGGGAGAAGACGATCCTTGAATTTTTAGTTAATTATACTATAGCCTATTTGCGTCTCTTTCGGAAACCATGAGGTCCTTGTGGAAAATATTTTATATTTATGATCCTTGAATCCTTCCGCTTCTTTTAAGCCATATTTTGTCAAAATCAATTAATTTTTTTTATCAAATTTGATTAAGCCTGTCATGTCATATCCTTTTGAAAAAAAATTTTTTTTGTTACTGAATTAAACGGATTAGGATACTTTAGACGCAGGACCTTCAGACTAAAATATATCTGAAGGAATTTTCGAAAAGGATCCACGTTTTCCCCGACAAAATGGGAGAAGACGATCCTTGAATTTTTAGTTAATTATACTATAGCCACAACAACACTGCAGGCAAAACACTTGGCAACCACAGCTAGGTGTGGTGGGCATCGACATTAGATTAGATTAGATCGATACTCTTCAGACTAAAAGGACTAGGAATTTTCGAAAAGGATCCACGTTTTCCCCGACAAACTAAGACGATCCTTGAATTTTTAGTTAATTATACTATAGCCTATTTGCGTCTCTTTCGGAAACCATGAGGTCCTTGTGGAAAATATTTTATATTTATGATCCTTGAATCCTTCCGCTTCTTTTAAGCCATATTTTGTCAAAATCAATTAATTTTTTTTATCAAATTTGATTAAGCCTGTCATGTCATATCCTTTTGAAAAAAAATTTTTTTTGTTACTGAATTAAACGGATTAGGATACTTTAGACGCAGGACCTTCAGACTAAAATATATCTGAAGGAATTTTCGAAAAGGATCCACGTTTTCCCCGACAAAATGGGAGAAGACGATCCTTGAATTTTTAGTTAATTATACTATAGCCTATTTGCGTCTCTTTCGGAAACCATGAGGTCCTTGTGGAAAATATTTTATATTTATGATCCTTGAATCCTTCCGCTTCTTTTAAGCCATATTTTGTCAAAATCAATTAATTTTTTTTATCAAATTTGATTAAGCCTGTCATGTCATATCCTTTTGAAAAAAAATTTTTTTTGTTACTGAATTAAACGGATTAGGATACTTTAGACGCAGGACCTTCAGACTAAAATATATCTGAAGGAATTTTCGAAAAGGATCCACGTTTTCCCCGACAAAATGGGAGAAGACGATCCTTGAATTTTTAGTTAATTATACTATAGCCTATTTGCGTCTCTTTCGGAAACCATGAGGTCCTTGTGGAAAATATTTTATATTTATGATCCTTGAATCCTTCCGCTTCTTTTAAGCCATATTTTGTCAAAATCAATTAATTTTTTTTATCAAATTTGATTAAGCCTGTCATGTCATATCCTTTTGAAAAAAAATTTTTTTTGTTACTGAATTAAACGGATTAGGATACTTTAGACGCAGGACCTTCAGACTAAAATATATCTGAAGGAATTTTCGAAAAGGATCCACGTTTTCCCCGACAAAATGGGAGAAGACGATCCTTGAATTTTTAGTTAATTATACTATAGCCACAACAACACTGCAGGCAAAACACTTGGCAACCACAGCTAGGTGTGGTGGGCATCGACATTAGATTAGATTAGATCGATACTCTTCAGACTAAAAGGACTAGGAATTTTCGAAAAGGATCCACGTTTTCCCCGACAAACTAAGACGATCCTTGAATTTTTAGTTAATTATACTATAGCCTATTTGCGTCTCTTTCGGAAACCATGAGGTCCTTGTGGAAAATATTTTATATTTATGATCCTTGAATCCTTCCGCTTCTTTTAAGCCATATTTTGTCAAAATCAATTAATTTTTTTTATCAAATTTGATTAAGCCTGTCATGTCATATCCTTTTGAAAAAAAATTTTTTTTGTTACTGAATTAAACGGATTAGGATACTTTAGACGCAGGACCTTCAGACTAAAATATATCTGAAGGAATTTTCGAAAAGGATCCACGTTTTCCCCGACAAAATGGGAGAAGACGATCCTTGAATTTTTAGTTAATTATACTATAGCCTATTTGCGTCTCTTTCGGAAACCATGAGGTCCTTGTGGAAAATATTTTATATTTATGATCCTTGAATCCTTCCGCTTCTTTTAAGCCATATTTTGTCAAAATCAATTAATTTTTTTTATCAAATTTGATTAAGCCTGTATGTAGGTATCTGTCATGTCATATCCTTTTGAAAAAAAATTTTTTTTGTTACTGAATTAAACGGATTAGGATACTTTAGACGCAGGACCTTCAGACTAAAATATATCTGAAGGAATTTTCGAAAAGGATCCACGTTTTCCCCGACAAAATGGGAGAAGACGATCCTTGAATTTTTAGTTAATTATACTATAGCCACAACAACACTGCAGGCAAAACACTTGGCAACCACAGCTAGGTGTGGTGGGCATCGACATTAGATTAGATTAGATCGATACTCTTCAGACTAAAAGGACTAGGAATTTTCGAAAAGGATCCACGTTTTCCCCGACAAACTAAGACGATCCTTGAATTTTTAGTTAATTATACTATAGCCTATTTGCGTCTCTTTCGGAAACCATGAGGTCCTTGTGGAAAATATTTTATATTTATGATCCTTGAATCCTTCCGCTTCTTTTAAGCCATATTTTGTCAAAATCAATTAATTTTTTTTATCAAATTTGATTAAGCCTGTCATGTCATATCCTTTTGAAAAAAAATTTTTTTTGTTACTGAATTAAACGGATTAGGATACTTTAGACGCAGGACCTTCAGACTAAAATATATCTGAAGGAATTTTCGAAAAGGATCCACGTTTTCCCCGACAAAATGGGAGAAGACGATCCTTGAATTTTTAGTTAATTATACTATAGCCTATTTGCGTCTCTTTCGGAAACCATGAGGTCCTTGTGGAAAATATTTTATATTTATGATCCTTGAATCCTTCCGCTTCTTTTAAGCCATATTTTGTCAAAATCAATTAATTTTTTTTATCAAATTTGATTAAGCCTGTCATGTCATATCCTTTTGAAAAAAAATTTTTTTTGTTACTGAATTAAACGGATTAGGATACTTTAGACGCAGGACCTTCAGACTAAAATATATCTGAAGGAATTTTCGAAAAGGATCCACGTTTTCCCCGACAAAATGGGAGAAGACGATCCTTGAATTTTTAGTTAATTATACTATAGCCTATTTGCGTCTCTTTCGGAAACCATGAGGTCCTTGTGGAAAATATTTTATATTTATGATCCTTGAATCCTTCCGCTTCTTTTAAGCCATATTTTGTCAAAATCAATTAATTTTTTTTATCAAATTTGATTAAGCCTGTCATGTCATATCCTTTTGAAAAAAAATTTTTTTTGTTACTGAATTAAACGGATTAGGATACTTTAGACGCAGGACCTTCAGACTAAAATATATCTGAAGGAATTTTCGAAAAGGATCCACGTTTTCCCCGACAAAATGGGAGAAGACGATCCTTGAATTTTTAGTTAATTATACTATAGCCACAACAACACTGCAGGCAAAACACTTGGCAACCACAGCTAGGTGTGGTGGGCATCGACATTAGATTAGATTAGATCGATACTCTTCAGACTAAAAGGACTAGGAATTTTCGAAAAGGATCCACGTTTTCCCCGACAAACTAAGACGATCCTTGAATTTTTAGTTAATTATACTATAGCCTATTTGCGTCTCTTTCGGAAACCATGAGGTCCTTGTGGAAAATATTTTATATTTATGATCCTTGAATCCTTCCGCTTCTTTTAAGCCATATTTTGTCAAAATCAATTAATTTTTTTTATCAAATTTGATTAAGCCTGTCATGTCATATCCTTTTGAAAAAAAATTTTTTTTGTTACTGAATTAAACGGATTAGGATACTTTAGACGCAGGACCTTCAGACTAAAATATATCTGAAGGAATTTTCGAAAAGGATCCACGTTTTCCCCGACAAAATGGGAGAAGACGATCCTTGAATTTTTAGTTAATTATACTATAGCCTATTTGCGTCTCTTTCGGAAACCATGAGGTCCTTGTGGAAAATATTTTATATTTATGATCCTTGAATCCTTCCGCTTCTTTTAAGCCATATTTTGTCAAAATCAATTAATTTTTTTTATCAAATTTGATTAAGCCTGTCATGTCATATCCTTTTGAAAAAAAATTTTTTTTGTTACTGAATTAAACGGATTAGGATACTTTAGACGCAGGACCTTCAGACTAAAATATATCTGAAGGAATTTTCGAAAAGGATCCACGTTTTCCCCGACAAAATGGGAGAAGACGATCCTTGAATTTTTAGTTAATTATACTATAGCCTATTTGCGTCTCTTTCGGAAACCATGAGGTCCTTGTGGAAAATATTTTATATTTATGATCCTTGAATCCTTCCGCTTCTTTTAAGCCATATTTTGTCAAAATCAATTAATTTTTTTTATCAAATTTGATTAAGCCTGTATGTAGGTATCTGTCATGTCATATCCTTTTGAAAAAAAATTTTTTTTGTTACTGAATTAAACGGATTAGGATACTTTAGACGCAGGACCTTCAGACTAAAATATATCTGAAGGAATTTTCGAAAAGGATCCACGTTTTCCCCGACAAAATGGGAGAAGACGATCCTTGAATTTTTAGTTAATTATACTATAGCCACAACAACACTGCAGGCAAAACACTTGGCAACCACAGCTAGGTGTGGTGGGCATCGACATTAGATTAGATTAGATCGATACTCTTCAGACTAAAAGGACTAGGAATTTTCGAAAAGGATCCACGTTTTCCCCGACAAACTAAGACGATCCTTGAATTTTTAGTTAATTATACTATAGCCTATTTGCGTCTCTTTCGGAAACCATGAGGTCCTTGTGGAAAATATTTTATATTTATGATCCTTGAATCCTTCCGCTTCTTTTAAGCCATATTTTGTCAAAATCAATTAATTTTTTTTATCAAATTTGATTAAGCCTGTCATGTCATATCCTTTTGAAAAAAAATTTTTTTTGTTACTGAATTAAACGGATTAGGATACTTTAGACGCAGGACCTTCAGACTAAAATATATCTGAAGGAATTTTCGAAAAGGATCCACGTTTTCCCCGACAAAATGGGAGAAGACGATCCTTGAATTTTTAGTTAATTATACTATAGCCTATTTGCGTCTCTTTCGGAAACCATGAGGTCCTTGTGGAAAATATTTTATATTTATGATCCTTGAATCCTTCCGCTTCTTTTAAGCCATATTTTGTCAAAATCAATTAATTTTTTTTATCAAATTTGATTAAGCCTGTCATGTCATATCCTTTTGAAAAAAAATTTTTTTTGTTACTGAATTAAACGGATTAGGATACTTTAGACGCAGGACCTTCAGACTAAAATATATCTGAAGGAATTTTCGAAAAGGATCCACGTTTTCCCCGACAAAATGGGAGAAGACGATCCTTGAATTTTTAGTTAATTATACTATAGCCTATTTGCGTCTCTTTCGGAAACCATGAGGTCCTTGTGGAAAATATTTTATATTTATGATCCTTGAATCCTTCCGCTTCTTTTAAGCCATATTTTGTCAAAATCAATTAATTTTTTTTATCAAATTTGATTAAGCCTGTCATGTCATATCCTTTTGAAAAAAAATTTTTTTTGTTACTGAATTAAACGGATTAGGATACTTTAGACGCAGGACCTTCAGACTAAAATATATCTGAAGGAATTTTCGAAAAGGATCCACGTTTTCCCCGACAAAATGGGAGAAGACGATCCTTGAATTTTTAGTTAATTATACTATAGCCACAACAACACTGCAGGCAAAACACTTGGCAACCACAGCTAGGTGTGGTGGGCATCGACATTAGATTAGATTAGATCGATACTCTTCAGACTAAAAGGACTAGGAATTTTCGAAAAGGATCCACGTTTTCCCCGACAAACTAAGACGATCCTTGAATTTTTAGTTAATTATACTATAGCCTATTTGCGTCTCTTTCGGAAACCATGAGGTCCTTGTGGAAAATATTTTATATTTATGATCCTTGAATCCTTCCGCTTCTTTTAAGCCATATTTTGTCAAAATCAATTAATTTTTTTTATCAAATTTGATTAAGCCTGTCATGTCATATCCTTTTGAAAAAAAATTTTTTTTGTTACTGAATTAAACGGATTAGGATACTTTAGACGCAGGACCTTCAGACTAAAATATATCTGAAGGAATTTTCGAAAAGGATCCACGTTTTCCCCGACAAAATGGGAGAAGACGATCCTTGAATTTTTAGTTAATTATACTATAGCCTATTTGCGTCTCTTTCGGAAACCATGAGGTCCTTGTGGAAAATATTTTATATTTATGATCCTTGAATCCTTCCGCTTCTTTTAAGCCATATTTTGTCAAAATCAATTAATTTTTTTTATCAAATTTGATTAAGCCTGTATGTAGGTATCTGTCATGTCATATCCTTTTGAAAAAAAATTTTTTTTGTTACTGAATTAAACGGATTAGGATACTTTAGACGCAGGACCTTCAGACTAAAATATATCTGAAGGAATTTTCGAAAAGGATCCACGTTTTCCCCGACAAAATGGGAGAAGACGATCCTTGAATTTTTAGTTAATTATACTATAGCCACAACAACACTGCAGGCAAAACACTTGGCAACCACAGCTAGGTGTGGTGGGCATCGACATTAGATTAGATTAGATCGATACTCTTCAGACTAAAAGGACTAGGAATTTTCGAAAAGGATCCACGTTTTCCCCGACAAACTAAGACGATCCTTGAATTTTTAGTTAATTATACTATAGCCTATTTGCGTCTCTTTCGGAAACCATGAGGTCCTTGTGGAAAATATTTTATATTTATGATCCTTGAATCCTTCCGCTTCTTTTAAGCCATATTTTGTCAAAATCAATTAATTTTTTTTATCAAATTTGATTAAGCCTGTCATGTCATATCCTTTTGAAAAAAAATTTTTTTTGTTACTGAATTAAACGGATTAGGATACTTTAGACGCAGGACCTTCAGACTAAAATATATCTGAAGGAATTTTCGAAAAGGATCCACGTTTTCCCCGACAAAATGGGAGAAGACGATCCTTGAATTTTTAGTTAATTATACTATAGCCTATTTGCGTCTCTTTCGGAAACCATGAGGTCCTTGTGGAAAATATTTTATATTTATGATCCTTGAATCCTTCCGCTTCTTTTAAGCCATATTTTGTCAAAATCAATTAATTTTTTTTATCAAATTTGATTAAGCCTGTCATGTCATATCCTTTTGAAAAAAAATTTTTTTTGTTACTGAATTAAACGGATTAGGATACTTTAGACGCAGGACCTTCAGACTAAAATATATCTGAAGGAATTTTCGAAAAGGATCCACGTTTTCCCCGACAAAATGGGAGAAGACGATCCTTGAATTTTTAGTTAATTATACTATAGCCTATTTGCGTCTCTTTCGGAAACCATGAGGTCCTTGTGGAAAATATTTTATATTTATGATCCTTGAATCCTTCCGCTTCTTTTAAGCCATATTTTGTCAAAATCAATTAATTTTTTTTATCAAATTTGATTAAGCCTGTCATGTCATATCCTTTTGAAAAAAAATTTTTTTTGTTACTGAATTAAACGGATTAGGATACTTTAGACGCAGGACCTTCAGACTAAAATATATCTGAAGGAATTTTCGAAAAGGATCCACGTTTTCCCCGACAAAATGGGAGAAGACGATCCTTGAATTTTTAGTTAATTATACTATAGCCTATTTGCGTCTCTTTCGGAAACCATGAGGTCCTTGTGGAAAATATTTTATATTTATGATCCTTGAATCCTTCCGCTTCTTTTAAGCCATATTTTGTCAAAATCAATTAATTTTTTTTATCAAATTTGATTAAGCCTGTATGTAGGTATCTGTCATGTCATATCCTTTTGAAAAAAAATTTTTTTTGTTACTGAATTAAACGGATTAGGATACTTTAGACGCAGGACCTTCAGACTAAAATATATCTGAAGGAATTTTCGAAAAGGATCCACGTTTTCCCCGACAAAATGGGAGAAGACGATCCTTGAATTTTTAGTTAATTATACTATAGCCACAACAACACTGCAGGCAAAACACTTGGCAACCACAGCTAGGTGTGGTGGGCATCGACATTAGATTAGATTAGATCGATACTCTTCAGACTAAAAGGACTAGGAATTTTCGAAAAGGATCCACGTTTTCCCCGACAAACTAAGACGATCCTTGAATTTTTAGTTAATTATACTATAGCCTATTTGCGTCTCTTTCGGAAACCATGAGGTCCTTGTGGAAAATATTTTATATTTATGATCCTTGAATCCTTCCGCTTCTTTTAAGCCATATTTTGTCAAAATCAATTAATTTTTTTTATCAAATTTGATTAAGCCTGTCATGTCATATCCTTTTGAAAAAAAATTTTTTTTGTTACTGAATTAAACGGATTAGGATACTTTAGACGCAGGACCTTCAGACTAAAATATATCTGAAGGAATTTTCGAAAAGGATCCACGTTTTCCCCGACAAAATGGGAGAAGACGATCCTTGAATTTTTAGTTAATTATACTATAGCCTATTTGCGTCTCTTTCGGAAACCATGAGGTCCTTGTGGAAAATATTTTATATTTATGATCCTTGAATCCTTCCGCTTCTTTTAAGCCATATTTTGTCAAAATCAATTAATTTTTTTTATCAAATTTGATTAAGCCTGTATGTAGGTATCTGTCATGTCATATCCTTTTGAAAAAAAATTTTTTTTGTTACTGAATTAAACGGATTAGGATACTTTAGACGCAGGACCTTCAGACTAAAATATATCTGAAGGAATTTTCGAAAAGGATCCACGTTTTCCCCGACAAAATGGGAGAAGACGATCCTTGAATTTTTAGTTAATTATACTATAGCCACAACAACACTGCAGGCAAAACACTTGGCAACCACAGCTAGGTGTGGTGGGCATCGACATTAGATTAGATTAGATCGATACTCTTCAGACTAAAAGGACTAGGAATTTTCGAAAAGGATCCACGTTTTCCCCGACAAACTAAGACGATCCTTGAATTTTTAGTTAATTATACTATAGCCTATTTGCGTCTCTTTCGGAAACCATGAGGTCCTTGTGGAAAATATTTTATATTTATGATCCTTGAATCCTTCCGCTTCTTTTAAGCCATATTTTGTCAAAATCAATTAATTTTTTTTATCAAATTTGATTAAGCCTGTCATGTCATATCCTTTTGAAAAAAAATTTTTTTTGTTACTGAATTAAACGGATTAGGATACTTTAGACGCAGGACCTTCAGACTAAAATATATCTGAAGGAATTTTCGAAAAGGATCCACGTTTTCCCCGACAAAATGGGAGAAGACGATCCTTGAATTTTTAGTTAATTATACTATAGCCTATTTGCGTCTCTTTCGGAAACCATGAGGTCCTTGTGGAAAATATTTTATATTTATGATCCTTGAATCCTTCCGCTTCTTTTAAGCCATATTTTGTCAAAATCAATTAATTTTTTTTATCAAATTTGATTAAGCCTGTATGTAGGTATCTGTCATGTCATATCCTTTTGAAAAAAAATTTTTTTTGTTACTGAATTAAACGGATTAGGATACTTTAGACGCAGGACCTTCAGACTAAAATATATCTGAAGGAATTTTCGAAAAGGATCCACGTTTTCCCCGACAAAATGGGAGAAGACGATCCTTGAATTTTTAGTTAATTATACTATAGCCACAACAACACTGCAGGCAAAACACTTGGCAACCACAGCTAGGTGTGGTGGGCATCGACATTAGATTAGATTAGATCGATACTCTTCAGACTAAAAGGACTAGGAATTTTCGAAAAGGATCCACGTTTTCCCCGACAAACTAAGACGATCCTTGAATTTTTAGTTAATTATACTATAGCCTATTTGCGTCTCTTTCGGAAACCATGAGGTCCTTGTGGAAAATATTTTATATTTATGATCCTTGAATCCTTCCGCTTCTTTTAAGCCATATTTTGTCAAAATCAATTAATTTTTTTTATCAAATTTGATTAAGCCTGTCATGTCATATCCTTTTGAAAAAAAATTTTTTTTGTTACTGAATTAAACGGATTAGGATACTTTAGACGCAGGACCTTCAGACTAAAATATATCTGAAGGAATTTTCGAAAAGGATCCACGTTTTCCCCGACAAAATGGGAGAAGACGATCCTTGAATTTTTAGTTAATTATACTATAGCCTATTTGCGTCTCTTTCGGAAACCATGAGGTCCTTGTGGAAAATATTTTATATTTATGATCCTTGAATCCTTCCGCTTCTTTTAAGCCATATTTTGTCAAAATCAATTAATTTTTTTTATCAAATTTGATTAAGCCTGTCATGTCATATCCTTTTGAAAAAAAATTTTTTTTGTTACTGAATTAAACGGATTAGGATACTTTAGACGCAGGACCTTCAGACTAAAATATATCTGAAGGAATTTTCGAAAAGGATCCACGTTTTCCCCGACAAAATGGGAGAAGACGATCCTTGAATTTTTAGTTAATTATACTATAGCCTATTTGCGTCTCTTTCGGAAACCATGAGGTCCTTGTGGAAAATATTTTATATTTATGATCCTTGAATCCTTCCGCTTCTTTTAAGCCATATTTTGTCAAAATCAATTAATTTTTTTTATCAAATTTGATTAAGCCTGTCATGTCATATCCTTTTGAAAAAAAATTTTTTTTGTTACTGAATTAAACGGATTAGGATACTTTAGACGCAGGACCTTCAGACTAAAATATATCTGAAGGAATTTTCGAAAAGGATCCACGTTTTCCCCGACAAAATGGGAGAAGACGATCCTTGAATTTTTAGTTAATTATACTATAGCCACAACAACACTGCAGGCAAAACACTTGGCAACCACAGCTAGGTGTGGTGGGCATCGACATTAGATTAGATTAGATCGATACTCTTCAGACTAAAAGGACTAGGAATTTTCGAAAAGGATCCACGTTTTCCCCGACAAACTAAGACGATCCTTGAATTTTTAGTTAATTATACTATAGCCTATTTGCGTCTCTTTCGGAAACCATGAGGTCCTTGTGGAAAATATTTTATATTTATGATCCTTGAATCCTTCCGCTTCTTTTAAGCCATATTTTGTCAAAATCAATTAATTTTTTTTATCAAATTTGATTAAGCCTGTCATGTCATATCCTTTTGAAAAAAAATTTTTTTTGTTACTGAATTAAACGGATTAGGATACTTTAGACGCAGGACCTTCAGACTAAAATATATCTGAAGGAATTTTCGAAAAGGATCCACGTTTTCCCCGACAAAATGGGAGAAGACGATCCTTGAATTTTTAGTTAATTATACTATAGCCTATTTGCGTCTCTTTCGGAAACCATGAGGTCCTTGTGGAAAATATTTTATATTTATGATCCTTGAATCCTTCCGCTTCTTTTAAGCCATATTTTGTCAAAATCAATTAATTTTTTTTATCAAATTTGATTAAGCCTGTCATGTCATATCCTTTTGAAAAAAAATTTTTTTTGTTACTGAATTAAACGGATTAGGATACTTTAGACGCAGGACCTTCAGACTAAAATATATCTGAAGGAATTTTCGAAAAGGATCCACGTTTTCCCCGACAAAATGGGAGAAGACGATCCTTGAATTTTTAGTTAATTATACTATAGCCACAACAACACTGCAGGCAAAACACTTGGCAACCACAGCTAGGTGTGGTGGGCATCGACATTAGATTAGATTAGATCGATACTCTTCAGACTAAAAGGACTAGGAATTTTCGAAAAGGATCCACGTTTTCCCCGACAAACTAAGACGATCCTTGAATTTTTAGTTAATTATACTATAGCCTATTTGCGTCTCTTTCGGAAACCATGAGGTCCTTGTGGAAAATATTTTATATTTATGATCCTTGAATCCTTCCGCTTCTTTTAAGCCATATTTTGTCAAAATCAATTAATTTTTTTTATCAAATTTGATTAAGCCTGTCATGTCATATCCTTTTGAAAAAAAATTTTTTTTGTTACTGAATTAAACGGATTAGGATACTTTAGACGCAGGACCTTCAGACTAAAATATATCTGAAGGAATTTTCGAAAAGGATCCACGTTTTCCCCGACAAAATGGGAGAAGACGATCCTTGAATTTTTAGTTAATTATACTATAGCCTATTTGCGTCTCTTTCGGAAACCATGAGGTCCTTGTGGAAAATATTTTATATTTATGATCCTTGAATCCTTCCGCTTCTTTTAAGCCATATTTTGTCAAAATCAATTAATTTTTTTTATCAAATTTGATTAAGCCTGTCATGTCATATCCTTTTGAAAAAAAATTTTTTTTGTTACTGAATTAAACGGATTAGGATACTTTAGACGCAGGACCTTCAGACTAAAATATATCTGAAGGAATTTTCGAAAAGGATCCACGTTTTCCCCGACAAAATGGGAGAAGACGATCCTTGAATTTTTAGTTAATTATACTATAGCCTATTTGCGTCTCTTTCGGAAACCATGAGGTCCTTGTGGAAAATATTTTATATTTATGATCCTTGAATCCTTCCGCTTCTTTTAAGCCATATTTTGTCAAAATCAATTAATTTTTTTTATCAAATTTGATTAAGCCTGTATGTAGGTATCTGTCATGTCATATCCTTTTGAAAAAAAATTTTTTTTGTTACTGAATTAAACGGATTAGGATACTTTAGACGCAGGACCTTCAGACTAAAATATATCTGAAGGAATTTTCGAAAAGGATCCACGTTTTCCCCGACAAAATGGGAGAAGACGATCCTTGAATTTTTAGTTAATTATACTATAGCCACAACAACACTGCAGGCAAAACACTTGGCAACCACAGCTAGGTGTGGTGGGCATCGACATTAGATTAGATTAGATCGATACTCTTCAGACTAAAAGGACTAGGAATTTTCGAAAAGGATCCACGTTTTCCCCGACAAACTAAGACGATCCTTGAATTTTTAGTTAATTATACTATAGCCTATTTGCGTCTCTTTCGGAAACCATGAGGTCCTTGTGGAAAATATTTTATATTTATGATCCTTGAATCCTTCCGCTTCTTTTAAGCCATATTTTGTCAAAATCAATTAATTTTTTTTATCAAATTTGATTAAGCCTGTCATGTCATATCCTTTTGAAAAAAAATTTTTTTTGTTACTGAATTAAACGGATTAGGATACTTTAGACGCAGGACCTTCAGACTAAAATATATCTGAAGGAATTTTCGAAAAGGATCCACGTTTTCCCCGACAAAATGGGAGAAGACGATCCTTGAATTTTTAGTTAATTATACTATAGCCTATTTGCGTCTCTTTCGGAAACCATGAGGTCCTTGTGGAAAATATTTTATATTTATGATCCTTGAATCCTTCCGCTTCTTTTAAGCCATATTTTGTCAAAATCAATTAATTTTTTTTATCAAATTTGATTAAGCCTGTCATGTCATATCCTTTTGAAAAAAAATTTTTTTTGTTACTGAATTAAACGGATTAGGATACTTTAGACGCAGGACCTTCAGACTAAAATATATCTGAAGGAATTTTCGAAAAGGATCCACGTTTTCCCCGACAAAATGGGAGAAGACGATCCTTGAATTTTTAGTTAATTATACTATAGCCTATTTGCGTCTCTTTCGGAAACCATGAGGTCCTTGTGGAAAATATTTTATATTTATGATCCTTGAATCCTTCCGCTTCTTTTAAGCCATATTTTGTCAAAATCAATTAATTTTTTTTATCAAATTTGATTAAGCCTGTCATGTCATATCCTTTTGAAAAAAAATTTTTTTTGTTACTGAATTAAACGGATTAGGATACTTTAGACGCAGGACCTTCAGACTAAAATATATCTGAAGGAATTTTCGAAAAGGATCCACGTTTTCCCCGACAAAATGGGAGAAGACGATCCTTGAATTTTTAGTTAATTATACTATAGCCACAACAACACTGCAGGCAAAACACTTGGCAACCACAGCTAGGTGTGGTGGGCATCGACATTAGATTAGATTAGATCGATACTCTTCAGACTAAAAGGACTAGGAATTTTCGAAAAGGATCCACGTTTTCCCCGACAAACTAAGACGATCCTTGAATTTTTAGTTAATTATACTATAGCCTATTTGCGTCTCTTTCGGAAACCATGAGGTCCTTGTGGAAAATATTTTATATTTATGATCCTTGAATCCTTCCGCTTCTTTTAAGCCATATTTTGTCAAAATCAATTAATTTTTTTTATCAAATTTGATTAAGCCTGTCATGTCATATCCTTTTGAAAAAAAATTTTTTTTGTTACTGAATTAAACGGATTAGGATACTTTAGACGCAGGACCTTCAGACTAAAATATATCTGAAGGAATTTTCGAAAAGGATCCACGTTTTCCCCGACAAAATGGGAGAAGACGATCCTTGAATTTTTAGTTAATTATACTATAGCCTATTTGCGTCTCTTTCGGAAACCATGAGGTCCTTGTGGAAAATATTTTATATTTATGATCCTTGAATCCTTCCGCTTCTTTTAAGCCATATTTTGTCAAAATCAATTAATTTTTTTTATCAAATTTGATTAAGCCTGTCATGTCATATCCTTTTGAAAAAAAATTTTTTTTGTTACTGAATTAAACGGATTAGGATACTTTAGACGCAGGACCTTCAGACTAAAATATATCTGAAGGAATTTTCGAAAAGGATCCACGTTTTCCCCGACAAAATGGGAGAAGACGATCCTTGAATTTTTAGTTAATTATACTATAGCCACAACAACACTGCAGGCAAAACACTTGGCAACCACAGCTAGGTGTGGTGGGCATCGACATTAGATTAGATTAGATCGATACTCTTCAGACTAAAAGGACTAGGAATTTTCGAAAAGGATCCACGTTTTCCCCGACAAACTAAGACGATCCTTGAATTTTTAGTTAATTATACTATAGCCTATTTGCGTCTCTTTCGGAAACCATGAGGTCCTTGTGGAAAATATTTTATATTTATGATCCTTGAATCCTTCCGCTTCTTTTAAGCCATATTTTGTCAAAATCAATTAATTTTTTTTATCAAATTTGATTAAGCCTGTCATGTCATATCCTTTTGAAAAAAAATTTTTTTTGTTACTGAATTAAACGGATTAGGATACTTTAGACGCAGGACCTTCAGACTAAAATATATCTGAAGGAATTTTCGAAAAGGATCCACGTTTTCCCCGACAAAATGGGAGAAGACGATCCTTGAATTTTTAGTTAATTATACTATAGCCTATTTGCGTCTCTTTCGGAAACCATGAGGTCCTTGTGGAAAATATTTTATATTTATGATCCTTGAATCCTTCCGCTTCTTTTAAGCCATATTTTGTCAAAATCAATTAATTTTTTTTATCAAATTTGATTAAGCCTGTCATGTCATATCCTTTTGAAAAAAAATTTTTTTTGTTACTGAATTAAACGGATTAGGATACTTTAGACGCAGGACCTTCAGACTAAAATATATCTGAAGGAATTTTCGAAAAGGATCCACGTTTTCCCCGACAAAATGGGAGAAGACGATCCTTGAATTTTTAGTTAATTATACTATAGCCTATTTGCGTCTCTTTCGGAAACCATGAGGTCCTTGTGGAAAATATTTTATATTTATGATCCTTGAATCCTTCCGCTTCTTTTAAGCCATATTTTGTCAAAATCAATTAATTTTTTTTATCAAATTTGATTAAGCCTGTCATGTCATATCCTTTTGAAAAAAAATTTTTTTTGTTACTGAATTAAACGGATTAGGATACTTTAGACGCAGGACCTTCAGACTAAAATATATCTGAAGGAATTTTCGAAAAGGATCCACGTTTTCCCCGACAAAATGGGAGAAGACGATCCTTGAATTTTTAGTTAATTATACTATAGCCTATTTGCGTCTCTTTCGGAAACCATGAGGTCCTTGTGGAAAATATTTTATATTTATGATCCTTGAATCCTTCCGCTTCTTTTAAGCCATATTTTGTCAAAATCAATTAATTTTTTTTATCAAATTTGATTAAGCCTGTATGTAGGTATCTGTCATGTCATATCCTTTTGAAAAAAAATTTTTTTTGTTACTGAATTAAACGGATTAGGATACTTTAGACGCAGGACCTTCAGACTAAAATATATCTGAAGGAATTTTCGAAAAGGATCCACGTTTTCCCCGACAAAATGGGAGAAGACGATCCTTGAATTTTTAGTTAATTATACTATAGCCACAACAACACTGCAGGCAAAACACTTGGCAACCACAGCTAGGTGTGGTGGGCATCGACATTAGATTAGATTAGATCGATACTCTTCAGACTAAAAGGACTAGGAATTTTCGAAAAGGATCCACGTTTTCCCCGACAAACTAAGACGATCCTTGAATTTTTAGTTAATTATACTATAGCCTATTTGCGTCTCTTTCGGAAACCATGAGGTCCTTGTGGAAAATATTTTATATTTATGATCCTTGAATCCTTCCGCTTCTTTTAAGCCATATTTTGTCAAAATCAATTAATTTTTTTTATCAAATTTGATTAAGCCTGTCATGTCATATCCTTTTGAAAAAAAATTTTTTTTGTTACTGAATTAAACGGATTAGGATACTTTAGACGCAGGACCTTCAGACTAAAATATATCTGAAGGAATTTTCGAAAAGGATCCACGTTTTCCCCGACAAAATGGGAGAAGACGATCCTTGAATTTTTAGTTAATTATACTATAGCCTATTTGCGTCTCTTTCGGAAACCATGAGGTCCTTGTGGAAAATATTTTATATTTATGATCCTTGAATCCTTCCGCTTCTTTTAAGCCATATTTTGTCAAAATCAATTAATTTTTTTTATCAAATTTGATTAAGCCTGTATGTAGGTATCTGTCATGTCATATCCTTTTGAAAAAAAATTTTTTTTGTTACTGAATTAAACGGATTAGGATACTTTAGACGCAGGACCTTCAGACTAAAATATATCTGAAGGAATTTTCGAAAAGGATCCACGTTTTCCCCGACAAAATGGGAGAAGACGATCCTTGAATTTTTAGTTAATTATACTATAGCCACAACAACACTGCAGGCAAAACACTTGGCAACCACAGCTAGGTGTGGTGGGCATCGACATTAGATTAGATTAGATCGATACTCTTCAGACTAAAAGGACTAGGAATTTTCGAAAAGGATCCACGTTTTCCCCGACAAACTAAGACGATCCTTGAATTTTTAGTTAATTATACTATAGCCTATTTGCGTCTCTTTCGGAAACCATGAGGTCCTTGTGGAAAATATTTTATATTTATGATCCTTGAATCCTTCCGCTTCTTTTAAGCCATATTTTGTCAAAATCAATTAATTTTTTTTATCAAATTTGATTAAGCCTGTCATGTCATATCCTTTTGAAAAAAAATTTTTTTTGTTACTGAATTAAACGGATTAGGATACTTTAGACGCAGGACCTTCAGACTAAAATATATCTGAAGGAATTTTCGAAAAGGATCCACGTTTTCCCCGACAAAATGGGAGAAGACGATCCTTGAATTTTTAGTTAATTATACTATAGCCTATTTGCGTCTCTTTCGGAAACCATGAGGTCCTTGTGGAAAATATTTTATATTTATGATCCTTGAATCCTTCCGCTTCTTTTAAGCCATATTTTGTCAAAATCAATTAATTTTTTTTATCAAATTTGATTAAGCCTGTATGTAGGTATCTGTCATGTCATATCCTTTTGAAAAAAAATTTTTTTTGTTACTGAATTAAACGGATTAGGATACTTTAGACGCAGGACCTTCAGACTAAAATATATCTGAAGGAATTTTCGAAAAGGATCCACGTTTTCCCCGACAAAATGGGAGAAGACGATCCTTGAATTTTTAGTTAATTATACTATAGCCACAACAACACTGCAGGCAAAACACTTGGCAACCACAGCTAGGTGTGGTGGGCATCGACATTAGATTAGATTAGATCGATACTCTTCAGACTAAAAGGACTAGGAATTTTCGAAAAGGATCCACGTTTTCCCCGACAAACTAAGACGATCCTTGAATTTTTAGTTAATTATACTATAGCCTATTTGCGTCTCTTTCGGAAACCATGAGGTCCTTGTGGAAAATATTTTATATTTATGATCCTTGAATCCTTCCGCTTCTTTTAAGCCATATTTTGTCAAAATCAATTAATTTTTTTTATCAAATTTGATTAAGCCTGTCATGTCATATCCTTTTGAAAAAAAATTTTTTTTGTTACTGAATTAAACGGATTAGGATACTTTAGACGCAGGACCTTCAGACTAAAATATATCTGAAGGAATTTTCGAAAAGGATCCACGTTTTCCCCGACAAAATGGGAGAAGACGATCCTTGAATTTTTAGTTAATTATACTATAGCCTATTTGCGTCTCTTTCGGAAACCATGAGGTCCTTGTGGAAAATATTTTATATTTATGATCCTTGAATCCTTCCGCTTCTTTTAAGCCATATTTTGTCAAAATCAATTAATTTTTTTTATCAAATTTGATTAAGCCTGTCATGTCATATCCTTTTGAAAAAAAATTTTTTTTGTTACTGAATTAAACGGATTAGGATACTTTAGACGCAGGACCTTCAGACTAAAATATATCTGAAGGAATTTTCGAAAAGGATCCACGTTTTCCCCGACAAAATGGGAGAAGACGATCCTTGAATTTTTAGTTAATTATACTATAGCCTATTTGCGTCTCTTTCGGAAACCATGAGGTCCTTGTGGAAAATATTTTATATTTATGATCCTTGAATCCTTCCGCTTCTTTTAAGCCATATTTTGTCAAAATCAATTAATTTTTTTTATCAAATTTGATTAAGCCTGTCATGTCATATCCTTTTGAAAAAAAATTTTTTTTGTTACTGAATTAAACGGATTAGGATACTTTAGACGCAGGACCTTCAGACTAAAATATATCTGAAGGAATTTTCGAAAAGGATCCACGTTTTCCCCGACAAAATGGGAGAAGACGATCCTTGAATTTTTAGTTAATTATACTATAGCCACAACAACACTGCAGGCAAAACACTTGGCAACCACAGCTAGGTGTGGTGGGCATCGACATTAGATTAGATTAGATCGATACTCTTCAGACTAAAAGGACTAGGAATTTTCGAAAAGGATCCACGTTTTCCCCGACAAACTAAGACGATCCTTGAATTTTTAGTTAATTATACTATAGCCTATTTGCGTCTCTTTCGGAAACCATGAGGTCCTTGTGGAAAATATTTTATATTTATGATCCTTGAATCCTTCCGCTTCTTTTAAGCCATATTTTGTCAAAATCAATTAATTTTTTTTATCAAATTTGATTAAGCCTGTCATGTCATATCCTTTTGAAAAAAAATTTTTTTTGTTACTGAATTAAACGGATTAGGATACTTTAGACGCAGGACCTTCAGACTAAAATATATCTGAAGGAATTTTCGAAAAGGATCCACGTTTTCCCCGACAAAATGGGAGAAGACGATCCTTGAATTTTTAGTTAATTATACTATAGCCTATTTGCGTCTCTTTCGGAAACCATGAGGTCCTTGTGGAAAATATTTTATATTTATGATCCTTGAATCCTTCCGCTTCTTTTAAGCCATATTTTGTCAAAATCAATTAATTTTTTTTATCAAATTTGATTAAGCCTGTCATGTCATATCCTTTTGAAAAAAAATTTTTTTTGTTACTGAATTAAACGGATTAGGATACTTTAGACGCAGGACCTTCAGACTAAAATATATCTGAAGGAATTTTCGAAAAGGATCCACGTTTTCCCCGACAAAATGGGAGAAGACGATCCTTGAATTTTTAGTTAATTATACTATAGCCACAACAACACTGCAGGCAAAACACTTGGCAACCACAGCTAGGTGTGGTGGGCATCGACATTAGATTAGATTAGATCGATACTCTTCAGACTAAAAGGACTAGGAATTTTCGAAAAGGATCCACGTTTTCCCCGACAAACTAAGACGATCCTTGAATTTTTAGTTAATTATACTATAGCCTATTTGCGTCTCTTTCGGAAACCATGAGGTCCTTGTGGAAAATATTTTATATTTATGATCCTTGAATCCTTCCGCTTCTTTTAAGCCATATTTTGTCAAAATCAATTAATTTTTTTTATCAAATTTGATTAAGCCTGTCATGTCATATCCTTTTGAAAAAAAATTTTTTTTGTTACTGAATTAAACGGATTAGGATACTTTAGACGCAGGACCTTCAGACTAAAATATATCTGAAGGAATTTTCGAAAAGGATCCACGTTTTCCCCGACAAAATGGGAGAAGACGATCCTTGAATTTTTAGTTAATTATACTATAGCCTATTTGCGTCTCTTTCGGAAACCATGAGGTCCTTGTGGAAAATATTTTATATTTATGATCCTTGAATCCTTCCGCTTCTTTTAAGCCATATTTTGTCAAAATCAATTAATTTTTTTTATCAAATTTGATTAAGCCTGTATGTAGGTATCTGTCATGTCATATCCTTTTGAAAAAAAATTTTTTTTGTTACTGAATTAAACGGATTAGGATACTTTAGACGCAGGACCTTCAGACTAAAATATATCTGAAGGAATTTTCGAAAAGGATCCACGTTTTCCCCGACAAAATGGGAGAAGACGATCCTTGAATTTTTAGTTAATTATACTATAGCCACAACAACACTGCAGGCAAAACACTTGGCAACCACAGCTAGGTGTGGTGGGCATCGACATTAGATTAGATTAGATCGATACTCTTCAGACTAAAAGGACTAGGAATTTTCGAAAAGGATCCACGTTTTCCCCGACAAACTAAGACGATCCTTGAATTTTTAGTTAATTATACTATAGCCTATTTGCGTCTCTTTCGGAAACCATGAGGTCCTTGTGGAAAATATTTTATATTTATGATCCTTGAATCCTTCCGCTTCTTTTAAGCCATATTTTGTCAAAATCAATTAATTTTTTTTATCAAATTTGATTAAGCCTGTCATGTCATATCCTTTTGAAAAAAAATTTTTTTTGTTACTGAATTAAACGGATTAGGATACTTTAGACGCAGGACCTTCAGACTAAAATATATCTGAAGGAATTTTCGAAAAGGATCCACGTTTTCCCCGACAAAATGGGAGAAGACGATCCTTGAATTTTTAGTTAATTATACTATAGCCTATTTGCGTCTCTTTCGGAAACCATGAGGTCCTTGTGGAAAATATTTTATATTTATGATCCTTGAATCCTTCCGCTTCTTTTAAGCCATATTTTGTCAAAATCAATTAATTTTTTTTATCAAATTTGATTAAGCCTGTCATGTCATATCCTTTTGAAAAAAAATTTTTTTTGTTACTGAATTAAACGGATTAGGATACTTTAGACGCAGGACCTTCAGACTAAAATATATCTGAAGGAATTTTCGAAAAGGATCCACGTTTTCCCCGACAAAATGGGAGAAGACGATCCTTGAATTTTTAGTTAATTATACTATAGCCTATTTGCGTCTCTTTCGGAAACCATGAGGTCCTTGTGGAAAATATTTTATATTTATGATCCTTGAATCCTTCCGCTTCTTTTAAGCCATATTTTGTCAAAATCAATTAATTTTTTTTATCAAATTTGATTAAGCCTGTCATGTCATATCCTTTTGAAAAAAAATTTTTTTTGTTACTGAATTAAACGGATTAGGATACTTTAGACGCAGGACCTTCAGACTAAAATATATCTGAAGGAATTTTCGAAAAGGATCCACGTTTTCCCCGACAAAATGGGAGAAGACGATCCTTGAATTTTTAGTTAATTATACTATAGCCACAACAACACTGCAGGCAAAACACTTGGCAACCACAGCTAGGTGTGGTGGGCATCGACATTAGATTAGATTAGATCGATACTCTTCAGACTAAAAGGACTAGGAATTTTCGAAAAGGATCCACGTTTTCCCCGACAAACTAAGACGATCCTTGAATTTTTAGTTAATTATACTATAGCCTATTTGCGTCTCTTTCGGAAACCATGAGGTCCTTGTGGAAAATATTTTATATTTATGATCCTTGAATCCTTCCGCTTCTTTTAAGCCATATTTTGTCAAAATCAATTAATTTTTTTTATCAAATTTGATTAAGCCTGTCATGTCATATCCTTTTGAAAAAAAATTTTTTTTGTTACTGAATTAAACGGATTAGGATACTTTAGACGCAGGACCTTCAGACTAAAATATATCTGAAGGAATTTTCGAAAAGGATCCACGTTTTCCCCGACAAAATGGGAGAAGACGATCCTTGAATTTTTAGTTAATTATACTATAGCCTATTTGCGTCTCTTTCGGAAACCATGAGGTCCTTGTGGAAAATATTTTATATTTATGATCCTTGAATCCTTCCGCTTCTTTTAAGCCATATTTTGTCAAAATCAATTAATTTTTTTTATCAAATTTGATTAAGCCTGTCATGTCATATCCTTTTGAAAAAAAATTTTTTTTGTTACTGAATTAAACGGATTAGGATACTTTAGACGCAGGACCTTCAGACTAAAATATATCTGAAGGAATTTTCGAAAAGGATCCACGTTTTCCCCGACAAAATGGGAGAAGACGATCCTTGAATTTTTAGTTAATTATACTATAGCCACAACAACACTGCAGGCAAAACACTTGGCAACCACAGCTAGGTGTGGTGGGCATCGACATTAGATTAGATTAGATCGATACTCTTCAGACTAAAAGGACTAGGAATTTTCGAAAAGGATCCACGTTTTCCCCGACAAACTAAGACGATCCTTGAATTTTTAGTTAATTATACTATAGCCTATTTGCGTCTCTTTCGGAAACCATGAGGTCCTTGTGGAAAATATTTTATATTTATGATCCTTGAATCCTTCCGCTTCTTTTAAGCCATATTTTGTCAAAATCAATTAATTTTTTTTATCAAATTTGATTAAGCCTGTCATGTCATATCCTTTTGAAAAAAAATTTTTTTTGTTACTGAATTAAACGGATTAGGATACTTTAGACGCAGGACCTTCAGACTAAAATATATCTGAAGGAATTTTCGAAAAGGATCCACGTTTTCCCCGACAAAATGGGAGAAGACGATCCTTGAATTTTTAGTTAATTATACTATAGCCTATTTGCGTCTCTTTCGGAAACCATGAGGTCCTTGTGGAAAATATTTTATATTTATGATCCTTGAATCCTTCCGCTTCTTTTAAGCCATATTTTGTCAAAATCAATTAATTTTTTTTATCAAATTTGATTAAGCCTGTCATGTCATATCCTTTTGAAAAAAAATTTTTTTTGTTACTGAATTAAACGGATTAGGATACTTTAGACGCAGGACCTTCAGACTAAAATATATCTGAAGGAATTTTCGAAAAGGATCCACGTTTTCCCCGACAAAATGGGAGAAGACGATCCTTGAATTTTTAGTTAATTATACTATAGCCTATTTGCGTCTCTTTCGGAAACCATGAGGTCCTTGTGGAAAATATTTTATATTTATGATCCTTGAATCCTTCCGCTTCTTTTAAGCCATATTTTGTCAAAATCAATTAATTTTTTTTATCAAATTTGATTAAGCCTGTCATGTCATATCCTTTTGAAAAAAAATTTTTTTTGTTACTGAATTAAACGGATTAGGATACTTTAGACGCAGGACCTTCAGACTAAAATATATCTGAAGGAATTTTCGAAAAGGATCCACGTTTTCCCCGACAAAATGGGAGAAGACGATCCTTGAATTTTTAGTTAATTATACTATAGCCTATTTGCGTCTCTTTCGGAAACCATGAGGTCCTTGTGGAAAATATTTTATATTTATGATCCTTGAATCCTTCCGCTTCTTTTAAGCCATATTTTGTCAAAATCAATTAATTTTTTTTATCAAATTTGATTAAGCCTGTATGTAGGTATCTGTCATGTCATATCCTTTTGAAAAAAAATTTTTTTTGTTACTGAATTAAACGGATTAGGATACTTTAGACGCAGGACCTTCAGACTAAAATATATCTGAAGGAATTTTCGAAAAGGATCCACGTTTTCCCCGACAAAATGGGAGAAGACGATCCTTGAATTTTTAGTTAATTATACTATAGCCACAACAACACTGCAGGCAAAACACTTGGCAACCACAGCTAGGTGTGGTGGGCATCGACATTAGATTAGATTAGATCGATACTCTTCAGACTAAAAGGACTAGGAATTTTCGAAAAGGATCCACGTTTTCCCCGACAAACTAAGACGATCCTTGAATTTTTAGTTAATTATACTATAGCCTATTTGCGTCTCTTTCGGAAACCATGAGGTCCTTGTGGAAAATATTTTATATTTATGATCCTTGAATCCTTCCGCTTCTTTTAAGCCATATTTTGTCAAAATCAATTAATTTTTTTTATCAAATTTGATTAAGCCTGTCATGTCATATCCTTTTGAAAAAAAATTTTTTTTGTTACTGAATTAAACGGATTAGGATACTTTAGACGCAGGACCTTCAGACTAAAATATATCTGAAGGAATTTTCGAAAAGGATCCACGTTTTCCCCGACAAAATGGGAGAAGACGATCCTTGAATTTTTAGTTAATTATACTATAGCCTATTTGCGTCTCTTTCGGAAACCATGAGGTCCTTGTGGAAAATATTTTATATTTATGATCCTTGAATCCTTCCGCTTCTTTTAAGCCATATTTTGTCAAAATCAATTAATTTTTTTTATCAAATTTGATTAAGCCTGTCATGTCATATCCTTTTGAAAAAAAATTTTTTTTGTTACTGAATTAAACGGATTAGGATACTTTAGACGCAGGACCTTCAGACTAAAATATATCTGAAGGAATTTTCGAAAAGGATCCACGTTTTCCCCGACAAAATGGGAGAAGACGATCCTTGAATTTTTAGTTAATTATACTATAGCCTATTTGCGTCTCTTTCGGAAACCATGAGGTCCTTGTGGAAAATATTTTATATTTATGATCCTTGAATCCTTCCGCTTCTTTTAAGCCATATTTTGTCAAAATCAATTAATTTTTTTTATCAAATTTGATTAAGCCTGTCATGTCATATCCTTTTGAAAAAAAATTTTTTTTGTTACTGAATTAAACGGATTAGGATACTTTAGACGCAGGACCTTCAGACTAAAATATATCTGAAGGAATTTTCGAAAAGGATCCACGTTTTCCCCGACAAAATGGGAGAAGACGATCCTTGAATTTTTAGTTAATTATACTATAGCCACAACAACACTGCAGGCAAAACACTTGGCAACCACAGCTAGGTGTGGTGGGCATCGACATTAGATTAGATTAGATCGATACTCTTCAGACTAAAAGGACTAGGAATTTTCGAAAAGGATCCACGTTTTCCCCGACAAACTAAGACGATCCTTGAATTTTTAGTTAATTATACTATAGCCTATTTGCGTCTCTTTCGGAAACCATGAGGTCCTTGTGGAAAATATTTTATATTTATGATCCTTGAATCCTTCCGCTTCTTTTAAGCCATATTTTGTCAAAATCAATTAATTTTTTTTATCAAATTTGATTAAGCCTGTCATGTCATATCCTTTTGAAAAAAAATTTTTTTTGTTACTGAATTAAACGGATTAGGATACTTTAGACGCAGGACCTTCAGACTAAAATATATCTGAAGGAATTTTCGAAAAGGATCCACGTTTTCCCCGACAAAATGGGAGAAGACGATCCTTGAATTTTTAGTTAATTATACTATAGCCTATTTGCGTCTCTTTCGGAAACCATGAGGTCCTTGTGGAAAATATTTTATATTTATGATCCTTGAATCCTTCCGCTTCTTTTAAGCCATATTTTGTCAAAATCAATTAATTTTTTTTATCAAATTTGATTAAGCCTGTCATGTCATATCCTTTTGAAAAAAAATTTTTTTTGTTACTGAATTAAACGGATTAGGATACTTTAGACGCAGGACCTTCAGACTAAAATATATCTGAAGGAATTTTCGAAAAGGATCCACGTTTTCCCCGACAAAATGGGAGAAGACGATCCTTGAATTTTTAGTTAATTATACTATAGCCACAACAACACTGCAGGCAAAACACTTGGCAACCACAGCTAGGTGTGGTGGGCATCGACATTAGATTAGATTAGATCGATACTCTTCAGACTAAAAGGACTAGGAATTTTCGAAAAGGATCCACGTTTTCCCCGACAAACTAAGACGATCCTTGAATTTTTAGTTAATTATACTATAGCCTATTTGCGTCTCTTTCGGAAACCATGAGGTCCTTGTGGAAAATATTTTATATTTATGATCCTTGAATCCTTCCGCTTCTTTTAAGCCATATTTTGTCAAAATCAATTAATTTTTTTTATCAAATTTGATTAAGCCTGTCATGTCATATCCTTTTGAAAAAAAATTTTTTTTGTTACTGAATTAAACGGATTAGGATACTTTAGACGCAGGACCTTCAGACTAAAATATATCTGAAGGAATTTTCGAAAAGGATCCACGTTTTCCCCGACAAAATGGGAGAAGACGATCCTTGAATTTTTAGTTAATTATACTATAGCCTATTTGCGTCTCTTTCGGAAACCATGAGGTCCTTGTGGAAAATATTTTATATTTATGATCCTTGAATCCTTCCGCTTCTTTTAAGCCATATTTTGTCAAAATCAATTAATTTTTTTTATCAAATTTGATTAAGCCTGTATGTAGGTATCTGTCATGTCATATCCTTTTGAAAAAAAATTTTTTTTGTTACTGAATTAAACGGATTAGGATACTTTAGACGCAGGACCTTCAGACTAAAATATATCTGAAGGAATTTTCGAAAAGGATCCACGTTTTCCCCGACAAAATGGGAGAAGACGATCCTTGAATTTTTAGTTAATTATACTATAGCCACAACAACACTGCAGGCAAAACACTTGGCAACCACAGCTAGGTGTGGTGGGCATCGACATTAGATTAGATTAGATCGATACTCTTCAGACTAAAAGGACTAGGAATTTTCGAAAAGGATCCACGTTTTCCCCGACAAACTAAGACGATCCTTGAATTTTTAGTTAATTATACTATAGCCTATTTGCGTCTCTTTCGGAAACCATGAGGTCCTTGTGGAAAATATTTTATATTTATGATCCTTGAATCCTTCCGCTTCTTTTAAGCCATATTTTGTCAAAATCAATTAATTTTTTTTATCAAATTTGATTAAGCCTGTCATGTCATATCCTTTTGAAAAAAAATTTTTTTTGTTACTGAATTAAACGGATTAGGATACTTTAGACGCAGGACCTTCAGACTAAAATATATCTGAAGGAATTTTCGAAAAGGATCCACGTTTTCCCCGACAAAATGGGAGAAGACGATCCTTGAATTTTTAGTTAATTATACTATAGCCTATTTGCGTCTCTTTCGGAAACCATGAGGTCCTTGTGGAAAATATTTTATATTTATGATCCTTGAATCCTTCCGCTTCTTTTAAGCCATATTTTGTCAAAATCAATTAATTTTTTTTATCAAATTTGATTAAGCCTGTCATGTCATATCCTTTTGAAAAAAAATTTTTTTTGTTACTGAATTAAACGGATTAGGATACTTTAGACGCAGGACCTTCAGACTAAAATATATCTGAAGGAATTTTCGAAAAGGATCCACGTTTTCCCCGACAAAATGGGAGAAGACGATCCTTGAATTTTTAGTTAATTATACTATAGCCTATTTGCGTCTCTTTCGGAAACCATGAGGTCCTTGTGGAAAATATTTTATATTTATGATCCTTGAATCCTTCCGCTTCTTTTAAGCCATATTTTGTCAAAATCAATTAATTTTTTTTATCAAATTTGATTAAGCCTGTCATGTCATATCCTTTTGAAAAAAAATTTTTTTTGTTACTGAATTAAACGGATTAGGATACTTTAGACGCAGGACCTTCAGACTAAAATATATCTGAAGGAATTTTCGAAAAGGATCCACGTTTTCCCCGACAAAATGGGAGAAGACGATCCTTGAATTTTTAGTTAATTATACTATAGCCACAACAACACTGCAGGCAAAACACTTGGCAACCACAGCTAGGTGTGGTGGGCATCGACATTAGATTAGATTAGATCGATACTCTTCAGACTAAAAGGACTAGGAATTTTCGAAAAGGATCCACGTTTTCCCCGACAAACTAAGACGATCCTTGAATTTTTAGTTAATTATACTATAGCCTATTTGCGTCTCTTTCGGAAACCATGAGGTCCTTGTGGAAAATATTTTATATTTATGATCCTTGAATCCTTCCGCTTCTTTTAAGCCATATTTTGTCAAAATCAATTAATTTTTTTTATCAAATTTGATTAAGCCTGTCATGTCATATCCTTTTGAAAAAAAATTTTTTTTGTTACTGAATTAAACGGATTAGGATACTTTAGACGCAGGACCTTCAGACTAAAATATATCTGAAGGAATTTTCGAAAAGGATCCACGTTTTCCCCGACAAAATGGGAGAAGACGATCCTTGAATTTTTAGTTAATTATACTATAGCCTATTTGCGTCTCTTTCGGAAACCATGAGGTCCTTGTGGAAAATATTTTATATTTATGATCCTTGAATCCTTCCGCTTCTTTTAAGCCATATTTTGTCAAAATCAATTAATTTTTTTTATCAAATTTGATTAAGCCTGTCATGTCATATCCTTTTGAAAAAAAATTTTTTTTGTTACTGAATTAAACGGATTAGGATACTTTAGACGCAGGACCTTCAGACTAAAATATATCTGAAGGAATTTTCGAAAAGGATCCACGTTTTCCCCGACAAAATGGGAGAAGACGATCCTTGAATTTTTAGTTAATTATACTATAGCCTATTTGCGTCTCTTTCGGAAACCATGAGGTCCTTGTGGAAAATATTTTATATTTATGATCCTTGAATCCTTCCGCTTCTTTTAAGCCATATTTTGTCAAAATCAATTAATTTTTTTTATCAAATTTGATTAAGCCTGTCATGTCATATCCTTTTGAAAAAAAATTTTTTTTGTTACTGAATTAAACGGATTAGGATACTTTAGACGCAGGACCTTCAGACTAAAATATATCTGAAGGAATTTTCGAAAAGGATCCACGTTTTCCCCGACAAAATGGGAGAAGACGATCCTTGAATTTTTAGTTAATTATACTATAGCCACAACAACACTGCAGGCAAAACACTTGGCAACCACAGCTAGGTGTGGTGGGCATCGACATTAGATTAGATTAGATCGATACTCTTCAGACTAAAAGGACTAGGAATTTTCGAAAAGGATCCACGTTTTCCCCGACAAACTAAGACGATCCTTGAATTTTTAGTTAATTATACTATAGCCTATTTGCGTCTCTTTCGGAAACCATGAGGTCCTTGTGGAAAATATTTTATATTTATGATCCTTGAATCCTTCCGCTTCTTTTAAGCCATATTTTGTCAAAATCAATTAATTTTTTTTATCAAATTTGATTAAGCCTGTCATGTCATATCCTTTTGAAAAAAAATTTTTTTTGTTACTGAATTAAACGGATTAGGATACTTTAGACGCAGGACCTTCAGACTAAAATATATCTGAAGGAATTTTCGAAAAGGATCCACGTTTTCCCCGACAAAATGGGAGAAGACGATCCTTGAATTTTTAGTTAATTATACTATAGCCTATTTGCGTCTCTTTCGGAAACCATGAGGTCCTTGTGGAAAATATTTTATATTTATGATCCTTGAATCCTTCCGCTTCTTTTAAGCCATATTTTGTCAAAATCAATTAATTTTTTTTATCAAATTTGATTAAGCCTGTATGTAGGTATCTGTCATGTCATATCCTTTTGAAAAAAAATTTTTTTTGTTACTGAATTAAACGGATTAGGATACTTTAGACGCAGGACCTTCAGACTAAAATATATCTGAAGGAATTTTCGAAAAGGATCCACGTTTTCCCCGACAAAATGGGAGAAGACGATCCTTGAATTTTTAGTTAATTATACTATAGCCACAACAACACTGCAGGCAAAACACTTGGCAACCACAGCTAGGTGTGGTGGGCATCGACATTAGATTAGATTAGATCGATACTCTTCAGACTAAAAGGACTAGGAATTTTCGAAAAGGATCCACGTTTTCCCCGACAAACTAAGACGATCCTTGAATTTTTAGTTAATTATACTATAGCCTATTTGCGTCTCTTTCGGAAACCATGAGGTCCTTGTGGAAAATATTTTATATTTATGATCCTTGAATCCTTCCGCTTCTTTTAAGCCATATTTTGTCAAAATCAATTAATTTTTTTTATCAAATTTGATTAAGCCTGTCATGTCATATCCTTTTGAAAAAAAATTTTTTTTGTTACTGAATTAAACGGATTAGGATACTTTAGACGCAGGACCTTCAGACTAAAATATATCTGAAGGAATTTTCGAAAAGGATCCACGTTTTCCCCGACAAAATGGGAGAAGACGATCCTTGAATTTTTAGTTAATTATACTATAGCCTATTTGCGTCTCTTTCGGAAACCATGAGGTCCTTGTGGAAAATATTTTATATTTATGATCCTTGAATCCTTCCGCTTCTTTTAAGCCATATTTTGTCAAAATCAATTAATTTTTTTTATCAAATTTGATTAAGCCTGTCATGTCATATCCTTTTGAAAAAAAATTTTTTTTGTTACTGAATTAAACGGATTAGGATACTTTAGACGCAGGACCTTCAGACTAAAATATATCTGAAGGAATTTTCGAAAAGGATCCACGTTTTCCCCGACAAAATGGGAGAAGACGATCCTTGAATTTTTAGTTAATTATACTATAGCCTATTTGCGTCTCTTTCGGAAACCATGAGGTCCTTGTGGAAAATATTTTATATTTATGATCCTTGAATCCTTCCGCTTCTTTTAAGCCATATTTTGTCAAAATCAATTAATTTTTTTTATCAAATTTGATTAAGCCTGTCATGTCATATCCTTTTGAAAAAAAATTTTTTTTGTTACTGAATTAAACGGATTAGGATACTTTAGACGCAGGACCTTCAGACTAAAATATATCTGAAGGAATTTTCGAAAAGGATCCACGTTTTCCCCGACAAAATGGGAGAAGACGATCCTTGAATTTTTAGTTAATTATACTATAGCCACAACAACACTGCAGGCAAAACACTTGGCAACCACAGCTAGGTGTGGTGGGCATCGACATTAGATTAGATTAGATCGATACTCTTCAGACTAAAAGGACTAGGAATTTTCGAAAAGGATCCACGTTTTCCCCGACAAACTAAGACGATCCTTGAATTTTTAGTTAATTATACTATAGCCTATTTGCGTCTCTTTCGGAAACCATGAGGTCCTTGTGGAAAATATTTTATATTTATGATCCTTGAATCCTTCCGCTTCTTTTAAGCCATATTTTGTCAAAATCAATTAATTTTTTTTATCAAATTTGATTAAGCCTGTCATGTCATATCCTTTTGAAAAAAAATTTTTTTTGTTACTGAATTAAACGGATTAGGATACTTTAGACGCAGGACCTTCAGACTAAAATATATCTGAAGGAATTTTCGAAAAGGATCCACGTTTTCCCCGACAAAATGGGAGAAGACGATCCTTGAATTTTTAGTTAATTATACTATAGCCTATTTGCGTCTCTTTCGGAAACCATGAGGTCCTTGTGGAAAATATTTTATATTTATGATCCTTGAATCCTTCCGCTTCTTTTAAGCCATATTTTGTCAAAATCAATTAATTTTTTTTATCAAATTTGATTAAGCCTGTCATGTCATATCCTTTTGAAAAAAAATTTTTTTTGTTACTGAATTAAACGGATTAGGATACTTTAGACGCAGGACCTTCAGACTAAAATATATCTGAAGGAATTTTCGAAAAGGATCCACGTTTTCCCCGACAAAATGGGAGAAGACGATCCTTGAATTTTTAGTTAATTATACTATAGCCTATTTGCGTCTCTTTCGGAAACCATGAGGTCCTTGTGGAAAATATTTTATATTTATGATCCTTGAATCCTTCCGCTTCTTTTAAGCCATATTTTGTCAAAATCAATTAATTTTTTTTATCAAATTTGATTAAGCCTGTCATGTCATATCCTTTTGAAAAAAAATTTTTTTTGTTACTGAATTAAACGGATTAGGATACTTTAGACGCAGGACCTTCAGACTAAAATATATCTGAAGGAATTTTCGAAAAGGATCCACGTTTTCCCCGACAAAATGGGAGAAGACGATCCTTGAATTTTTAGTTAATTATACTATAGCCTATTTGCGTCTCTTTCGGAAACCATGAGGTCCTTGTGGAAAATATTTTATATTTATGATCCTTGAATCCTTCCGCTTCTTTTAAGCCATATTTTGTCAAAATCAATTAATTTTTTTTATCAAATTTGATTAAGCCTGTCATGTCATATCCTTTTGAAAAAAAATTTTTTTTGTTACTGAATTAAACGGATTAGGATACTTTAGACGCAGGACCTTCAGACTAAAATATATCTGAAGGAATTTTCGAAAAGGATCCACGTTTTCCCCGACAAAATGGGAGAAGACGATCCTTGAATTTTTAGTTAATTATACTATAGCCACAACAACACTGCAGGCAAAACACTTGGCAACCACAGCTAGGTGTGGTGGGCATCGACATTAGATTAGATTAGATCGATACTCTTCAGACTAAAAGGACTAGGAATTTTCGAAAAGGATCCACGTTTTCCCCGACAAACTAAGACGATCCTTGAATTTTTAGTTAATTATACTATAGCCTATTTGCGTCTCTTTCGGAAACCATGAGGTCCTTGTGGAAAATATTTTATATTTATGATCCTTGAATCCTTCCGCTTCTTTTAAGCCATATTTTGTCAAAATCAATTAATTTTTTTTATCAAATTTGATTAAGCCTGTCATGTCATATCCTTTTGAAAAAAAATTTTTTTTGTTACTGAATTAAACGGATTAGGATACTTTAGACGCAGGACCTTCAGACTAAAATATATCTGAAGGAATTTTCGAAAAGGATCCACGTTTTCCCCGACAAAATGGGAGAAGACGATCCTTGAATTTTTAGTTAATTATACTATAGCCTATTTGCGTCTCTTTCGGAAACCATGAGGTCCTTGTGGAAAATATTTTATATTTATGATCCTTGAATCCTTCCGCTTCTTTTAAGCCATATTTTGTCAAAATCAATTAATTTTTTTTATCAAATTTGATTAAGCCTGTATGTAGGTATCTGTCATGTCATATCCTTTTGAAAAAAAATTTTTTTTGTTACTGAATTAAACGGATTAGGATACTTTAGACGCAGGACCTTCAGACTAAAATATATCTGAAGGAATTTTCGAAAAGGATCCACGTTTTCCCCGACAAAATGGGAGAAGACGATCCTTGAATTTTTAGTTAATTATACTATAGCCACAACAACACTGCAGGCAAAACACTTGGCAACCACAGCTAGGTGTGGTGGGCATCGACATTAGATTAGATTAGATCGATACTCTTCAGACTAAAAGGACTAGGAATTTTCGAAAAGGATCCACGTTTTCCCCGACAAACTAAGACGATCCTTGAATTTTTAGTTAATTATACTATAGCCTATTTGCGTCTCTTTCGGAAACCATGAGGTCCTTGTGGAAAATATTTTATATTTATGATCCTTGAATCCTTCCGCTTCTTTTAAGCCATATTTTGTCAAAATCAATTAATTTTTTTTATCAAATTTGATTAAGCCTGTCATGTCATATCCTTTTGAAAAAAAATTTTTTTTGTTACTGAATTAAACGGATTAGGATACTTTAGACGCAGGACCTTCAGACTAAAATATATCTGAAGGAATTTTCGAAAAGGATCCACGTTTTCCCCGACAAAATGGGAGAAGACGATCCTTGAATTTTTAGTTAATTATACTATAGCCTATTTGCGTCTCTTTCGGAAACCATGAGGTCCTTGTGGAAAATATTTTATATTTATGATCCTTGAATCCTTCCGCTTCTTTTAAGCCATATTTTGTCAAAATCAATTAATTTTTTTTATCAAATTTGATTAAGCCTGTCATGTCATATCCTTTTGAAAAAAAATTTTTTTTGTTACTGAATTAAACGGATTAGGATACTTTAGACGCAGGACCTTCAGACTAAAATATATCTGAAGGAATTTTCGAAAAGGATCCACGTTTTCCCCGACAAAATGGGAGAAGACGATCCTTGAATTTTTAGTTAATTATACTATAGCCTATTTGCGTCTCTTTCGGAAACCATGAGGTCCTTGTGGAAAATATTTTATATTTATGATCCTTGAATCCTTCCGCTTCTTTTAAGCCATATTTTGTCAAAATCAATTAATTTTTTTTATCAAATTTGATTAAGCCTGTCATGTCATATCCTTTTGAAAAAAAATTTTTTTTGTTACTGAATTAAACGGATTAGGATACTTTAGACGCAGGACCTTCAGACTAAAATATATCTGAAGGAATTTTCGAAAAGGATCCACGTTTTCCCCGACAAAATGGGAGAAGACGATCCTTGAATTTTTAGTTAATTATACTATAGCCACAACAACACTGCAGGCAAAACACTTGGCAACCACAGCTAGGTGTGGTGGGCATCGACATTAGATTAGATTAGATCGATACTCTTCAGACTAAAAGGACTAGGAATTTTCGAAAAGGATCCACGTTTTCCCCGACAAACTAAGACGATCCTTGAATTTTTAGTTAATTATACTATAGCCTATTTGCGTCTCTTTCGGAAACCATGAGGTCCTTGTGGAAAATATTTTATATTTATGATCCTTGAATCCTTCCGCTTCTTTTAAGCCATATTTTGTCAAAATCAATTAATTTTTTTTATCAAATTTGATTAAGCCTGTCATGTCATATCCTTTTGAAAAAAAATTTTTTTTGTTACTGAATTAAACGGATTAGGATACTTTAGACGCAGGACCTTCAGACTAAAATATATCTGAAGGAATTTTCGAAAAGGATCCACGTTTTCCCCGACAAAATGGGAGAAGACGATCCTTGAATTTTTAGTTAATTATACTATAGCCTATTTGCGTCTCTTTCGGAAACCATGAGGTCCTTGTGGAAAATATTTTATATTTATGATCCTTGAATCCTTCCGCTTCTTTTAAGCCATATTTTGTCAAAATCAATTAATTTTTTTTATCAAATTTGATTAAGCCTGTCATGTCATATCCTTTTGAAAAAAAATTTTTTTTGTTACTGAATTAAACGGATTAGGATACTTTAGACGCAGGACCTTCAGACTAAAATATATCTGAAGGAATTTTCGAAAAGGATCCACGTTTTCCCCGACAAAATGGGAGAAGACGATCCTTGAATTTTTAGTTAATTATACTATAGCCTATTTGCGTCTCTTTCGGAAACCATGAGGTCCTTGTGGAAAATATTTTATATTTATGATCCTTGAATCCTTCCGCTTCTTTTAAGCCATATTTTGTCAAAATCAATTAATTTTTTTTATCAAATTTGATTAAGCCTGTCATGTCATATCCTTTTGAAAAAAAATTTTTTTTGTTACTGAATTAAACGGATTAGGATACTTTAGACGCAGGACCTTCAGACTAAAATATATCTGAAGGAATTTTCGAAAAGGATCCACGTTTTCCCCGACAAAATGGGAGAAGACGATCCTTGAATTTTTAGTTAATTATACTATAGCCACAACAACACTGCAGGCAAAACACTTGGCAACCACAGCTAGGTGTGGTGGGCATCGACATTAGATTAGATTAGATCGATACTCTTCAGACTAAAAGGACTAGGAATTTTCGAAAAGGATCCACGTTTTCCCCGACAAACTAAGACGATCCTTGAATTTTTAGTTAATTATACTATAGCCTATTTGCGTCTCTTTCGGAAACCATGAGGTCCTTGTGGAAAATATTTTATATTTATGATCCTTGAATCCTTCCGCTTCTTTTAAGCCATATTTTGTCAAAATCAATTAATTTTTTTTATCAAATTTGATTAAGCCTGTCATGTCATATCCTTTTGAAAAAAAATTTTTTTTGTTACTGAATTAAACGGATTAGGATACTTTAGACGCAGGACCTTCAGACTAAAATATATCTGAAGGAATTTTCGAAAAGGATCCACGTTTTCCCCGACAAAATGGGAGAAGACGATCCTTGAATTTTTAGTTAATTATACTATAGCCTATTTGCGTCTCTTTCGGAAACCATGAGGTCCTTGTGGAAAATATTTTATATTTATGATCCTTGAATCCTTCCGCTTCTTTTAAGCCATATTTTGTCAAAATCAATTAATTTTTTTTATCAAATTTGATTAAGCCTGTATGTAGGTATCTGTCATGTCATATCCTTTTGAAAAAAAATTTTTTTTGTTACTGAATTAAACGGATTAGGATACTTTAGACGCAGGACCTTCAGACTAAAATATATCTGAAGGAATTTTCGAAAAGGATCCACGTTTTCCCCGACAAAATGGGAGAAGACGATCCTTGAATTTTTAGTTAATTATACTATAGCCACAACAACACTGCAGGCAAAACACTTGGCAACCACAGCTAGGTGTGGTGGGCATCGACATTAGATTAGATTAGATCGATACTCTTCAGACTAAAAGGACTAGGAATTTTCGAAAAGGATCCACGTTTTCCCCGACAAACTAAGACGATCCTTGAATTTTTAGTTAATTATACTATAGCCTATTTGCGTCTCTTTCGGAAACCATGAGGTCCTTGTGGAAAATATTTTATATTTATGATCCTTGAATCCTTCCGCTTCTTTTAAGCCATATTTTGTCAAAATCAATTAATTTTTTTTATCAAATTTGATTAAGCCTGTCATGTCATATCCTTTTGAAAAAAAATTTTTTTTGTTACTGAATTAAACGGATTAGGATACTTTAGACGCAGGACCTTCAGACTAAAATATATCTGAAGGAATTTTCGAAAAGGATCCACGTTTTCCCCGACAAAATGGGAGAAGACGATCCTTGAATTTTTAGTTAATTATACTATAGCCTATTTGCGTCTCTTTCGGAAACCATGAGGTCCTTGTGGAAAATATTTTATATTTATGATCCTTGAATCCTTCCGCTTCTTTTAAGCCATATTTTGTCAAAATCAATTAATTTTTTTTATCAAATTTGATTAAGCCTGTCATGTCATATCCTTTTGAAAAAAAATTTTTTTTGTTACTGAATTAAACGGATTAGGATACTTTAGACGCAGGACCTTCAGACTAAAATATATCTGAAGGAATTTTCGAAAAGGATCCACGTTTTCCCCGACAAAATGGGAGAAGACGATCCTTGAATTTTTAGTTAATTATACTATAGCCTATTTGCGTCTCTTTCGGAAACCATGAGGTCCTTGTGGAAAATATTTTATATTTATGATCCTTGAATCCTTCCGCTTCTTTTAAGCCATATTTTGTCAAAATCAATTAATTTTTTTTATCAAATTTGATTAAGCCTGTCATGTCATATCCTTTTGAAAAAAAATTTTTTTTGTTACTGAATTAAACGGATTAGGATACTTTAGACGCAGGACCTTCAGACTAAAATATATCTGAAGGAATTTTCGAAAAGGATCCACGTTTTCCCCGACAAAATGGGAGAAGACGATCCTTGAATTTTTAGTTAATTATACTATAGCCACAACAACACTGCAGGCAAAACACTTGGCAACCACAGCTAGGTGTGGTGGGCATCGACATTAGATTAGATTAGATCGATACTCTTCAGACTAAAAGGACTAGGAATTTTCGAAAAGGATCCACGTTTTCCCCGACAAACTAAGACGATCCTTGAATTTTTAGTTAATTATACTATAGCCTATTTGCGTCTCTTTCGGAAACCATGAGGTCCTTGTGGAAAATATTTTATATTTATGATCCTTGAATCCTTCCGCTTCTTTTAAGCCATATTTTGTCAAAATCAATTAATTTTTTTTATCAAATTTGATTAAGCCTGTCATGTCATATCCTTTTGAAAAAAAATTTTTTTTGTTACTGAATTAAACGGATTAGGATACTTTAGACGCAGGACCTTCAGACTAAAATATATCTGAAGGAATTTTCGAAAAGGATCCACGTTTTCCCCGACAAAATGGGAGAAGACGATCCTTGAATTTTTAGTTAATTATACTATAGCCTATTTGCGTCTCTTTCGGAAACCATGAGGTCCTTGTGGAAAATATTTTATATTTATGATCCTTGAATCCTTCCGCTTCTTTTAAGCCATATTTTGTCAAAATCAATTAATTTTTTTTATCAAATTTGATTAAGCCTGTCATGTCATATCCTTTTGAAAAAAAATTTTTTTTGTTACTGAATTAAACGGATTAGGATACTTTAGACGCAGGACCTTCAGACTAAAATATATCTGAAGGAATTTTCGAAAAGGATCCACGTTTTCCCCGACAAAATGGGAGAAGACGATCCTTGAATTTTTAGTTAATTATACTATAGCCTATTTGCGTCTCTTTCGGAAACCATGAGGTCCTTGTGGAAAATATTTTATATTTATGATCCTTGAATCCTTCCGCTTCTTTTAAGCCATATTTTGTCAAAATCAATTAATTTTTTTTATCAAATTTGATTAAGCCTGTATGTAGGTATCTGTCATGTCATATCCTTTTGAAAAAAAATTTTTTTTGTTACTGAATTAAACGGATTAGGATACTTTAGACGCAGGACCTTCAGACTAAAATATATCTGAAGGAATTTTCGAAAAGGATCCACGTTTTCCCCGACAAAATGGGAGAAGACGATCCTTGAATTTTTAGTTAATTATACTATAGCCACAACAACACTGCAGGCAAAACACTTGGCAACCACAGCTAGGTGTGGTGGGCATCGACATTAGATTAGATTAGATCGATACTCTTCAGACTAAAAGGACTAGGAATTTTCGAAAAGGATCCACGTTTTCCCCGACAAACTAAGACGATCCTTGAATTTTTAGTTAATTATACTATAGCCTATTTGCGTCTCTTTCGGAAACCATGAGGTCCTTGTGGAAAATATTTTATATTTATGATCCTTGAATCCTTCCGCTTCTTTTAAGCCATATTTTGTCAAAATCAATTAATTTTTTTTATCAAATTTGATTAAGCCTGTCATGTCATATCCTTTTGAAAAAAAATTTTTTTTGTTACTGAATTAAACGGATTAGGATACTTTAGACGCAGGACCTTCAGACTAAAATATATCTGAAGGAATTTTCGAAAAGGATCCACGTTTTCCCCGACAAAATGGGAGAAGACGATCCTTGAATTTTTAGTTAATTATACTATAGCCTATTTGCGTCTCTTTCGGAAACCATGAGGTCCTTGTGGAAAATATTTTATATTTATGATCCTTGAATCCTTCCGCTTCTTTTAAGCCATATTTTGTCAAAATCAATTAATTTTTTTTATCAAATTTGATTAAGCCTGTCATGTCATATCCTTTTGAAAAAAAATTTTTTTTGTTACTGAATTAAACGGATTAGGATACTTTAGACGCAGGACCTTCAGACTAAAATATATCTGAAGGAATTTTCGAAAAGGATCCACGTTTTCCCCGACAAAATGGGAGAAGACGATCCTTGAATTTTTAGTTAATTATACTATAGCCTATTTGCGTCTCTTTCGGAAACCATGAGGTCCTTGTGGAAAATATTTTATATTTATGATCCTTGAATCCTTCCGCTTCTTTTAAGCCATATTTTGTCAAAATCAATTAATTTTTTTTATCAAATTTGATTAAGCCTGTCATGTCATATCCTTTTGAAAAAAAATTTTTTTTGTTACTGAATTAAACGGATTAGGATACTTTAGACGCAGGACCTTCAGACTAAAATATATCTGAAGGAATTTTCGAAAAGGATCCACGTTTTCCCCGACAAAATGGGAGAAGACGATCCTTGAATTTTTAGTTAATTATACTATAGCCACAACAACACTGCAGGCAAAACACTTGGCAACCACAGCTAGGTGTGGTGGGCATCGACATTAGATTAGATTAGATCGATACTCTTCAGACTAAAAGGACTAGGAATTTTCGAAAAGGATCCACGTTTTCCCCGACAAACTAAGACGATCCTTGAATTTTTAGTTAATTATACTATAGCCTATTTGCGTCTCTTTCGGAAACCATGAGGTCCTTGTGGAAAATATTTTATATTTATGATCCTTGAATCCTTCCGCTTCTTTTAAGCCATATTTTGTCAAAATCAATTAATTTTTTTTATCAAATTTGATTAAGCCTGTCATGTCATATCCTTTTGAAAAAAAATTTTTTTTGTTACTGAATTAAACGGATTAGGATACTTTAGACGCAGGACCTTCAGACTAAAATATATCTGAAGGAATTTTCGAAAAGGATCCACGTTTTCCCCGACAAAATGGGAGAAGACGATCCTTGAATTTTTAGTTAATTATACTATAGCCTATTTGCGTCTCTTTCGGAAACCATGAGGTCCTTGTGGAAAATATTTTATATTTATGATCCTTGAATCCTTCCGCTTCTTTTAAGCCATATTTTGTCAAAATCAATTAATTTTTTTTATCAAATTTGATTAAGCCTGTCATGTCATATCCTTTTGAAAAAAAATTTTTTTTGTTACTGAATTAAACGGATTAGGATACTTTAGACGCAGGACCTTCAGACTAAAATATATCTGAAGGAATTTTCGAAAAGGATCCACGTTTTCCCCGACAAAATGGGAGAAGACGATCCTTGAATTTTTAGTTAATTATACTATAGCCTATTTGCGTCTCTTTCGGAAACCATGAGGTCCTTGTGGAAAATATTTTATATTTATGATCCTTGAATCCTTCCGCTTCTTTTAAGCCATATTTTGTCAAAATCAATTAATTTTTTTTATCAAATTTGATTAAGCCTGTATGTAGGTATCTGTCATGTCATATCCTTTTGAAAAAAAATTTTTTTTGTTACTGAATTAAACGGATTAGGATACTTTAGACGCAGGACCTTCAGACTAAAATATATCTGAAGGAATTTTCGAAAAGGATCCACGTTTTCCCCGACAAAATGGGAGAAGACGATCCTTGAATTTTTAGTTAATTATACTATAGCCACAACAACACTGCAGGCAAAACACTTGGCAACCACAGCTAGGTGTGGTGGGCATCGACATTAGATTAGATTAGATCGATACTCTTCAGACTAAAAGGACTAGGAATTTTCGAAAAGGATCCACGTTTTCCCCGACAAACTAAGACGATCCTTGAATTTTTAGTTAATTATACTATAGCCTATTTGCGTCTCTTTCGGAAACCATGAGGTCCTTGTGGAAAATATTTTATATTTATGATCCTTGAATCCTTCCGCTTCTTTTAAGCCATATTTTGTCAAAATCAATTAATTTTTTTTATCAAATTTGATTAAGCCTGTCATGTCATATCCTTTTGAAAAAAAATTTTTTTTGTTACTGAATTAAACGGATTAGGATACTTTAGACGCAGGACCTTCAGACTAAAATATATCTGAAGGAATTTTCGAAAAGGATCCACGTTTTCCCCGACAAAATGGGAGAAGACGATCCTTGAATTTTTAGTTAATTATACTATAGCCTATTTGCGTCTCTTTCGGAAACCATGAGGTCCTTGTGGAAAATATTTTATATTTATGATCCTTGAATCCTTCCGCTTCTTTTAAGCCATATTTTGTCAAAATCAATTAATTTTTTTTATCAAATTTGATTAAGCCTGTCATGTCATATCCTTTTGAAAAAAAATTTTTTTTGTTACTGAATTAAACGGATTAGGATACTTTAGACGCAGGACCTTCAGACTAAAATATATCTGAAGGAATTTTCGAAAAGGATCCACGTTTTCCCCGACAAAATGGGAGAAGACGATCCTTGAATTTTTAGTTAATTATACTATAGCCTATTTGCGTCTCTTTCGGAAACCATGAGGTCCTTGTGGAAAATATTTTATATTTATGATCCTTGAATCCTTCCGCTTCTTTTAAGCCATATTTTGTCAAAATCAATTAATTTTTTTTATCAAATTTGATTAAGCCTGTCATGTCATATCCTTTTGAAAAAAAATTTTTTTTGTTACTGAATTAAACGGATTAGGATACTTTAGACGCAGGACCTTCAGACTAAAATATATCTGAAGGAATTTTCGAAAAGGATCCACGTTTTCCCCGACAAAATGGGAGAAGACGATCCTTGAATTTTTAGTTAATTATACTATAGCCACAACAACACTGCAGGCAAAACACTTGGCAACCACAGCTAGGTGTGGTGGGCATCGACATTAGATTAGATTAGATCGATACTCTTCAGACTAAAAGGACTAGGAATTTTCGAAAAGGATCCACGTTTTCCCCGACAAACTAAGACGATCCTTGAATTTTTAGTTAATTATACTATAGCCTATTTGCGTCTCTTTCGGAAACCATGAGGTCCTTGTGGAAAATATTTTATATTTATGATCCTTGAATCCTTCCGCTTCTTTTAAGCCATATTTTGTCAAAATCAATTAATTTTTTTTATCAAATTTGATTAAGCCTGTCATGTCATATCCTTTTGAAAAAAAATTTTTTTTGTTACTGAATTAAACGGATTAGGATACTTTAGACGCAGGACCTTCAGACTAAAATATATCTGAAGGAATTTTCGAAAAGGATCCACGTTTTCCCCGACAAAATGGGAGAAGACGATCCTTGAATTTTTAGTTAATTATACTATAGCCTATTTGCGTCTCTTTCGGAAACCATGAGGTCCTTGTGGAAAATATTTTATATTTATGATCCTTGAATCCTTCCGCTTCTTTTAAGCCATATTTTGTCAAAATCAATTAATTTTTTTTATCAAATTTGATTAAGCCTGTCATGTCATATCCTTTTGAAAAAAAATTTTTTTTGTTACTGAATTAAACGGATTAGGATACTTTAGACGCAGGACCTTCAGACTAAAATATATCTGAAGGAATTTTCGAAAAGGATCCACGTTTTCCCCGACAAAATGGGAGAAGACGATCCTTGAATTTTTAGTTAATTATACTATAGCCTATTTGCGTCTCTTTCGGAAACCATGAGGTCCTTGTGGAAAATATTTTATATTTATGATCCTTGAATCCTTCCGCTTCTTTTAAGCCATATTTTGTCAAAATCAATTAATTTTTTTTATCAAATTTGATTAAGCCTGTATGTAGGTATCTGTCATGTCATATCCTTTTGAAAAAAAATTTTTTTTGTTACTGAATTAAACGGATTAGGATACTTTAGACGCAGGACCTTCAGACTAAAATATATCTGAAGGAATTTTCGAAAAGGATCCACGTTTTCCCCGACAAAATGGGAGAAGACGATCCTTGAATTTTTAGTTAATTATACTATAGCCACAACAACACTGCAGGCAAAACACTTGGCAACCACAGCTAGGTGTGGTGGGCATCGACATTAGATTAGATTAGATCGATACTCTTCAGACTAAAAGGACTAGGAATTTTCGAAAAGGATCCACGTTTTCCCCGACAAACTAAGACGATCCTTGAATTTTTAGTTAATTATACTATAGCCTATTTGCGTCTCTTTCGGAAACCATGAGGTCCTTGTGGAAAATATTTTATATTTATGATCCTTGAATCCTTCCGCTTCTTTTAAGCCATATTTTGTCAAAATCAATTAATTTTTTTTATCAAATTTGATTAAGCCTGTCATGTCATATCCTTTTGAAAAAAAATTTTTTTTGTTACTGAATTAAACGGATTAGGATACTTTAGACGCAGGACCTTCAGACTAAAATATATCTGAAGGAATTTTCGAAAAGGATCCACGTTTTCCCCGACAAAATGGGAGAAGACGATCCTTGAATTTTTAGTTAATTATACTATAGCCTATTTGCGTCTCTTTCGGAAACCATGAGGTCCTTGTGGAAAATATTTTATATTTATGATCCTTGAATCCTTCCGCTTCTTTTAAGCCATATTTTGTCAAAATCAATTAATTTTTTTTATCAAATTTGATTAAGCCTGTCATGTCATATCCTTTTGAAAAAAAATTTTTTTTGTTACTGAATTAAACGGATTAGGATACTTTAGACGCAGGACCTTCAGACTAAAATATATCTGAAGGAATTTTCGAAAAGGATCCACGTTTTCCCCGACAAAATGGGAGAAGACGATCCTTGAATTTTTAGTTAATTATACTATAGCCTATTTGCGTCTCTTTCGGAAACCATGAGGTCCTTGTGGAAAATATTTTATATTTATGATCCTTGAATCCTTCCGCTTCTTTTAAGCCATATTTTGTCAAAATCAATTAATTTTTTTTATCAAATTTGATTAAGCCTGTCATGTCATATCCTTTTGAAAAAAAATTTTTTTTGTTACTGAATTAAACGGATTAGGATACTTTAGACGCAGGACCTTCAGACTAAAATATATCTGAAGGAATTTTCGAAAAGGATCCACGTTTTCCCCGACAAAATGGGAGAAGACGATCCTTGAATTTTTAGTTAATTATACTATAGCCACAACAACACTGCAGGCAAAACACTTGGCAACCACAGCTAGGTGTGGTGGGCATCGACATTAGATTAGATTAGATCGATACTCTTCAGACTAAAAGGACTAGGAATTTTCGAAAAGGATCCACGTTTTCCCCGACAAACTAAGACGATCCTTGAATTTTTAGTTAATTATACTATAGCCTATTTGCGTCTCTTTCGGAAACCATGAGGTCCTTGTGGAAAATATTTTATATTTATGATCCTTGAATCCTTCCGCTTCTTTTAAGCCATATTTTGTCAAAATCAATTAATTTTTTTTATCAAATTTGATTAAGCCTGTCATGTCATATCCTTTTGAAAAAAAATTTTTTTTGTTACTGAATTAAACGGATTAGGATACTTTAGACGCAGGACCTTCAGACTAAAATATATCTGAAGGAATTTTCGAAAAGGATCCACGTTTTCCCCGACAAAATGGGAGAAGACGATCCTTGAATTTTTAGTTAATTATACTATAGCCTATTTGCGTCTCTTTCGGAAACCATGAGGTCCTTGTGGAAAATATTTTATATTTATGATCCTTGAATCCTTCCGCTTCTTTTAAGCCATATTTTGTCAAAATCAATTAATTTTTTTTATCAAATTTGATTAAGCCTGTCATGTCATATCCTTTTGAAAAAAAATTTTTTTTGTTACTGAATTAAACGGATTAGGATACTTTAGACGCAGGACCTTCAGACTAAAATATATCTGAAGGAATTTTCGAAAAGGATCCACGTTTTCCCCGACAAAATGGGAGAAGACGATCCTTGAATTTTTAGTTAATTATACTATAGCCTATTTGCGTCTCTTTCGGAAACCATGAGGTCCTTGTGGAAAATATTTTATATTTATGATCCTTGAATCCTTCCGCTTCTTTTAAGCCATATTTTGTCAAAATCAATTAATTTTTTTTATCAAATTTGATTAAGCCTGTATGTAGGTATCTGTCATGTCATATCCTTTTGAAAAAAAATTTTTTTTGTTACTGAATTAAACGGATTAGGATACTTTAGACGCAGGACCTTCAGACTAAAATATATCTGAAGGAATTTTCGAAAAGGATCCACGTTTTCCCCGACAAAATGGGAGAAGACGATCCTTGAATTTTTAGTTAATTATACTATAGCCACAACAACACTGCAGGCAAAACACTTGGCAACCACAGCTAGGTGTGGTGGGCATCGACATTAGATTAGATTAGATCGATACTCTTCAGACTAAAAGGACTAGGAATTTTCGAAAAGGATCCACGTTTTCCCCGACAAACTAAGACGATCCTTGAATTTTTAGTTAATTATACTATAGCCTATTTGCGTCTCTTTCGGAAACCATGAGGTCCTTGTGGAAAATATTTTATATTTATGATCCTTGAATCCTTCCGCTTCTTTTAAGCCATATTTTGTCAAAATCAATTAATTTTTTTTATCAAATTTGATTAAGCCTGTCATGTCATATCCTTTTGAAAAAAAATTTTTTTTGTTACTGAATTAAACGGATTAGGATACTTTAGACGCAGGACCTTCAGACTAAAATATATCTGAAGGAATTTTCGAAAAGGATCCACGTTTTCCCCGACAAAATGGGAGAAGACGATCCTTGAATTTTTAGTTAATTATACTATAGCCTATTTGCGTCTCTTTCGGAAACCATGAGGTCCTTGTGGAAAATATTTTATATTTATGATCCTTGAATCCTTCCGCTTCTTTTAAGCCATATTTTGTCAAAATCAATTAATTTTTTTTATCAAATTTGATTAAGCCTGTATGTAGGTATCTGTCATGTCATATCCTTTTGAAAAAAAATTTTTTTTGTTACTGAATTAAACGGATTAGGATACTTTAGACGCAGGACCTTCAGACTAAAATATATCTGAAGGAATTTTCGAAAAGGATCCACGTTTTCCCCGACAAAATGGGAGAAGACGATCCTTGAATTTTTAGTTAATTATACTATAGCCACAACAACACTGCAGGCAAAACACTTGGCAACCACAGCTAGGTGTGGTGGGCATCGACATTAGATTAGATTAGATCGATACTCTTCAGACTAAAAGGACTAGGAATTTTCGAAAAGGATCCACGTTTTCCCCGACAAACTAAGACGATCCTTGAATTTTTAGTTAATTATACTATAGCCTATTTGCGTCTCTTTCGGAAACCATGAGGTCCTTGTGGAAAATATTTTATATTTATGATCCTTGAATCCTTCCGCTTCTTTTAAGCCATATTTTGTCAAAATCAATTAATTTTTTTTATCAAATTTGATTAAGCCTGTCATGTCATATCCTTTTGAAAAAAAATTTTTTTTGTTACTGAATTAAACGGATTAGGATACTTTAGACGCAGGACCTTCAGACTAAAATATATCTGAAGGAATTTTCGAAAAGGATCCACGTTTTCCCCGACAAAATGGGAGAAGACGATCCTTGAATTTTTAGTTAATTATACTATAGCCTATTTGCGTCTCTTTCGGAAACCATGAGGTCCTTGTGGAAAATATTTTATATTTATGATCCTTGAATCCTTCCGCTTCTTTTAAGCCATATTTTGTCAAAATCAATTAATTTTTTTTATCAAATTTGATTAAGCCTGTCATGTCATATCCTTTTGAAAAAAAATTTTTTTTGTTACTGAATTAAACGGATTAGGATACTTTAGACGCAGGACCTTCAGACTAAAATATATCTGAAGGAATTTTCGAAAAGGATCCACGTTTTCCCCGACAAAATGGGAGAAGACGATCCTTGAATTTTTAGTTAATTATACTATAGCCTATTTGCGTCTCTTTCGGAAACCATGAGGTCCTTGTGGAAAATATTTTATATTTATGATCCTTGAATCCTTCCGCTTCTTTTAAGCCATATTTTGTCAAAATCAATTAATTTTTTTTATCAAATTTGATTAAGCCTGTCATGTCATATCCTTTTGAAAAAAAATTTTTTTTGTTACTGAATTAAACGGATTAGGATACTTTAGACGCAGGACCTTCAGACTAAAATATATCTGAAGGAATTTTCGAAAAGGATCCACGTTTTCCCCGACAAAATGGGAGAAGACGATCCTTGAATTTTTAGTTAATTATACTATAGCCTATTTGCGTCTCTTTCGGAAACCATGAGGTCCTTGTGGAAAATATTTTATATTTATGATCCTTGAATCCTTCCGCTTCTTTTAAGCCATATTTTGTCAAAATCAATTAATTTTTTTTATCAAATTTGATTAAGCCTGTCATGTCATATCCTTTTGAAAAAAAATTTTTTTTGTTACTGAATTAAACGGATTAGGATACTTTAGACGCAGGACCTTCAGACTAAAATATATCTGAAGGAATTTTCGAAAAGGATCCACGTTTTCCCCGACAAAATGGGAGAAGACGATCCTTGAATTTTTAGTTAATTATACTATAGCCTATTTGCGTCTCTTTCGGAAACCATGAGGTCCTTGTGGAAAATATTTTATATTTATGATCCTTGAATCCTTCCGCTTCTTTTAAGCCATATTTTGTCAAAATCAATTAATTTTTTTTATCAAATTTGATTAAGCCTGTCATGTCATATCCTTTTGAAAAAAAATTTTTTTTGTTACTGAATTAAACGGATTAGGATACTTTAGACGCAGGACCTTCAGACTAAAATATATCTGAAGGAATTTTCGAAAAGGATCCACGTTTTCCCCGACAAAATGGGAGAAGACGATCCTTGAATTTTTAGTTAATTATACTATAGCCTATTTGCGTCTCTTTCGGAAACCATGAGGTCCTTGTGGAAAATATTTTATATTTATGATCCTTGAATCCTTCCGCTTCTTTTAAGCCATATTTTGTCAAAATCAATTAATTTTTTTTATCAAATTTGATTAAGCCTGTCATGTCATATCCTTTTGAAAAAAAATTTTTTTTGTTACTGAATTAAACGGATTAGGATACTTTAGACGCAGGACCTTCAGACTAAAATATATCTGAAGGAATTTTCGAAAAGGATCCACGTTTTCCCCGACAAAATGGGAGAAGACGATCCTTGAATTTTTAGTTAATTATACTATAGCCTATTTGCGTCTCTTTCGGAAACCATGAGGTCCTTGTGGAAAATATTTTATATTTATGATCCTTGAATCCTTCCGCTTCTTTTAAGCCATATTTTGTCAAAATCAATTAATTTTTTTTATCAAATTTGATTAAGCCTGTCATGTCATATCCTTTTGAAAAAAAATTTTTTTTGTTACTGAATTAAACGGATTAGGATACTTTAGACGCAGGACCTTCAGACTAAAATATATCTGAAGGAATTTTCGAAAAGGATCCACGTTTTCCCCGACAAAATGGGAGAAGACGATCCTTGAATTTTTAGTTAATTATACTATAGCCACAACAACACTGCAGGCAAAACACTTGGCAACCACAGCTAGGTGTGGTGGGCATCGACATTAGATTAGATTAGATCGATACTCTTCAGACTAAAAGGACTAGGAATTTTCGAAAAGGATCCACGTTTTCCCCGACAAACTAAGACGATCCTTGAATTTTTAGTTAATTATACTATAGCCTATTTGCGTCTCTTTCGGAAACCATGAGGTCCTTGTGGAAAATATTTTATATTTATGATCCTTGAATCCTTCCGCTTCTTTTAAGCCATATTTTGTCAAAATCAATTAATTTTTTTTATCAAATTTGATTAAGCCTGTCATGTCATATCCTTTTGAAAAAAAATTTTTTTTGTTACTGAATTAAACGGATTAGGATACTTTAGACGCAGGACCTTCAGACTAAAATATATCTGAAGGAATTTTCGAAAAGGATCCACGTTTTCCCCGACAAAATGGGAGAAGACGATCCTTGAATTTTTAGTTAATTATACTATAGCCTATTTGCGTCTCTTTCGGAAACCATGAGGTCCTTGTGGAAAATATTTTATATTTATGATCCTTGAATCCTTCCGCTTCTTTTAAGCCATATTTTGTCAAAATCAATTAATTTTTTTTATCAAATTTGATTAAGCCTGTCATGTCATATCCTTTTGAAAAAAAATTTTTTTTGTTACTGAATTAAACGGATTAGGATACTTTAGACGCAGGACCTTCAGACTAAAATATATCTGAAGGAATTTTCGAAAAGGATCCACGTTTTCCCCGACAAAATGGGAGAAGACGATCCTTGAATTTTTAGTTAATTATACTATAGCCTATTTGCGTCTCTTTCGGAAACCATGAGGTCCTTGTGGAAAATATTTTATATTTATGATCCTTGAATCCTTCCGCTTCTTTTAAGCCATATTTTGTCAAAATCAATTAATTTTTTTTATCAAATTTGATTAAGCCTGTATGTAGGTATCTGTCATGTCATATCCTTTTGAAAAAAAATTTTTTTTGTTACTGAATTAAACGGATTAGGATACTTTAGACGCAGGACCTTCAGACTAAAATATATCTGAAGGAATTTTCGAAAAGGATCCACGTTTTCCCCGACAAAATGGGAGAAGACGATCCTTGAATTTTTAGTTAATTATACTATAGCCACAACAACACTGCAGGCAAAACACTTGGCAACCACAGCTAGGTGTGGTGGGCATCGACATTAGATTAGATTAGATCGATACTCTTCAGACTAAAAGGACTAGGAATTTTCGAAAAGGATCCACGTTTTCCCCGACAAACTAAGACGATCCTTGAATTTTTAGTTAATTATACTATAGCCTATTTGCGTCTCTTTCGGAAACCATGAGGTCCTTGTGGAAAATATTTTATATTTATGATCCTTGAATCCTTCCGCTTCTTTTAAGCCATATTTTGTCAAAATCAATTAATTTTTTTTATCAAATTTGATTAAGCCTGTCATGTCATATCCTTTTGAAAAAAAATTTTTTTTGTTACTGAATTAAACGGATTAGGATACTTTAGACGCAGGACCTTCAGACTAAAATATATCTGAAGGAATTTTCGAAAAGGATCCACGTTTTCCCCGACAAAATGGGAGAAGACGATCCTTGAATTTTTAGTTAATTATACTATAGCCTATTTGCGTCTCTTTCGGAAACCATGAGGTCCTTGTGGAAAATATTTTATATTTATGATCCTTGAATCCTTCCGCTTCTTTTAAGCCATATTTTGTCAAAATCAATTAATTTTTTTTATCAAATTTGATTAAGCCTGTATGTAGGTATCTGTCATGTCATATCCTTTTGAAAAAAAATTTTTTTTGTTACTGAATTAAACGGATTAGGATACTTTAGACGCAGGACCTTCAGACTAAAATATATCTGAAGGAATTTTCGAAAAGGATCCACGTTTTCCCCGACAAAATGGGAGAAGACGATCCTTGAATTTTTAGTTAATTATACTATAGCCACAACAACACTGCAGGCAAAACACTTGGCAACCACAGCTAGGTGTGGTGGGCATCGACATTAGATTAGATTAGATCGATACTCTTCAGACTAAAAGGACTAGGAATTTTCGAAAAGGATCCACGTTTTCCCCGACAAACTAAGACGATCCTTGAATTTTTAGTTAATTATACTATAGCCTATTTGCGTCTCTTTCGGAAACCATGAGGTCCTTGTGGAAAATATTTTATATTTATGATCCTTGAATCCTTCCGCTTCTTTTAAGCCATATTTTGTCAAAATCAATTAATTTTTTTTATCAAATTTGATTAAGCCTGTCATGTCATATCCTTTTGAAAAAAAATTTTTTTTGTTACTGAATTAAACGGATTAGGATACTTTAGACGCAGGACCTTCAGACTAAAATATATCTGAAGGAATTTTCGAAAAGGATCCACGTTTTCCCCGACAAAATGGGAGAAGACGATCCTTGAATTTTTAGTTAATTATACTATAGCCTATTTGCGTCTCTTTCGGAAACCATGAGGTCCTTGTGGAAAATATTTTATATTTATGATCCTTGAATCCTTCCGCTTCTTTTAAGCCATATTTTGTCAAAATCAATTAATTTTTTTTATCAAATTTGATTAAGCCTGTCATGTCATATCCTTTTGAAAAAAAATTTTTTTTGTTACTGAATTAAACGGATTAGGATACTTTAGACGCAGGACCTTCAGACTAAAATATATCTGAAGGAATTTTCGAAAAGGATCCACGTTTTCCCCGACAAAATGGGAGAAGACGATCCTTGAATTTTTAGTTAATTATACTATAGCCTATTTGCGTCTCTTTCGGAAACCATGAGGTCCTTGTGGAAAATATTTTATATTTATGATCCTTGAATCCTTCCGCTTCTTTTAAGCCATATTTTGTCAAAATCAATTAATTTTTTTTATCAAATTTGATTAAGCCTGTCATGTCATATCCTTTTGAAAAAAAATTTTTTTTGTTACTGAATTAAACGGATTAGGATACTTTAGACGCAGGACCTTCAGACTAAAATATATCTGAAGGAATTTTCGAAAAGGATCCACGTTTTCCCCGACAAAATGGGAGAAGACGATCCTTGAATTTTTAGTTAATTATACTATAGCCTATTTGCGTCTCTTTCGGAAACCATGAGGTCCTTGTGGAAAATATTTTATATTTATGATCCTTGAATCCTTCCGCTTCTTTTAAGCCATATTTTGTCAAAATCAATTAATTTTTTTTATCAAATTTGATTAAGCCTGTCATGTCATATCCTTTTGAAAAAAAATTTTTTTTGTTACTGAATTAAACGGATTAGGATACTTTAGACGCAGGACCTTCAGACTAAAATATATCTGAAGGAATTTTCGAAAAGGATCCACGTTTTCCCCGACAAAATGGGAGAAGACGATCCTTGAATTTTTAGTTAATTATACTATAGCCTATTTGCGTCTCTTTCGGAAACCATGAGGTCCTTGTGGAAAATATTTTATATTTATGATCCTTGAATCCTTCCGCTTCTTTTAAGCCATATTTTGTCAAAATCAATTAATTTTTTTTATCAAATTTGATTAAGCCTGTCATGTCATATCCTTTTGAAAAAAAATTTTTTTTGTTACTGAATTAAACGGATTAGGATACTTTAGACGCAGGACCTTCAGACTAAAATATATCTGAAGGAATTTTCGAAAAGGATCCACGTTTTCCCCGACAAAATGGGAGAAGACGATCCTTGAATTTTTAGTTAATTATACTATAGCCTATTTGCGTCTCTTTCGGAAACCATGAGGTCCTTGTGGAAAATATTTTATATTTATGATCCTTGAATCCTTCCGCTTCTTTTAAGCCATATTTTGTCAAAATCAATTAATTTTTTTTATCAAATTTGATTAAGCCTGTATGTAGGTATCTGTCATGTCATATCCTTTTGAAAAAAAATTTTTTTTGTTACTGAATTAAACGGATTAGGATACTTTAGACGCAGGACCTTCAGACTAAAATATATCTGAAGGAATTTTCGAAAAGGATCCACGTTTTCCCCGACAAAATGGGAGAAGACGATCCTTGAATTTTTAGTTAATTATACTATAGCCACAACAACACTGCAGGCAAAACACTTGGCAACCACAGCTAGGTGTGGTGGGCATCGACATTAGATTAGATTAGATCGATACTCTTCAGACTAAAAGGACTAGGAATTTTCGAAAAGGATCCACGTTTTCCCCGACAAACTAAGACGATCCTTGAATTTTTAGTTAATTATACTATAGCCTATTTGCGTCTCTTTCGGAAACCATGAGGTCCTTGTGGAAAATATTTTATATTTATGATCCTTGAATCCTTCCGCTTCTTTTAAGCCATATTTTGTCAAAATCAATTAATTTTTTTTATCAAATTTGATTAAGCCTGTCATGTCATATCCTTTTGAAAAAAAATTTTTTTTGTTACTGAATTAAACGGATTAGGATACTTTAGACGCAGGACCTTCAGACTAAAATATATCTGAAGGAATTTTCGAAAAGGATCCACGTTTTCCCCGACAAAATGGGAGAAGACGATCCTTGAATTTTTAGTTAATTATACTATAGCCTATTTGCGTCTCTTTCGGAAACCATGAGGTCCTTGTGGAAAATATTTTATATTTATGATCCTTGAATCCTTCCGCTTCTTTTAAGCCATATTTTGTCAAAATCAATTAATTTTTTTTATCAAATTTGATTAAGCCTGTCATGTCATATCCTTTTGAAAAAAAATTTTTTTTGTTACTGAATTAAACGGATTAGGATACTTTAGACGCAGGACCTTCAGACTAAAATATATCTGAAGGAATTTTCGAAAAGGATCCACGTTTTCCCCGACAAAATGGGAGAAGACGATCCTTGAATTTTTAGTTAATTATACTATAGCCTATTTGCGTCTCTTTCGGAAACCATGAGGTCCTTGTGGAAAATATTTTATATTTATGATCCTTGAATCCTTCCGCTTCTTTTAAGCCATATTTTGTCAAAATCAATTAATTTTTTTTATCAAATTTGATTAAGCCTGTCATGTCATATCCTTTTGAAAAAAAATTTTTTTTGTTACTGAATTAAACGGATTAGGATACTTTAGACGCAGGACCTTCAGACTAAAATATATCTGAAGGAATTTTCGAAAAGGATCCACGTTTTCCCCGACAAAATGGGAGAAGACGATCCTTGAATTTTTAGTTAATTATACTATAGCCACAACAACACTGCAGGCAAAACACTTGGCAACCACAGCTAGGTGTGGTGGGCATCGACATTAGATTAGATTAGATCGATACTCTTCAGACTAAAAGGACTAGGAATTTTCGAAAAGGATCCACGTTTTCCCCGACAAACTAAGACGATCCTTGAATTTTTAGTTAATTATACTATAGCCTATTTGCGTCTCTTTCGGAAACCATGAGGTCCTTGTGGAAAATATTTTATATTTATGATCCTTGAATCCTTCCGCTTCTTTTAAGCCATATTTTGTCAAAATCAATTAATTTTTTTTATCAAATTTGATTAAGCCTGTCATGTCATATCCTTTTGAAAAAAAATTTTTTTTGTTACTGAATTAAACGGATTAGGATACTTTAGACGCAGGACCTTCAGACTAAAATATATCTGAAGGAATTTTCGAAAAGGATCCACGTTTTCCCCGACAAAATGGGAGAAGACGATCCTTGAATTTTTAGTTAATTATACTATAGCCTATTTGCGTCTCTTTCGGAAACCATGAGGTCCTTGTGGAAAATATTTTATATTTATGATCCTTGAATCCTTCCGCTTCTTTTAAGCCATATTTTGTCAAAATCAATTAATTTTTTTTATCAAATTTGATTAAGCCTGTCATGTCATATCCTTTTGAAAAAAAATTTTTTTTGTTACTGAATTAAACGGATTAGGATACTTTAGACGCAGGACCTTCAGACTAAAATATATCTGAAGGAATTTTCGAAAAGGATCCACGTTTTCCCCGACAAAATGGGAGAAGACGATCCTTGAATTTTTAGTTAATTATACTATAGCCTATTTGCGTCTCTTTCGGAAACCATGAGGTCCTTGTGGAAAATATTTTATATTTATGATCCTTGAATCCTTCCGCTTCTTTTAAGCCATATTTTGTCAAAATCAATTAATTTTTTTTATCAAATTTGATTAAGCCTGTATGTAGGTATCTGTCATGTCATATCCTTTTGAAAAAAAATTTTTTTTGTTACTGAATTAAACGGATTAGGATACTTTAGACGCAGGACCTTCAGACTAAAATATATCTGAAGGAATTTTCGAAAAGGATCCACGTTTTCCCCGACAAAATGGGAGAAGACGATCCTTGAATTTTTAGTTAATTATACTATAGCCACAACAACACTGCAGGCAAAACACTTGGCAACCACAGCTAGGTGTGGTGGGCATCGACATTAGATTAGATTAGATCGATACTCTTCAGACTAAAAGGACTAGGAATTTTCGAAAAGGATCCACGTTTTCCCCGACAAACTAAGACGATCCTTGAATTTTTAGTTAATTATACTATAGCCTATTTGCGTCTCTTTCGGAAACCATGAGGTCCTTGTGGAAAATATTTTATATTTATGATCCTTGAATCCTTCCGCTTCTTTTAAGCCATATTTTGTCAAAATCAATTAATTTTTTTTATCAAATTTGATTAAGCCTGTCATGTCATATCCTTTTGAAAAAAAATTTTTTTTGTTACTGAATTAAACGGATTAGGATACTTTAGACGCAGGACCTTCAGACTAAAATATATCTGAAGGAATTTTCGAAAAGGATCCACGTTTTCCCCGACAAAATGGGAGAAGACGATCCTTGAATTTTTAGTTAATTATACTATAGCCTATTTGCGTCTCTTTCGGAAACCATGAGGTCCTTGTGGAAAATATTTTATATTTATGATCCTTGAATCCTTCCGCTTCTTTTAAGCCATATTTTGTCAAAATCAATTAATTTTTTTTATCAAATTTGATTAAGCCTGTATGTAGGTATCTGTCATGTCATATCCTTTTGAAAAAAAATTTTTTTTGTTACTGAATTAAACGGATTAGGATACTTTAGACGCAGGACCTTCAGACTAAAATATATCTGAAGGAATTTTCGAAAAGGATCCACGTTTTCCCCGACAAAATGGGAGAAGACGATCCTTGAATTTTTAGTTAATTATACTATAGCCACAACAACACTGCAGGCAAAACACTTGGCAACCACAGCTAGGTGTGGTGGGCATCGACATTAGATTAGATTAGATCGATACTCTTCAGACTAAAAGGACTAGGAATTTTCGAAAAGGATCCACGTTTTCCCCGACAAACTAAGACGATCCTTGAATTTTTAGTTAATTATACTATAGCCTATTTGCGTCTCTTTCGGAAACCATGAGGTCCTTGTGGAAAATATTTTATATTTATGATCCTTGAATCCTTCCGCTTCTTTTAAGCCATATTTTGTCAAAATCAATTAATTTTTTTTATCAAATTTGATTAAGCCTGTCATGTCATATCCTTTTGAAAAAAAATTTTTTTTGTTACTGAATTAAACGGATTAGGATACTTTAGACGCAGGACCTTCAGACTAAAATATATCTGAAGGAATTTTCGAAAAGGATCCACGTTTTCCCCGACAAAATGGGAGAAGACGATCCTTGAATTTTTAGTTAATTATACTATAGCCTATTTGCGTCTCTTTCGGAAACCATGAGGTCCTTGTGGAAAATATTTTATATTTATGATCCTTGAATCCTTCCGCTTCTTTTAAGCCATATTTTGTCAAAATCAATTAATTTTTTTTATCAAATTTGATTAAGCCTGTCATGTCATATCCTTTTGAAAAAAAATTTTTTTTGTTACTGAATTAAACGGATTAGGATACTTTAGACGCAGGACCTTCAGACTAAAATATATCTGAAGGAATTTTCGAAAAGGATCCACGTTTTCCCCGACAAAATGGGAGAAGACGATCCTTGAATTTTTAGTTAATTATACTATAGCCTATTTGCGTCTCTTTCGGAAACCATGAGGTCCTTGTGGAAAATATTTTATATTTATGATCCTTGAATCCTTCCGCTTCTTTTAAGCCATATTTTGTCAAAATCAATTAATTTTTTTTATCAAATTTGATTAAGCCTGTCATGTCATATCCTTTTGAAAAAAAATTTTTTTTGTTACTGAATTAAACGGATTAGGATACTTTAGACGCAGGACCTTCAGACTAAAATATATCTGAAGGAATTTTCGAAAAGGATCCACGTTTTCCCCGACAAAATGGGAGAAGACGATCCTTGAATTTTTAGTTAATTATACTATAGCCTATTTGCGTCTCTTTCGGAAACCATGAGGTCCTTGTGGAAAATATTTTATATTTATGATCCTTGAATCCTTCCGCTTCTTTTAAGCCATATTTTGTCAAAATCAATTAATTTTTTTTATCAAATTTGATTAAGCCTGTCATGTCATATCCTTTTGAAAAAAAATTTTTTTTGTTACTGAATTAAACGGATTAGGATACTTTAGACGCAGGACCTTCAGACTAAAATATATCTGAAGGAATTTTCGAAAAGGATCCACGTTTTCCCCGACAAAATGGGAGAAGACGATCCTTGAATTTTTAGTTAATTATACTATAGCCTATTTGCGTCTCTTTCGGAAACCATGAGGTCCTTGTGGAAAATATTTTATATTTATGATCCTTGAATCCTTCCGCTTCTTTTAAGCCATATTTTGTCAAAATCAATTAATTTTTTTTATCAAATTTGATTAAGCCTGTATGTAGGTATCTGTCATGTCATATCCTTTTGAAAAAAAATTTTTTTTGTTACTGAATTAAACGGATTAGGATACTTTAGACGCAGGACCTTCAGACTAAAATATATCTGAAGGAATTTTCGAAAAGGATCCACGTTTTCCCCGACAAAATGGGAGAAGACGATCCTTGAATTTTTAGTTAATTATACTATAGCCACAACAACACTGCAGGCAAAACACTTGGCAACCACAGCTAGGTGTGGTGGGCATCGACATTAGATTAGATTAGATCGATACTCTTCAGACTAAAAGGACTAGGAATTTTCGAAAAGGATCCACGTTTTCCCCGACAAACTAAGACGATCCTTGAATTTTTAGTTAATTATACTATAGCCTATTTGCGTCTCTTTCGGAAACCATGAGGTCCTTGTGGAAAATATTTTATATTTATGATCCTTGAATCCTTCCGCTTCTTTTAAGCCATATTTTGTCAAAATCAATTAATTTTTTTTATCAAATTTGATTAAGCCTGTCATGTCATATCCTTTTGAAAAAAAATTTTTTTTGTTACTGAATTAAACGGATTAGGATACTTTAGACGCAGGACCTTCAGACTAAAATATATCTGAAGGAATTTTCGAAAAGGATCCACGTTTTCCCCGACAAAATGGGAGAAGACGATCCTTGAATTTTTAGTTAATTATACTATAGCCTATTTGCGTCTCTTTCGGAAACCATGAGGTCCTTGTGGAAAATATTTTATATTTATGATCCTTGAATCCTTCCGCTTCTTTTAAGCCATATTTTGTCAAAATCAATTAATTTTTTTTATCAAATTTGATTAAGCCTGTCATGTCATATCCTTTTGAAAAAAAATTTTTTTTGTTACTGAATTAAACGGATTAGGATACTTTAGACGCAGGACCTTCAGACTAAAATATATCTGAAGGAATTTTCGAAAAGGATCCACGTTTTCCCCGACAAAATGGGAGAAGACGATCCTTGAATTTTTAGTTAATTATACTATAGCCTATTTGCGTCTCTTTCGGAAACCATGAGGTCCTTGTGGAAAATATTTTATATTTATGATCCTTGAATCCTTCCGCTTCTTTTAAGCCATATTTTGTCAAAATCAATTAATTTTTTTTATCAAATTTGATTAAGCCTGTCATGTCATATCCTTTTGAAAAAAAATTTTTTTTGTTACTGAATTAAACGGATTAGGATACTTTAGACGCAGGACCTTCAGACTAAAATATATCTGAAGGAATTTTCGAAAAGGATCCACGTTTTCCCCGACAAAATGGGAGAAGACGATCCTTGAATTTTTAGTTAATTATACTATAGCCACAACAACACTGCAGGCAAAACACTTGGCAACCACAGCTAGGTGTGGTGGGCATCGACATTAGATTAGATTAGATCGATACTCTTCAGACTAAAAGGACTAGGAATTTTCGAAAAGGATCCACGTTTTCCCCGACAAACTAAGACGATCCTTGAATTTTTAGTTAATTATACTATAGCCTATTTGCGTCTCTTTCGGAAACCATGAGGTCCTTGTGGAAAATATTTTATATTTATGATCCTTGAATCCTTCCGCTTCTTTTAAGCCATATTTTGTCAAAATCAATTAATTTTTTTTATCAAATTTGATTAAGCCTGTCATGTCATATCCTTTTGAAAAAAAATTTTTTTTGTTACTGAATTAAACGGATTAGGATACTTTAGACGCAGGACCTTCAGACTAAAATATATCTGAAGGAATTTTCGAAAAGGATCCACGTTTTCCCCGACAAAATGGGAGAAGACGATCCTTGAATTTTTAGTTAATTATACTATAGCCTATTTGCGTCTCTTTCGGAAACCATGAGGTCCTTGTGGAAAATATTTTATATTTATGATCCTTGAATCCTTCCGCTTCTTTTAAGCCATATTTTGTCAAAATCAATTAATTTTTTTTATCAAATTTGATTAAGCCTGTCATGTCATATCCTTTTGAAAAAAAATTTTTTTTGTTACTGAATTAAACGGATTAGGATACTTTAGACGCAGGACCTTCAGACTAAAATATATCTGAAGGAATTTTCGAAAAGGATCCACGTTTTCCCCGACAAAATGGGAGAAGACGATCCTTGAATTTTTAGTTAATTATACTATAGCCTATTTGCGTCTCTTTCGGAAACCATGAGGTCCTTGTGGAAAATATTTTATATTTATGATCCTTGAATCCTTCCGCTTCTTTTAAGCCATATTTTGTCAAAATCAATTAATTTTTTTTATCAAATTTGATTAAGCCTGTATGTAGGTATCTGTCATGTCATATCCTTTTGAAAAAAAATTTTTTTTGTTACTGAATTAAACGGATTAGGATACTTTAGACGCAGGACCTTCAGACTAAAATATATCTGAAGGAATTTTCGAAAAGGATCCACGTTTTCCCCGACAAAATGGGAGAAGACGATCCTTGAATTTTTAGTTAATTATACTATAGCCACAACAACACTGCAGGCAAAACACTTGGCAACCACAGCTAGGTGTGGTGGGCATCGACATTAGATTAGATTAGATCGATACTCTTCAGACTAAAAGGACTAGGAATTTTCGAAAAGGATCCACGTTTTCCCCGACAAACTAAGACGATCCTTGAATTTTTAGTTAATTATACTATAGCCTATTTGCGTCTCTTTCGGAAACCATGAGGTCCTTGTGGAAAATATTTTATATTTATGATCCTTGAATCCTTCCGCTTCTTTTAAGCCATATTTTGTCAAAATCAATTAATTTTTTTTATCAAATTTGATTAAGCCTGTCATGTCATATCCTTTTGAAAAAAAATTTTTTTTGTTACTGAATTAAACGGATTAGGATACTTTAGACGCAGGACCTTCAGACTAAAATATATCTGAAGGAATTTTCGAAAAGGATCCACGTTTTCCCCGACAAAATGGGAGAAGACGATCCTTGAATTTTTAGTTAATTATACTATAGCCTATTTGCGTCTCTTTCGGAAACCATGAGGTCCTTGTGGAAAATATTTTATATTTATGATCCTTGAATCCTTCCGCTTCTTTTAAGCCATATTTTGTCAAAATCAATTAATTTTTTTTATCAAATTTGATTAAGCCTGTCATGTCATATCCTTTTGAAAAAAAATTTTTTTTGTTACTGAATTAAACGGATTAGGATACTTTAGACGCAGGACCTTCAGACTAAAATATATCTGAAGGAATTTTCGAAAAGGATCCACGTTTTCCCCGACAAAATGGGAGAAGACGATCCTTGAATTTTTAGTTAATTATACTATAGCCTATTTGCGTCTCTTTCGGAAACCATGAGGTCCTTGTGGAAAATATTTTATATTTATGATCCTTGAATCCTTCCGCTTCTTTTAAGCCATATTTTGTCAAAATCAATTAATTTTTTTTATCAAATTTGATTAAGCCTGTATGTAGGTATCTGTCATGTCATATCCTTTTGAAAAAAAATTTTTTTTGTTACTGAATTAAACGGATTAGGATACTTTAGACGCAGGACCTTCAGACTAAAATATATCTGAAGGAATTTTCGAAAAGGATCCACGTTTTCCCCGACAAAATGGGAGAAGACGATCCTTGAATTTTTAGTTAATTATACTATAGCCTATTTGCGTCTCTTTCGGAAACCATGAGGTCCTTGTGGAAAATATTTTATATTTATGATCCTTGAATCCTTCCGCTTCTTTTAAGCCATATTTTGTCAAAATCAATTAATTTTTTTTATCAAATTTGATTAAGCCTGTATGTAGGTATCTGTCATGTCATATCCTTTTGAAAAAAAATTTTTTTTGTTACTGAATTAAACGGATTAGGATACTTTAGACGCAGGACCTTCAGACTAAAATATATCTGAAGGAATTTTCGAAAAGGATCCACGTTTTCCCCGACAAAATGGGAGAAGACGATCCTTGAATTTTTAGTTAATTATACTATAGCCTATTTGCGTCTCTTTCGGAAACCATGAGGTCCTTGTGGAAAATATTTTATATTTATGATCCTTGAATCCTTCCGCTTCTTTTAAGCCATATTTTGTCAAAATCAATTAATTTTTTTTATCAAATTTGATTAAGCCTGTCATGTCATATCCTTTTGAAAAAAAATTTTTTTTGTTACTGAATTAAACGGATTAGGATACTTTAGACGCAGGACCTTCAGACTAAAATATATCTGAAGGAATTTTCGAAAAGGATCCACGTTTTCCCCGACAAAATGGGAGAAGACGATCCTTGAATTTTTAGTTAATTATACTATAGCCTATTTGCGTCTCTTTCGGAAACCATGAGGTCCTTGTGGAAAATATTTTATATTTATGATCCTTGAATCCTTCCGCTTCTTTTAAGCCATATTTTGTCAAAATCAATTAATTTTTTTTATCAAATTTGATTAAGCCTGTATGTAGGTATCTGTCATGTCATATCCTTTTGAAAAAAAATTTTTTTTGTTACTGAATTAAACGGATTAGGATACTTTAGACGCAGGACCTTCAGACTAAAATATATCTGAAGGAATTTTCGAAAAGGATCCACGTTTTCCCCGACAAAATGGGAGAAGACGATCCTTGAATTTTTAGTTAATTATACTATAGCCACAACAACACTGCAGGCAAAACACTTGGCAACCACAGCTAGGTGTGGTGGGCATCGACATTAGATTAGATTAGATCGATACTCTTCAGACTAAAAGGACTAGGAATTTTCGAAAAGGATCCACGTTTTCCCCGACAAACTAAGACGATCCTTGAATTTTTAGTTAATTATACTATAGCCTATTTGCGTCTCTTTCGGAAACCATGAGGTCCTTGTGGAAAATATTTTATATTTATGATCCTTGAATCCTTCCGCTTCTTTTAAGCCATATTTTGTCAAAATCAATTAATTTTTTTTATCAAATTTGATTAAGCCTGTCATGTCATATCCTTTTGAAAAAAAATTTTTTTTGTTACTGAATTAAACGGATTAGGATACTTTAGACGCAGGACCTTCAGACTAAAATATATCTGAAGGAATTTTCGAAAAGGATCCACGTTTTCCCCGACAAAATGGGAGAAGACGATCCTTGAATTTTTAGTTAATTATACTATAGCCTATTTGCGTCTCTTTCGGAAACCATGAGGTCCTTGTGGAAAATATTTTATATTTATGATCCTTGAATCCTTCCGCTTCTTTTAAGCCATATTTTGTCAAAATCAATTAATTTTTTTTATCAAATTTGATTAAGCCTGTCATGTCATATCCTTTTGAAAAAAAATTTTTTTTGTTACTGAATTAAACGGATTAGGATACTTTAGACGCAGGACCTTCAGACTAAAATATATCTGAAGGAATTTTCGAAAAGGATCCACGTTTTCCCCGACAAAATGGGAGAAGACGATCCTTGAATTTTTAGTTAATTATACTATAGCCTATTTGCGTCTCTTTCGGAAACCATGAGGTCCTTGTGGAAAATATTTTATATTTATGATCCTTGAATCCTTCCGCTTCTTTTAAGCCATATTTTGTCAAAATCAATTAATTTTTTTTATCAAATTTGATTAAGCCTGTATGTAGGTATCTGTCATGTCATATCCTTTTGAAAAAAAATTTTTTTTGTTACTGAATTAAACGGATTAGGATACTTTAGACGCAGGACCTTCAGACTAAAATATATCTGAAGGAATTTTCGAAAAGGATCCACGTTTTCCCCGACAAAATGGGAGAAGACGATCCTTGAATTTTTAGTTAATTATACTATAGCCACAACAACACTGCAGGCAAAACACTTGGCAACCACAGCTAGGTGTGGTGGGCATCGACATTAGATTAGATTAGATCGATACTCTTCAGACTAAAAGGACTAGGAATTTTCGAAAAGGATCCACGTTTTCCCCGACAAACTAAGACGATCCTTGAATTTTTAGTTAATTATACTATAGCCTATTTGCGTCTCTTTCGGAAACCATGAGGTCCTTGTGGAAAATATTTTATATTTATGATCCTTGAATCCTTCCGCTTCTTTTAAGCCATATTTTGTCAAAATCAATTAATTTTTTTTATCAAATTTGATTAAGCCTGTCATGTCATATCCTTTTGAAAAAAAATTTTTTTTGTTACTGAATTAAACGGATTAGGATACTTTAGACGCAGGACCTTCAGACTAAAATATATCTGAAGGAATTTTCGAAAAGGATCCACGTTTTCCCCGACAAAATGGGAGAAGACGATCCTTGAATTTTTAGTTAATTATACTATAGCCTATTTGCGTCTCTTTCGGAAACCATGAGGTCCTTGTGGAAAATATTTTATATTTATGATCCTTGAATCCTTCCGCTTCTTTTAAGCCATATTTTGTCAAAATCAATTAATTTTTTTTATCAAATTTGATTAAGCCTGTCATGTCATATCCTTTTGAAAAAAAATTTTTTTTGTTACTGAATTAAACGGATTAGGATACTTTAGACGCAGGACCTTCAGACTAAAATATATCTGAAGGAATTTTCGAAAAGGATCCACGTTTTCCCCGACAAAATGGGAGAAGACGATCCTTGAATTTTTAGTTAATTATACTATAGCCTATTTGCGTCTCTTTCGGAAACCATGAGGTCCTTGTGGAAAATATTTTATATTTATGATCCTTGAATCCTTCCGCTTCTTTTAAGCCATATTTTGTCAAAATCAATTAATTTTTTTTATCAAATTTGATTAAGCCTGTATGTAGGTATCTGTCATGTCATATCCTTTTGAAAAAAAATTTTTTTTGTTACTGAATTAAACGGATTAGGATACTTTAGACGCAGGACCTTCAGACTAAAATATATCTGAAGGAATTTTCGAAAAGGATCCACGTTTTCCCCGACAAAATGGGAGAAGACGATCCTTGAATTTTTAGTTAATTATACTATAGCCACAACAACACTGCAGGCAAAACACTTGGCAACCACAGCTAGGTGTGGTGGGCATCGACATTAGATTAGATTAGATCGATACTCTTCAGACTAAAAGGACTAGGAATTTTCGAAAAGGATCCACGTTTTCCCCGACAAACTAAGACGATCCTTGAATTTTTAGTTAATTATACTATAGCCTATTTGCGTCTCTTTCGGAAACCATGAGGTCCTTGTGGAAAATATTTTATATTTATGATCCTTGAATCCTTCCGCTTCTTTTAAGCCATATTTTGTCAAAATCAATTAATTTTTTTTATCAAATTTGATTAAGCCTGTCATGTCATATCCTTTTGAAAAAAAATTTTTTTTGTTACTGAATTAAACGGATTAGGATACTTTAGACGCAGGACCTTCAGACTAAAATATATCTGAAGGAATTTTCGAAAAGGATCCACGTTTTCCCCGACAAAATGGGAGAAGACGATCCTTGAATTTTTAGTTAATTATACTATAGCCTATTTGCGTCTCTTTCGGAAACCATGAGGTCCTTGTGGAAAATATTTTATATTTATGATCCTTGAATCCTTCCGCTTCTTTTAAGCCATATTTTGTCAAAATCAATTAATTTTTTTTATCAAATTTGATTAAGCCTGTCATGTCATATCCTTTTGAAAAAAAATTTTTTTTGTTACTGAATTAAACGGATTAGGATACTTTAGACGCAGGACCTTCAGACTAAAATATATCTGAAGGAATTTTCGAAAAGGATCCACGTTTTCCCCGACAAAATGGGAGAAGACGATCCTTGAATTTTTAGTTAATTATACTATAGCCTATTTGCGTCTCTTTCGGAAACCATGAGGTCCTTGTGGAAAATATTTTATATTTATGATCCTTGAATCCTTCCGCTTCTTTTAAGCCATATTTTGTCAAAATCAATTAATTTTTTTTATCAAATTTGATTAAGCCTGTCATGTCATATCCTTTTGAAAAAAAATTTTTTTTGTTACTGAATTAAACGGATTAGGATACTTTAGACGCAGGACCTTCAGACTAAAATATATCTGAAGGAATTTTCGAAAAGGATCCACGTTTTCCCCGACAAAATGGGAGAAGACGATCCTTGAATTTTTAGTTAATTATACTATAGCCTATTTGCGTCTCTTTCGGAAACCATGAGGTCCTTGTGGAAAATATTTTATATTTATGATCCTTGAATCCTTCCGCTTCTTTTAAGCCATATTTTGTCAAAATCAATTAATTTTTTTTATCAAATTTGATTAAGCCTGTCATGTCATATCCTTTTGAAAAAAAATTTTTTTTGTTACTGAATTAAACGGATTAGGATACTTTAGACGCAGGACCTTCAGACTAAAATATATCTGAAGGAATTTTCGAAAAGGATCCACGTTTTCCCCGACAAAATGGGAGAAGACGATCCTTGAATTTTTAGTTAATTATACTATAGCCTATTTGCGTCTCTTTCGGAAACCATGAGGTCCTTGTGGAAAATATTTTATATTTATGATCCTTGAATCCTTCCGCTTCTTTTAAGCCATATTTTGTCAAAATCAATTAATTTTTTTTATCAAATTTGATTAAGCCTGTATGTAGGTATCTGTCATGTCATATCCTTTTGAAAAAAAATTTTTTTTGTTACTGAATTAAACGGATTAGGATACTTTAGACGCAGGACCTTCAGACTAAAATATATCTGAAGGAATTTTCGAAAAGGATCCACGTTTTCCCCGACAAAATGGGAGAAGACGATCCTTGAATTTTTAGTTAATTATACTATAGCCACAACAACACTGCAGGCAAAACACTTGGCAACCACAGCTAGGTGTGGTGGGCATCGACATTAGATTAGATTAGATCGATACTCTTCAGACTAAAAGGACTAGGAATTTTCGAAAAGGATCCACGTTTTCCCCGACAAACTAAGACGATCCTTGAATTTTTAGTTAATTATACTATAGCCTATTTGCGTCTCTTTCGGAAACCATGAGGTCCTTGTGGAAAATATTTTATATTTATGATCCTTGAATCCTTCCGCTTCTTTTAAGCCATATTTTGTCAAAATCAATTAATTTTTTTTATCAAATTTGATTAAGCCTGTCATGTCATATCCTTTTGAAAAAAAATTTTTTTTGTTACTGAATTAAACGGATTAGGATACTTTAGACGCAGGACCTTCAGACTAAAATATATCTGAAGGAATTTTCGAAAAGGATCCACGTTTTCCCCGACAAAATGGGAGAAGACGATCCTTGAATTTTTAGTTAATTATACTATAGCCTATTTGCGTCTCTTTCGGAAACCATGAGGTCCTTGTGGAAAATATTTTATATTTATGATCCTTGAATCCTTCCGCTTCTTTTAAGCCATATTTTGTCAAAATCAATTAATTTTTTTTATCAAATTTGATTAAGCCTGTCATGTCATATCCTTTTGAAAAAAAATTTTTTTTGTTACTGAATTAAACGGATTAGGATACTTTAGACGCAGGACCTTCAGACTAAAATATATCTGAAGGAATTTTCGAAAAGGATCCACGTTTTCCCCGACAAAATGGGAGAAGACGATCCTTGAATTTTTAGTTAATTATACTATAGCCTATTTGCGTCTCTTTCGGAAACCATGAGGTCCTTGTGGAAAATATTTTATATTTATGATCCTTGAATCCTTCCGCTTCTTTTAAGCCATATTTTGTCAAAATCAATTAATTTTTTTTATCAAATTTGATTAAGCCTGTCATGTCATATCCTTTTGAAAAAAAATTTTTTTTGTTACTGAATTAAACGGATTAGGATACTTTAGACGCAGGACCTTCAGACTAAAATATATCTGAAGGAATTTTCGAAAAGGATCCACGTTTTCCCCGACAAAATGGGAGAAGACGATCCTTGAATTTTTAGTTAATTATACTATAGCCTATTTGCGTCTCTTTCGGAAACCATGAGGTCCTTGTGGAAAATATTTTATATTTATGATCCTTGAATCCTTCCGCTTCTTTTAAGCCATATTTTGTCAAAATCAATTAATTTTTTTTATCAAATTTGATTAAGCCTGTCATGTCATATCCTTTTGAAAAAAAATTTTTTTTGTTACTGAATTAAACGGATTAGGATACTTTAGACGCAGGACCTTCAGACTAAAATATATCTGAAGGAATTTTCGAAAAGGATCCACGTTTTCCCCGACAAAATGGGAGAAGACGATCCTTGAATTTTTAGTTAATTATACTATAGCCTATTTGCGTCTCTTTCGGAAACCATGAGGTCCTTGTGGAAAATATTTTATATTTATGATCCTTGAATCCTTCCGCTTCTTTTAAGCCATATTTTGTCAAAATCAATTAATTTTTTTTATCAAATTTGATTAAGCCTGTATGTAGGTATCTGTCATGTCATATCCTTTTGAAAAAAAATTTTTTTTGTTACTGAATTAAACGGATTAGGATACTTTAGACGCAGGACCTTCAGACTAAAATATATCTGAAGGAATTTTCGAAAAGGATCCACGTTTTCCCCGACAAAATGGGAGAAGACGATCCTTGAATTTTTAGTTAATTATACTATAGCCACAACAACACTGCAGGCAAAACACTTGGCAACCACAGCTAGGTGTGGTGGGCATCGACATTAGATTAGATTAGATCGATACTCTTCAGACTAAAAGGACTAGGAATTTTCGAAAAGGATCCACGTTTTCCCCGACAAACTAAGACGATCCTTGAATTTTTAGTTAATTATACTATAGCCTATTTGCGTCTCTTTCGGAAACCATGAGGTCCTTGTGGAAAATATTTTATATTTATGATCCTTGAATCCTTCCGCTTCTTTTAAGCCATATTTTGTCAAAATCAATTAATTTTTTTTATCAAATTTGATTAAGCCTGTCATGTCATATCCTTTTGAAAAAAAATTTTTTTTGTTACTGAATTAAACGGATTAGGATACTTTAGACGCAGGACCTTCAGACTAAAATATATCTGAAGGAATTTTCGAAAAGGATCCACGTTTTCCCCGACAAAATGGGAGAAGACGATCCTTGAATTTTTAGTTAATTATACTATAGCCTATTTGCGTCTCTTTCGGAAACCATGAGGTCCTTGTGGAAAATATTTTATATTTATGATCCTTGAATCCTTCCGCTTCTTTTAAGCCATATTTTGTCAAAATCAATTAATTTTTTTTATCAAATTTGATTAAGCCTGTCATGTCATATCCTTTTGAAAAAAAATTTTTTTTGTTACTGAATTAAACGGATTAGGATACTTTAGACGCAGGACCTTCAGACTAAAATATATCTGAAGGAATTTTCGAAAAGGATCCACGTGTTTCCCCGACAAAATGAGAAGACGATCCTTGAATTTTAGTTAATTATACTATAGCCTATTTGCGTCTCTTTCGGAAACCATGAGGTCCTTGTGGAAAATATTTTATATTTATGATCCTTGAATCCTTCCGCTTCTTTTAAGCCATATTTTGTCAAAATCAATTAATTTTTTTTATCAAATTTGATTAAAGCCTGTCATGTCATATCCTTTTGAAAAAAAATTTTTTTGTTACTGAATTAAAACGGATTAGGATACTTTAGACGCAGGACCTTCAGACTAAAATATATCTGAAGGAATTTTCGAAAAGGATCCACGTTTTCCCCGACAAAATGGGAGAAGACGATCCTTGAATTTTTAGTTAATTATACTATAGCCTATTTGCGTCTCTTTCGGAAACCATGAGGTCCTTGTGGAAAATATTTTATATTTATGATCCTTGAATCCTTCCGCTTCTTTTAAGCCATATTTTGTCAAAATCAATTAATTTTTTTTATCAAATTTGATTAAGCCTGTCATGTCATAATCCTTTTGAAAAAAAATTTTTTTTGTTACTGAATTAAACGGATTAGGATACTTTAGGACGCAGGACCTTCAGACTAAAATATATCTGAAGGAATTTTCGAAAAGGATCCACGTTTTCCCCGACAAAATGGGAGAGACGATCCTTGAATTTTTAGTTAATTATACTATAGCCTATTTGCGTCTCTTTCGGAAACCATGAGGTCCTTGTGGAAAATATTTTATATTTATGATCCTTGAATCCTTCCGCTTCTTTTAAGCCATATTTTGTCAAAATCAATTAATTTTTTTTATCAAATTTGATTAAGCCTGTATGTAGGTATCTGTCATGTCATATCCTTTTGAAAAAAAATTTTTTTTGTTACTGAATTAAACGGATTAGGATACTTTAGACGCAGGACCTTCAGACTAAAATATATCTGAAGGAATTTTCGAAAAGGATCCACGTTTTCCCCGACAAAATGGGAGAAGACGATCCTTGAATTTTTAGTTAATTATACTATAGCCACAACAACACTGCAGGCAAAACACTTGGCAACCACAGCTAGGTGTGGTGGGCATCGACATTAGATTAGATTAGATCGATACTCTTCAGACTAAAAGGACTAGGAATTTTCGAAAAGGATCCACGTTTTCCCCGACAAACTAAGACGATCCTTGAATTTTTAGTTAATTATACTATAGCCTATTTGCGTCTCTTTCGGAAACCATGAGGTCCTTGTGGAAAATATTTTATATTTATGATCCTTGAATCCTTCCGCTTCTTTTAAGCCATATTTTGTCAAAATCAATTAATTTTTTTTATCAAATTTGATTAAGCCTGTCATGTCATATCCTTTTGAAAAAAAATTTTTTTTGTTACTGAATTAAACGGATTAGGATACTTTAGACGCAGGACCTTCAGACTAAAATATATCTGAAGGAATTTTCGAAAAGGATCCACGTTTTCCCCGACAAAATGGGAGAAGACGATCCTTGAATTTTTAGTTAATTATACTATAGCCTATTTGCGTCTCTTTCGGAAACCATGAGGTCCTTGTGGAAAATATTTTATATTTATGATCCTTGAATCCTTCCGCTTCTTTTAAGCCATATTTTGTCAAAATCAATTAATTTTTTTTATCAAATTTGATTAAGCCTGTCATGTCATATCCTTTTGAAAAAAAATTTTTTTTGTTACTGAATTAAACGGATTAGGATACTTTAGACGCAGGACCTTCAGACTAAAATATATCTGAAGGAATTTTCGAAAAGGATCCACGTTTTCCCCGACAAAATGGGAGAAGACGATCCTTGAATTTTTAGTTAATTATACTATAGCCTATTTGCGTCTCTTTCGGAAACCATGAGGTCCTTGTGGAAAATATTTTATATTTATGATCCTTGAATCCTTCCGCTTCTTTTAAGCCATATTTTGTCAAAATCAATTAATTTTTTTTATCAAATTTGATTAAGCCTGTCATGTCATATCCTTTTGAAAAAAAATTTTTTTTGTTACTGAATTAAACGGATTAGGATACTTTAGACGCAGGACCTTCAGACTAAAATATATCTGAAGGAATTTTCGAAAAGGATCCACGTTTTCCCCGACAAAATGGGAGAAGACGATCCTTGAATTTTTAGTTAATTATACTATAGCCTATTTGCGTCTCTTTCGGAAACCATGAGGTCCTTGTGGAAAATATTTTATATTTATGATCCTTGAATCCTTCCGCTTCTTTTAAGCCATATTTTGTCAAAATCAATTAATTTTTTTTATCAAATTTGATTAAGCCTGTATGTAGGTATCTGTCATGTCATATCCTTTTGAAAAAAAATTTTTTTTGTTACTGAATTAAACGGATTAGGATACTTTAGACGCAGGACCTTCAGACTAAAATATATCTGAAGGAATTTTCGAAAAGGATCCACGTTTTCCCCGACAAAATGGGAGAAGACGATCCTTGAATTTTTAGTTAATTATACTATAGCCACAACAACACTGCAGGCAAAACACTTGGCAACCACAGCTAGGTGTGGTGGGCATCGACATTAGATTAGATTAGATCGATACTCTTCAGACTAAAAGGACTAGGAATTTTCGAAAAGGATCCACGTTTTCCCCGACAAACTAAGACGATCCTTGAATTTTTAGTTAATTATACTATAGCCTATTTGCGTCTCTTTCGGAAACCATGAGGTCCTTGTGGAAAATATTTTATATTTATGATCCTTGAATCCTTCCGCTTCTTTTAAGCCATATTTTGTCAAAATCAATTAATTTTTTTTATCAAATTTGATTAAGCCTGTCATGTCATATCCTTTTGAAAAAAAATTTTTTTTGTTACTGAATTAAACGGATTAGGATACTTTAGACGCAGGACCTTCAGACTAAAATATATCTGAAGGAATTTTCGAAAAGGATCCACGTTTTCCCCGACAAAATGGGAGAAGACGATCCTTGAATTTTTAGTTAATTATACTATAGCCTATTTGCGTCTCTTTCGGAAACCATGAGGTCCTTGTGGAAAATATTTTATATTTATGATCCTTGAATCCTTCCGCTTCTTTTAAGCCATATTTTGTCAAAATCAATTAATTTTTTTTATCAAATTTGATTAAGCCTGTCATGTCATATCCTTTTGAAAAAAAATTTTTTTTGTTACTGAATTAAACGGATTAGGATACTTTAGACGCAGGACCTTCAGACTAAAATATATCTGAAGGAATTTTCGAAAAGGATCCACGTTTTCCCCGACAAAATGGGAGAAGACGATCCTTGAATTTTTAGTTAATTATACTATAGCCTATTTGCGTCTCTTTCGGAAACCATGAGGTCCTTGTGGAAAATATTTTATATTTATGATCCTTGAATCCTTCCGCTTCTTTTAAGCCATATTTTGTCAAAATCAATTAATTTTTTTTATCAAATTTGATTAAGCCTGTCATGTCATATCCTTTTGAAAAAAAATTTTTTTTGTTACTGAATTAAACGGATTAGGATACTTTAGACGCAGGACCTTCAGACTAAAATATATCTGAAGGAATTTTCGAAAAGGATCCACGTTTTCCCCGACAAAATGGGAGAAGACGATCCTTGAATTTTTAGTTAATTATACTATAGCCTATTTGCGTCTCTTTCGGAAACCATGAGGTCCTTGTGGAAAATATTTTATATTTATGATCCTTGAATCCTTCCGCTTCTTTTAAGCCATATTTTGTCAAAATCAATTAATTTTTTTTATCAAATTTGATTAAGCCTGTCATGTCATATCCTTTTGAAAAAAAATTTTTTTTGTTACTGAATTAAACGGATTAGGATACTTTAGACGCAGGACCTTCAGACTAAAATATATCTGAAGGAATTTTCGAAAAGGATCCACGTTTTCCCCGACAAAATGGGAGAAGACGATCCTTGAATTTTTAGTTAATTATACTATAGCCTATTTGCGTCTCTTTCGGAAACCATGAGGTCCTTGTGGAAAATATTTTATATTTATGATCCTTGAATCCTTCCGCTTCTTTTAAGCCATATTTTGTCAAAATCAATTAATTTTTTTTATCAAATTTGATTAAGCCTGTATGTAGGTATCTGTCATGTCATATCCTTTTGAAAAAAAATTTTTTTTGTTACTGAATTAAACGGATTAGGATACTTTAGACGCAGGACCTTCAGACTAAAATATATCTGAAGGAATTTTCGAAAAGGATCCACGTTTTCCCCGACAAAATGGGAGAAGACGATCCTTGAATTTTTAGTTAATTATACTATAGCCACAACAACACTGCAGGCAAAACACTTGGCAACCACAGCTAGGTGTGGTGGGCATCGACATTAGATTAGATTAGATCGATACTCTTCAGACTAAAAGGACTAGGAATTTTCGAAAAGGATCCACGTTTTCCCCGACAAACTAAGACGATCCTTGAATTTTTAGTTAATTATACTATAGCCTATTTGCGTCTCTTTCGGAAACCATGAGGTCCTTGTGGAAAATATTTTATATTTATGATCCTTGAATCCTTCCGCTTCTTTTAAGCCATATTTTGTCAAAATCAATTAATTTTTTTTATCAAATTTGATTAAGCCTGTCATGTCATATCCTTTTGAAAAAAAATTTTTTTTGTTACTGAATTAAACGGATTAGGATACTTTAGACGCAGGACCTTCAGACTAAAATATATCTGAAGGAATTTTCGAAAAGGATCCACGTTTTCCCCGACAAAATGGGAGAAGACGATCCTTGAATTTTTAGTTAATTATACTATAGCCTATTTGCGTCTCTTTCGGAAACCATGAGGTCCTTGTGGAAAATATTTTATATTTATGATCCTTGAATCCTTCCGCTTCTTTTAAGCCATATTTTGTCAAAATCAATTAATTTTTTTTATCAAATTTGATTAAGCCTGTCATGTCATATCCTTTTGAAAAAAAATTTTTTTTGTTACTGAATTAAACGGATTAGGATACTTTAGACGCAGGACCTTCAGACTAAAATATATCTGAAGGAATTTTCGAAAAGGATCCACGTTTTCCCCGACAAAATGGGAGAAGACGATCCTTGAATTTTTAGTTAATTATACTATAGCCTATTTGCGTCTCTTTCGGAAACCATGAGGTCCTTGTGGAAAATATTTTATATTTATGATCCTTGAATCCTTCCGCTTCTTTTAAGCCATATTTTGTCAAAATCAATTAATTTTTTTTATCAAATTTGATTAAGCCTGTCATGTCATATCCTTTTGAAAAAAAATTTTTTTTGTTACTGAATTAAACGGATTAGGATACTTTAGACGCAGGACCTTCAGACTAAAATATATCTGAAGGAATTTTCGAAAAGGATCCACGTTTTCCCCGACAAAATGGGAGAAGACGATCCTTGAATTTTTAGTTAATTATACTATAGCCTATTTGCGTCTCTTTCGGAAACCATGAGGTCCTTGTGGAAAATATTTTATATTTATGATCCTTGAATCCTTCCGCTTCTTTTAAGCCATATTTTGTCAAAATCAATTAATTTTTTTTATCAAATTTGATTAAGCCTGTCATGTCATATCCTTTTGAAAAAAAATTTTTTTTGTTACTGAATTAAACGGATTAGGATACTTTAGACGCAGGACCTTCAGACTAAAATATATCTGAAGGAATTTTCGAAAAGGATCCACGTTTTCCCCGACAAAATGGGAGAAGACGATCCTTGAATTTTTAGTTAATTATACTATAGCCTATTTGCGTCTCTTTCGGAAACCATGAGGTCCTTGTGGAAAATATTTTATATTTATGATCCTTGAATCCTTCCGCTTCTTTTAAGCCATATTTTGTCAAAATCAATTAATTTTTTTTATCAAATTTGATTAAGCCTGTATGTAGGTATCTGTCATGTCATATCCTTTTGAAAAAAAATTTTTTTTGTTACTGAATTAAACGGATTAGGATACTTTAGACGCAGGACCTTCAGACTAAAATATATCTGAAGGAATTTTCGAAAAGGATCCACGTTTTCCCCGACAAAATGGGAGAAGACGATCCTTGAATTTTTAGTTAATTATACTATAGCCACAACAACACTGCAGGCAAAACACTTGGCAACCACAGCTAGGTGTGGTGGGCATCGACATTAGATTAGATTAGATCGATACTCTTCAGACTAAAAGGACTAGGAATTTTCGAAAAGGATCCACGTTTTCCCCGACAAACTAAGACGATCCTTGAATTTTTAGTTAATTATACTATAGCCTATTTGCGTCTCTTTCGGAAACCATGAGGTCCTTGTGGAAAATATTTTATATTTATGATCCTTGAATCCTTCCGCTTCTTTTAAGCCATATTTTGTCAAAATCAATTAATTTTTTTTATCAAATTTGATTAAGCCTGTCATGTCATATCCTTTTGAAAAAAAATTTTTTTTGTTACTGAATTAAACGGATTAGGATACTTTAGACGCAGGACCTTCAGACTAAAATATATCTGAAGGAATTTTCGAAAAGGATCCACGTTTTCCCCGACAAAATGGGAGAAGACGATCCTTGAATTTTTAGTTAATTATACTATAGCCTATTTGCGTCTCTTTCGGAAACCATGAGGTCCTTGTGGAAAATATTTTATATTTATGATCCTTGAATCCTTCCGCTTCTTTTAAGCCATATTTTGTCAAAATCAATTAATTTTTTTTATCAAATTTGATTAAGCCTGTCATGTCATATCCTTTTGAAAAAAAATTTTTTTTGTTACTGAATTAAACGGATTAGGATACTTTAGACGCAGGACCTTCAGACTAAAATATATCTGAAGGAATTTTCGAAAAGGATCCACGTTTTCCCCGACAAAATGGGAGAAGACGATCCTTGAATTTTTAGTTAATTATACTATAGCCTATTTGCGTCTCTTTCGGAAACCATGAGGTCCTTGTGGAAAATATTTTATATTTATGATCCTTGAATCCTTCCGCTTCTTTTAAGCCATATTTTGTCAAAATCAATTAATTTTTTTTATCAAATTTGATTAAGCCTGTCATGTCATATCCTTTTGAAAAAAAATTTTTTTTGTTACTGAATTAAACGGATTAGGATACTTTAGACGCAGGACCTTCAGACTAAAATATATCTGAAGGAATTTTCGAAAAGGATCCACGTTTTCCCCGACAAAATGGGAGAAGACGATCCTTGAATTTTTAGTTAATTATACTATAGCCTATTTGCGTCTCTTTCGGAAACCATGAGGTCCTTGTGGAAAATATTTTATATTTATGATCCTTGAATCCTTCCGCTTCTTTTAAGCCATATTTTGTCAAAATCAATTAATTTTTTTTATCAAATTTGATTAAGCCTGTCATGTCATATCCTTTTGAAAAAAAATTTTTTTTGTTACTGAATTAAACGGATTAGGATACTTTAGACGCAGGACCTTCAGACTAAAATATATCTGAAGGAATTTTCGAAAAGGATCCACGTTTTCCCCGACAAAATGGGAGAAGACGATCCTTGAATTTTTAGTTAATTATACTATAGCCTATTTGCGTCTCTTTCGGAAACCATGAGGTCCTTGTGGAAAATATTTTATATTTATGATCCTTGAATCCTTCCGCTTCTTTTAAGCCATATTTTGTCAAAATCAATTAATTTTTTTTATCAAATTTGATTAAGCCTGTATGTAGGTATCTGTCATGTCATATCCTTTTGAAAAAAAATTTTTTTTGTTACTGAATTAAACGGATTAGGATACTTTAGACGCAGGACCTTCAGACTAAAATATATCTGAAGGAATTTTCGAAAAGGATCCACGTTTTCCCCGACAAAATGGGAGAAGACGATCCTTGAATTTTTAGTTAATTATACTATAGCCACAACAACACTGCAGGCAAAACACTTGGCAACCACAGCTAGGTGTGGTGGGCATCGACATTAGATTAGATTAGATCGATACTCTTCAGACTAAAAGGACTAGGAATTTTCGAAAAGGATCCACGTTTTCCCCGACAAACTAAGACGATCCTTGAATTTTTAGTTAATTATACTATAGCCTATTTGCGTCTCTTTCGGAAACCATGAGGTCCTTGTGGAAAATATTTTATATTTATGATCCTTGAATCCTTCCGCTTCTTTTAAGCCATATTTTGTCAAAATCAATTAATTTTTTTTATCAAATTTGATTAAGCCTGTCATGTCATATCCTTTTGAAAAAAAATTTTTTTTGTTACTGAATTAAACGGATTAGGATACTTTAGACGCAGGACCTTCAGACTAAAATATATCTGAAGGAATTTTCGAAAAGGATCCACGTTTTCCCCGACAAAATGGGAGAAGACGATCCTTGAATTTTTAGTTAATTATACTATAGCCTATTTGCGTCTCTTTCGGAAACCATGAGGTCCTTGTGGAAAATATTTTATATTTATGATCCTTGAATCCTTCCGCTTCTTTTAAGCCATATTTTGTCAAAATCAATTAATTTTTTTTATCAAATTTGATTAAGCCTGTCATGTCATATCCTTTTGAAAAAAAATTTTTTTTGTTACTGAATTAAACGGATTAGGATACTTTAGACGCAGGACCTTCAGACTAAAATATATCTGAAGGAATTTTCGAAAAGGATCCACGTTTTCCCCGACAAAATGGGAGAAGACGATCCTTGAATTTTTAGTTAATTATACTATAGCCTATTTGCGTCTCTTTCGGAAACCATGAGGTCCTTGTGGAAAATATTTTATATTTATGATCCTTGAATCCTTCCGCTTCTTTTAAGCCATATTTTGTCAAAATCAATTAATTTTTTTTATCAAATTTGATTAAGCCTGTCATGTCATATCCTTTTGAAAAAAAATTTTTTTTGTTACTGAATTAAACGGATTAGGATACTTTAGACGCAGGACCTTCAGACTAAAATATATCTGAAGGAATTTTCGAAAAGGATCCACGTTTTCCCCGACAAAATGGGAGAAGACGATCCTTGAATTTTTAGTTAATTATACTATAGCCTATTTGCGTCTCTTTCGGAAACCATGAGGTCCTTGTGGAAAATATTTTATATTTATGATCCTTGAATCCTTCCGCTTCTTTTAAGCCATATTTTGTCAAAATCAATTAATTTTTTTTATCAAATTTGATTAAGCCTGTCATGTCATATCCTTTTGAAAAAAAATTTTTTTTGTTACTGAATTAAACGGATTAGGATACTTTAGACGCAGGACCTTCAGACTAAAATATATCTGAAGGAATTTTCGAAAAGGATCCACGTTTTCCCCGACAAAATGGGAGAAGACGATCCTTGAATTTTTAGTTAATTATACTATAGCCTATTTGCGTCTCTTTCGGAAACCATGAGGTCCTTGTGGAAAATATTTTATATTTATGATCCTTGAATCCTTCCGCTTCTTTTAAGCCATATTTTGTCAAAATCAATTAATTTTTTTTATCAAATTTGATTAAGCCTGTATGTAGGTATCTGTCATGTCATATCCTTTTGAAAAAAAATTTTTTTTGTTACTGAATTAAACGGATTAGGATACTTTAGACGCAGGACCTTCAGACTAAAATATATCTGAAGGAATTTTCGAAAAGGATCCACGTTTTCCCCGACAAAATGGGAGAAGACGATCCTTGAATTTTTAGTTAATTATACTATAGCCACAACAACACTGCAGGCAAAACACTTGGCAACCACAGCTAGGTGTGGTGGGCATCGACATTAGATTAGATTAGATCGATACTCTTCAGACTAAAAGGACTAGGAATTTTCGAAAAGGATCCACGTTTTCCCCGACAAACTAAGACGATCCTTGAATTTTTAGTTAATTATACTATAGCCTATTTGCGTCTCTTTCGGAAACCATGAGGTCCTTGTGGAAAATATTTTATATTTATGATCCTTGAATCCTTCCGCTTCTTTTAAGCCATATTTTGTCAAAATCAATTAATTTTTTTTATCAAATTTGATTAAGCCTGTCATGTCATATCCTTTTGAAAAAAAATTTTTTTTGTTACTGAATTAAACGGATTAGGATACTTTAGACGCAGGACCTTCAGACTAAAATATATCTGAAGGAATTTTCGAAAAGGATCCACGTTTTCCCCGACAAAATGGGAGAAGACGATCCTTGAATTTTTAGTTAATTATACTATAGCCTATTTGCGTCTCTTTCGGAAACCATGAGGTCCTTGTGGAAAATATTTTATATTTATGATCTGAGGTAAACATTTATAGGTGGGAATTAAGGGCGGCAAAAATCCCACAACAACACTGCAGGCAAAACACTTGGCAACCACAGCTAGGTGTGGTGGGCATCGACATTAGATTAGATTAGATCGATACTCTTCAGACTAAAAGGACTAGGAATTTTCGAAAAGGATCCACGTTTTCCCCGACAAACTAAGACGATCCTTGAATTTTTAGTTAATTATACTATAGCCTATTTGCGTCTCTTTCGGAAACCATGAGGTCCTTGTGGAAAATATTTTATATTTATGATCCTTGAATCCTTCCGCTTCTTTTAAGCCATATTTTGTCAAAATCAATTAATTTTTTTTATCAAATTTGATTAAGCCTGTCATGTCATATCCTTTTGAAAAAAAATTTTTTTTGTTACTGAATTAAACGGATTAGGATACTTTAGACGCAGGACCTTCAGACTAAAATATATCTGAAGGAATTTTCGAAAAGGATCCACGTTTTCCCCGACAAAATGGGAGAAGACGATCCTTGAATTTTTAGTTAATTATACTATAGCCTATTTGCGTCTCTTTCGGAAACCATGAGGTCCTTGTGGAAAATATTTTATATTTATGATCCTTGAATCCTTCCGCTTCTTTTAAGCCATATTTTGTCAAAATCAATTAATTTTTTTTATCAAATTTGATTAAGCCTGTCATGTCATATCCTTTTGAAAAAAAATTTTTTTTGTTACTGAATTAAACGGATTAGGATACTTTAGACGCAGGACCTTCAGACTAAAATATATCTGAAGGAATTTTCGAAAAGGATCCACGTTTTCCCCGACAAAATGGGAGAAGACGATCCTTGAATTTTTAGTTAATTATACTATAGCCTATTTGCGTCTCTTTCGGAAACCATGAGGTCCTTGTGGAAAATATTTTATATTTATGATCCTTGAATCCTTCCGCTTCTTTTAAGCCATATTTTGTCAAAATCAATTAATTTTTTTTATCAAATTTGATTAAGCCTGTATGTAGGTATCTGTCATGTCATATCCTTTTGAAAAAAAATTTTTTTTGTTACTGAATTAAACGGATTAGGATACTTTAGACGCAGGACCTTCAGACTAAAATATATCTGAAGGAATTTTCGAAAAGGATCCACGTTTTCCCCGACAAAATGGGAGAAGACGATCCTTGAATTTTTAGTTAATTATACTATAGCCACAACAACACTGCAGGCAAAACACTTGGCAACCACAGCTAGGTGTGGTGGGCATCGACATTAGATTAGATTAGATCGATACTCTTCAGACTAAAAGGACTAGGAATTTTCGAAAAGGATCCACGTTTTCCCCGACAAACTAAGACGATCCTTGAATTTTTAGTTAATTATACTATAGCCTATTTGCGTCTCTTTCGGAAACCATGAGGTCCTTGTGGAAAATATTTTATATTTATGATCCTTGAATCCTTCCGCTTCTTTTAAGCCATATTTTGTCAAAATCAATTAATTTTTTTTATCAAATTTGATTAAGCCTGTCATGTCATATCCTTTTGAAAAAAAATTTTTTTTGTTACTGAATTAAACGGATTAGGATACTTTAGACGCAGGACCTTCAGACTAAAATATTATCTGAAGGAATTTTCGAAAAGGATCCACGTTTTCCCCGACAAAATGGGAGAAGACGATCCTTGAATTTTTAGTTAATTATACTATAGCCTATTTGCGTCTCTTTCGGAAACCATGAGGTCCTTGTGGAAAATATTTTATATTTATGATCCTTGAATCCTTCCGCTTCTTTTAAGCCATATTTTGTCAAAATCAATTAATTTTTTTTATCAAATTTGATTAAGCCTGTCATGTCATATCCTTTTGAAAAAAAATTTTTTTTGTTACTGAATTAAACGGATTAGGATACTTTAGACGCAGGACCTTCAGACTAAAATATATCTGAAGGAATTTTCGAAAAGGATCCACGTTTCCCCGACAAAATGGGAGAAGACGATCCTTGAATTTTTAGTTAATTATACTATAGCCTATTTGCGTCTCTTTCGGAAACCATGAGGTCCTTGTGGAAAATATTTTATATTTATGATCCTTGAATCCTTCCGCTTCTTTTAAGCCATATTTTGTCAAAATCAATTAATTTTTTTTATCAAATTTGATTAAGCCTGTATGTAGGTATCTGTCATGTCATATCCTTTTGAAAAAAAATTTTTTTTGTTACTGAATTAAACGGATTAGGATACTTTAGACGCAGGACCTTCAGACTAAAATATATCTGAAGGAATTTTCGAAAAGGATCCACGTTTTCCCCGACAAAATGGGAGAAGACGATCCTTGAATTTTTAGTTAATTATACTATAGCCTATTTGCGTCTCTTTCGGAAACCATGAGGTCCTTGTGGAAAATATTTTATATTTATGATCCTTGAATCCTTCCGCTTCTTTTAAGCCATATTTTGTCAAAATCAATTAATTTTTTTTATCAAATTTGATTAAGCCTGTATGTAGGTATCTGTCATGTCATATCCTTTTGAAAAAAAATTTTTTTTGTTACTGAATTAAACGGATTAGGATACTTTAGACGCAGGACCTTCAGACTAAAATATATCTGAAGGAATTTTCGAAAAGGATCCACGTTTTCCCCGACAAAATGGGAGAAGACGATCCTTGAATTTTTAGTTAATTATACTATAGCCTATTTGCGTCTCTTTCGGAAACCATGAGGTCCTTGTGGAAAATATTTTATATTTATGATCCTTGAATCCTTCCGCTTCTTTTAAGCCATATTTTGTCAAAATCAATTAATTTTTTTTATCAAATTTGATTAAGCCTGTCATGTCATATCCTTTTGAAAAAAAATTTTTTTTGTTACTGAATTAAACGGATTAGGATACTTTAGACGCAGGACCTTCAGACTAAAATATATCTGAAGGAATTTTCGAAAAGGATCCACGTTTTCCCCGACAAAATGGGAGAAGACGATCCTTGAATTTTTAGTTAATTATACTATAGCCTATTTGCGTCTCTTTCGGAAACCATGAGGTCCTTGTGGAAAATATTTTATATTTATGATCCTTGAATCCTTCCGCTTCTTTTAAGCCATATTTTGTCAAAATCAATTAATTTTTTTTATCAAATTTGATTAAGCCTGTATGTAGGTATCTGTCATGTCATATCCTTTTGAAAAAAAATTTTTTTTGTTACTGAATTAAACGGATTAGGATACTTTAGACGCAGGACCTTCAGACTAAAATATATCTGAAGGAATTTTCGAAAAGGATCCACGTTTTCCCCGACAAAATGGGAGAAGACGATCCTTGAATTTTTAGTTAATTATACTATAGCCACAACAACACTGCAGGCAAAACACTTGGCAACCACAGCTAGGTGTGGTGGGCATCGACATTAGATTAGATTAGATCGATACTCTTCAGACTAAAAGGACTAGGAATTTTCGAAAAGGATCCACGTTTTCCCCGACAAACTAAGACGATCCTTGAATTTTTAGTTAATTATACTATAGCCTATTTGCGTCTCTTTCGGAAACCATGAGGTCCTTGTGGAAAATATTTTATATTTATGATCCTTGAATCCTTCCGCTTCTTTTAAGCCATATTTTGTCAAAATCAATTAATTTTTTTTATCAAATTTGATTAAGCCTGTCATGTCATATCCTTTTGAAAAAAAATTTTTTTTGTTACTGAATTAAACGGATTAGGATACTTTAGACGCAGGACCTTCAGACTAAAATATATCTGAAGGAATTTTCGAAAAGGATCCACGTTTTCCCCGACAAAATGGGAGAAGACGATCCTTGAATTTTTAGTTAATTATACTATAGCCTATTTGCGTCTCTTTCGGAAACCATGAGGTCCTTGTGGAAAATATTTTATATTTATGATCCTTGAATCCTTCCGCTTCTTTTAAGCCATATTTTGTCAAAATCAATTAATTTTTTTTATCAAATTTGATTAAGCCTGTCATGTCATATCCTTTTGAAAAAAAATTTTTTTTGTTACTGAATTAAACGGATTAGGATACTTTAGACGCAGGACCTTCAGACTAAAATATATCTGAAGGAATTTTCGAAAAGGATCCACGTTTTCCCCGACAAAATGGGAGAAGACGATCCTTGAATTTTTAGTTAATTATACTATAGCCTATTTGCGTCTCTTTCGGAAACCATGAGGTCCTTGTGGAAAATATTTTATATTTATGATCCTTGAATCCTTCCGCTTCTTTTAAGCCATATTTTGTCAAAATCAATTAATTTTTTTTATCAAATTTGATTAAGCCTGTCATGTCATATCCTTTTGAAAAAAAATTTTTTTTGTTACTGAATTAAACGGATTAGGATACTTTAGACGCAGGACCTTCAGACTAAAATATATCTGAAGGAATTTTCGAAAAGGATCCACGTTTTCCCCGACAAAATGGGAGAAGACGATCCTTGAATTTTTAGTTAATTATACTATAGCCACAACAACACTGCAGGCAAAACACTTGGCAACCACAGCTAGGTGTGGTGGGCATCGACATTAGATTAGATTAGATCGATACTCTTCAGACTAAAAGGACTAGGAATTTTCGAAAAGGATCCACGTTTTCCCCGACAAACTAAGACGATCCTTGAATTTTTAGTTAATTATACTATAGCCTATTTGCGTCTCTTTCGGAAACCATGAGGTCCTTGTGGAAAATATTTTATATTTATGATCCTTGAATCCTTCCGCTTCTTTTAAGCCATATTTTGTCAAAATCAATTAATTTTTTTTATCAAATTTGATTAAGCCTGTCATGTCATATCCTTTTGAAAAAAAATTTTTTTTGTTACTGAATTAAACGGATTAGGATACTTTAGACGCAGGACCTTCAGACTAAAATATATCTGAAGGAATTTTCGAAAAGGATCCACGTTTTCCCCGACAAAATGGGAGAAGACGATCCTTGAATTTTTAGTTAATTATACTATAGCCTATTTGCGTCTCTTTCGGAAACCATGAGGTCCTTGTGGAAAATATTTTATATTTATGATCCTTGAATCCTTCCGCTTCTTTTAAGCCATATTTTGTCAAAATCAATTAATTTTTTTTATCAAATTTGATTAAGCCTGTCATGTCATATCCTTTTGAAAAAAAATTTTTTTTGTTACTGAATTAAACGGATTAGGATACTTTAGACGCAGGACCTTCAGACTAAAATATATCTGAAGGAATTTTCGAAAAGGATCCACGTTTTCCCCGACAAAATGGGAGAAGACGATCCTTGAATTTTTAGTTAATTATACTATAGCCTATTTGCGTCTCTTTCGGAAACCATGAGGTCCTTGTGGAAAATATTTTATATTTATGATCCTTGAATCCTTCCGCTTCTTTTAAGCCATATTTTGTCAAAATCAATTAATTTTTTTTATCAAATTTGATTAAGCCTGTATGTAGGTATCTGTCATGTCATATCCTTTTGAAAAAAAATTTTTTTTGTTACTGAATTAAACGGATTAGGATACTTTAGACGCAGGACCTTCAGACTAAAATATATCTGAAGGAATTTTCGAAAAGGATCCACGTTTTCCCCGACAAAATGGGAGAAGACGATCCTTGAATTTTTAGTTAATTATACTATAGCCACAACAACACTGCAGGCAAAACACTTGGCAACCACAGCTAGGTGTGGTGGGCATCGACATTAGATTAGATTAGATCGATACTCTTCAGACTAAAAGGACTAGGAATTTTCGAAAAGGATCCACGTTTTCCCCGACAAACTAAGACGATCCTTGAATTTTTAGTTAATTATACTATAGCCTATTTGCGTCTCTTTCGGAAACCATGAGGTCCTTGTGGAAAATATTTTATATTTATGATCCTTGAATCCTTCCGCTTCTTTTAAGCCATATTTTGTCAAAATCAATTAATTTTTTTTATCAAATTTGATTAAGCCTGTCATGTCATATCCTTTTGAAAAAAAATTTTTTTTGTTACTGAATTAAACGGATTAGGATACTTTAGACGCAGGACCTTCAGACTAAAATATATCTGAAGGAATTTTCGAAAAGGATCCACGTTTTCCCCGACAAAATGGGAGAAGACGATCCTTGAATTTTTAGTTAATTATACTATAGCCTATTTGCGTCTCTTTCGGAAACCATGAGGTCCTTGTGGAAAATATTTTATATTTATGATCCTTGAATCCTTCCGCTTCTTTTAAGCCATATTTTGTCAAAATCAATTAATTTTTTTTATCAAATTTGATTAAGCCTGTCATGTCATATCCTTTTGAAAAAAAATTTTTTTTGTTACTGAATTAAACGGATTAGGATACTTTAGACGCAGGACCTTCAGACTAAAATATATCTGAAGGAATTTTCGAAAAGGATCCACGTTTTCCCCGACAAAATGGGAGAAGACGATCCTTGAATTTTTAGTTAATTATACTATAGCCTATTTGCGTCTCTTTCGGAAACCATGAGGTCCTTGTGGAAAATATTTTATATTTATGATCCTTGAATCCTTCCGCTTCTTTTAAGCCATATTTTGTCAAAATCAATTAATTTTTTTTATCAAATTTGATTAAGCCTGTCATGTCATATCCTTTTGAAAAAAAATTTTTTTTGTTACTGAATTAAACGGATTAGGATACTTTAGACGCAGGACCTTCAGACTAAAATATATCTGAAGGAATTTTCGAAAAGGATCCACGTTTTCCCCGACAAAATGGGAGAAGACGATCCTTGAATTTTTAGTTAATTATACTATAGCCTATTTGCGTCTCTTTCGGAAACCATGAGGTCCTTGTGGAAAATATTTTATATTTATGATCCTTGAATCCTTCCGCTTCTTTTAAGCCATATTTTGTCAAAATCAATTAATTTTTTTTATCAAATTTGATTAAGCCTGTCATGTCATATCCTTTTGAAAAAAAATTTTTTTTGTTACTGAATTAAACGGATTAGGATACTTTAGACGCAGGACCTTCAGACTAAAATATATCTGAAGGAATTTTCGAAAAGGATCCACGTTTTCCCCGACAAAATGGGAGAAGACGATCCTTGAATTTTTAGTTAATTATACTATAGCCTATTTGCGTCTCTTTCGGAAACCATGAGGTCCTTGTGGAAAATATTTTATATTTATGATCCTTGAATCCTTCCGCTTCTTTTAAGCCATATTTTGTCAAAATCAATTAATTTTTTTTATCAAATTTGATTAAGCCTGTATGTAGGTATCTGTCATGTCATATCCTTTTGAAAAAAAATTTTTTTTGTTACTGAATTAAACGGATTAGGATACTTTAGACGCAGGACCTTCAGACTAAAATATATCTGAAGGAATTTTCGAAAAGGATCCACGTTTTCCCCGACAAAATGGGAGAAGACGATCCTTGAATTTTTAGTTAATTATACTATAGCCACAACAACACTGCAGGCAAAACACTTGGCAACCACAGCTAGGTGTGGTGGGCATCGACATTAGATTAGATTAGATCGATACTCTTCAGACTAAAAGGACTAGGAATTTTCGAAAAGGATCCACGTTTTCCCCGACAAACTAAGACGATCCTTGAATTTTTAGTTAATTATACTATAGCCTATTTGCGTCTCTTTCGGAAACCATGAGGTCCTTGTGGAAAATATTTTATATTTATGATCCTTGAATCCTTCCGCTTCTTTTAAGCCATATTTTGTCAAAATCAATTAATTTTTTTTATCAAATTTGATTAAGCCTGTCATGTCATATCCTTTTGAAAAAAAATTTTTTTTGTTACTGAATTAAACGGATTAGGATACTTTAGACGCAGGACCTTCAGACTAAAATATATCTGAAGGAATTTTCGAAAAGGATCCACGTTTTCCCCGACAAAATGGGAGAAGACGATCCTTGAATTTTTAGTTAATTATACTATAGCCTATTTGCGTCTCTTTCGGAAACCATGAGGTCCTTGTGGAAAATATTTTATATTTATGATCCTTGAATCCTTCCGCTTCTTTTAAGCCATATTTTGTCAAAATCAATTAATTTTTTTTATCAAATTTGATTAAGCCTGTCATGTCATATCCTTTTGAAAAAAAATTTTTTTTGTTACTGAATTAAACGGATTAGGATACTTTAGACGCAGGACCTTCAGACTAAAATATATCTGAAGGAATTTTCGAAAAGGATCCACGTTTTCCCCGACAAAATGGGAGAAGACGATCCTTGAATTTTTAGTTAATTATACTATAGCCTATTTGCGTCTCTTTCGGAAACCATGAGGTCCTTGTGGAAAATATTTTATATTTATGATCCTTGAATCCTTCCGCTTCTTTTAAGCCATATTTTGTCAAAATCAATTAATTTTTTTTATCAAATTTGATTAAGCCTGTCATGTCATATCCTTTTGAAAAAAAATTTTTTTTGTTACTGAATTAAACGGATTAGGATACTTTAGACGCAGGACCTTCAGACTAAAATATATCTGAAGGAATTTTCGAAAAGGATCCACGTTTTCCCCGACAAAATGGGAGAAGACGATCCTTGAATTTTTAGTTAATTATACTATAGCCTATTTGCGTCTCTTTCGGAAACCATGAGGTCCTTGTGGAAAATATTTTATATTTATGATCCTTGAATCCTTCCGCTTCTTTTAAGCCATATTTTGTCAAAATCAATTAATTTTTTTTATCAAATTTGATTAAGCCTGTCATGTCATATCCTTTTGAAAAAAAATTTTTTTTGTTACTGAATTAAACGGATTAGGATACTTTAGACGCAGGACCTTCAGACTAAAATATATCTGAAGGAATTTTCGAAAAGGATCCACGTTTTCCCCGACAAAATGGGAGAAGACGATCCTTGAATTTTTAGTTAATTATACTATAGCCTATTTGCGTCTCTTTCGGAAACCATGAGGTCCTTGTGGAAAATATTTTATATTTATGATCCTTGAATCCTTCCGCTTCTTTTAAGCCATATTTTGTCAAAATCAATTAATTTTTTTTATCAAATTTGATTAAGCCTGTATGTAGGTATCTGTCATGTCATATCCTTTTGAAAAAAAATTTTTTTTGTTACTGAATTAAACGGATTAGGATACTTTAGACGCAGGACCTTCAGACTAAAATATATCTGAAGGAATTTTCGAAAAGGATCCACGTTTTCCCCGACAAAATGGGAGAAGACGATCCTTGAATTTTTAGTTAATTATACTATAGCCACAACAACACTGCAGGCAAAACACTTGGCAACCACAGCTAGGTGTGGTGGGCATCGACATTAGATTAGATTAGATCGATACTCTTCAGACTAAAAGGACTAGGAATTTTCGAAAAGGATCCACGTTTTCCCCGACAAACTAAGACGATCCTTGAATTTTTAGTTAATTATACTATAGCCTATTTGCGTCTCTTTCGGAAACCATGAGGTCCTTGTGGAAAATATTTTATATTTATGATCCTTGAATCCTTCCGCTTCTTTTAAGCCATATTTTGTCAAAATCAATTAATTTTTTTTATCAAATTTGATTAAGCCTGTCATGTCATATCCTTTTGAAAAAAAATTTTTTTTGTTACTGAATTAAACGGATTAGGATACTTTAGACGCAGGACCTTCAGACTAAAATATATCTGAAGGAATTTTCGAAAAGGATCCACGTTTTCCCCGACAAAATGGGAGAAGACGATCCTTGAATTTTTAGTTAATTATACTATAGCCTATTTGCGTCTCTTTCGGAAACCATGAGGTCCTTGTGGAAAATATTTTATATTTATGATCTGAGGTAAACATTTATAGGTGGGAATTAAGGGCGGCAAAAATCCCACAACAACACTGCAGGCAAAACACTTGGCAACCACAGCTAGGTGTGGTGGGCATCGACATTAGATTAGATTAGATCGATACTCTTCAGACTAAAAGGACTAGGAATTTTCGAAAAGGATCCACGTTTTCCCCGACAAACTAAGACGATCCTTGAATTTTTAGTTAATTATACTATAGCCTATTTGCGTCTCTTTCGGAAACCATGAGGTCCTTGTGGAAAATATTTTATATTTATGATCCTTGAATCCTTCCGCTTCTTTTAAGCCATATTTTGTCAAAATCAATTAATTTTTTTTATCAAATTTGATTAAGCCTGTCATGTCATATCCTTTTGAAAAAAAATTTTTTTTGTTACTGAATTAAACGGATTAGGATACTTTAGACGCAGGACCTTCAGACTAAAATATATCTGAAGGAATTTTCGAAAAGGATCCACGTTTTCCCCGACAAAATGGGAGAAGACGATCCTTGAATTTTTAGTTAATTATACTATAGCCTATTTGCGTCTCTTTCGGAAACCATGAGGTCCTTGTGGAAAATATTTTATATTTATGATCCTTGAATCCTTCCGCTTCTTTTAAGCCATATTTTGTCAAAATCAATTAATTTTTTTTATCAAATTTGATTAAGCCTGTCATGTCATATCCTTTTGAAAAAAAATTTTTTTTGTTACTGAATTAAACGGATTAGGATACTTTAGACGCAGGACCTTCAGACTAAAATATATCTGAAGGAATTTTCGAAAAGGATCCACGTTTTCCCCGACAAAATGGGAGAAGACGATCCTTGAATTTTTAGTTAATTATACTATAGCCTATTTGCGTCTCTTTCGGAAACCATGAGGTCCTTGTGGAAAATATTTTATATTTATGATCCTTGAATCCTTCCGCTTCTTTTAAGCCATATTTTGTCAAAATCAATTAATTTTTTTTATCAAATTTGATTAAGCCTGTATGTAGGTATCTGTCATGTCATATCCTTTTGAAAAAAAATTTTTTTTGTTACTGAATTAAACGGATTAGGATACTTTAGACGCAGGACCTTCAGACTAAAATATATCTGAAGGAATTTTCGAAAAGGATCCACGTTTTCCCCGACAAAATGGGAGAAGACGATCCTTGAATTTTTAGTTAATTATACTATAGCCACAACAACACTGCAGGCAAAACACTTGGCAACCACAGCTAGGTGTGGTGGGCATCGACATTAGATTAGATTAGATCGATACTCTTCAGACTAAAAGGACTAGGAATTTTCGAAAAGGATCCACGTTTTCCCCGACAAACTAAGACGATCCTTGAATTTTTAGTTAATTATACTATAGCCTATTTGCGTCTCTTTCGGAAACCATGAGGTCCTTGTGGAAAATATTTTATATTTATGATCCTTGAATCCTTCCGCTTCTTTTAAGCCATATTTTGTCAAAATCAATTAATTTTTTTTATCAAATTTGATTAAGCCTGTCATGTCATATCCTTTTGAAAAAAAATTTTTTTTGTTACTGAATTAAACGGATTAGGATACTTTAGACGCAGGACCTTCAGACTAAAATATATCTGAAGGAATTTTCGAAAAGGATCCACGTTTTCCCCGACAAAATGGGAGAAGACGATCCTTGAATTTTTAGTTAATTATACTATAGCCTATTTGCGTCTCTTTCGGAAACCATGAGGTCCTTGTGGAAAATATTTTATATTTATGATCCTTGAATCCTTCCGCTTCTTTTAAGCCATATTTTGTCAAAATCAATTAATTTTTTTTATCAAATTTGATTAAGCCTGTCATGTCATATCCTTTTGAAAAAAAATTTTTTTTGTTACTGAATTAAACGGATTAGGATACTTTAGACGCAGGACCTTCAGACTAAAATATATCTGAAGGAATTTTCGAAAAGGATCCACGTTTTCCCCGACAAAATGGGAGAAGACGATCCTTGAATTTTTAGTTAATTATACTATAGCCTATTTGCGTCTCTTTCGGAAACCATGAGGTCCTTGTGGAAAATATTTTATATTTATGATCCTTGAATCCTTCCGCTTCTTTTAAGCCATATTTTGTCAAAATCAATTAATTTTTTTTATCAAATTTGATTAAGCCTGTATGTAGGTATCTGTCATGTCATATCCTTTTGAAAAAAAATTTTTTTTGTTACTGAATTAAACGGATTAGGATACTTTAGACGCAGGACCTTCAGACTAAAATATATCTGAAGGAATTTTCGAAAAGGATCCACGTTTTCCCCGACAAAATGGGAGAAGACGATCCTTGAATTTTTAGTTAATTATACTATAGCCTATTTGCGTCTCTTTCGGAAACCATGAGGTCCTTGTGGAAAATATTTTATATTTATGATCCTTGAATCCTTCCGCTTCTTTTAAGCCATATTTTGTCAAAATCAATTAATTTTTTTTATCAAATTTGATTAAGCCTGTATGTAGGTATCTGTCATGTCATATCCTTTTGAAAAAAAATTTTTTTTGTTACTGAATTAAACGGATTAGGATACTTTAGACGCAGGACCTTCAGACTAAAATATATCTGAAGGAATTTTCGAAAAGGATCCACGTTTTCCCCGACAAAATGGGAGAAGACGATCCTTGAATTTTTAGTTAATTATACTATAGCCTATTTGCGTCTCTTTCGGAAACCATGAGGTCCTTGTGGAAAATATTTTATATTTATGATCCTTGAATCCTTCCGCTTCTTTTAAGCCATATTTTGTCAAAATCAATTAATTTTTTTTATCAAATTTGATTAAGCCTGTCATGTCATATCCTTTTGAAAAAAAATTTTTTTTGTTACTGAATTAAACGGATTAGGATACTTTAGACGCAGGACCTTCAGACTAAAATATATCTGAAGGAATTTTCGAAAAGGATCCACGTTTTCCCCGACAAAATGGGAGAAGACGATCCTTGAATTTTTAGTTAATTATACTATAGCCTATTTGCGTCTCTTTCGGAAACCATGAGGTCCTTGTGGAAAATATTTTATATTTATGATCCTTGAATCCTTCCGCTTCTTTTAAGCCATATTTTGTCAAAATCAATTAATTTTTTTTATCAAATTTGATTAAGCCTGTATGTAGGTATCTGTCATGTCATATCCTTTTGAAAAAAAATTTTTTTTGTTACTGAATTAAACGGATTAGGATACTTTAGACGCAGGACCTTCAGACTAAAATATATCTGAAGGAATTTTCGAAAAGGATCCACGTTTTCCCCGACAAAATGGGAGAAGACGATCCTTGAATTTTTAGTTAATTATACTATAGCCACAACAACACTGCAGGCAAAACACTTGGCAACCACAGCTAGGTGTGGTGGGCATCGACATTAGATTAGATTAGATCGATACTCTTCAGACTAAAAGGACTAGGAATTTTCGAAAAGGATCCACGTTTTCCCCGACAAACTAAGACGATCCTTGAATTTTTAGTTAATTATACTATAGCCTATTTGCGTCTCTTTCGGAAACCATGAGGTCCTTGTGGAAAATATTTTATATTTATGATCCTTGAATCCTTCCGCTTCTTTTAAGCCATATTTTGTCAAAATCAATTAATTTTTTTTATCAAATTTGATTAAGCCTGTCATGTCATATCCTTTTGAAAAAAAATTTTTTTTGTTACTGAATTAAACGGATTAGGATACTTTAGACGCAGGACCTTCAGACTAAAATATATCTGAAGGAATTTTCGAAAAGGATCCACGTTTTCCCCGACAAAATGGGAGAAGACGATCCTTGAATTTTTAGTTAATTATACTATAGCCTATTTGCGTCTCTTTCGGAAACCATGAGGTCCTTGTGGAAAATATTTTATATTTATGATCCTTGAATCCTTCCGCTTCTTTTAAGCCATATTTTGTCAAAATCAATTAATTTTTTTTATCAAATTTGATTAAGCCTGTCATGTCATATCCTTTTGAAAAAAAATTTTTTTTGTTACTGAATTAAACGGATTAGGATACTTTAGACGCAGGACCTTCAGACTAAAATATATCTGAAGGAATTTTCGAAAAGGATCCACGTTTTCCCCGACAAAATGGGAGAAGACGATCCTTGAATTTTTAGTTAATTATACTATAGCCTATTTGCGTCTCTTTCGGAAACCATGAGGTCCTTGTGGAAAATATTTTATATTTATGATCCTTGAATCCTTCCGCTTCTTTTAAGCCATATTTTGTCAAAATCAATTAATTTTTTTTATCAAATTTGATTAAGCCTGTCATGTCATATCCTTTTGAAAAAAAATTTTTTTTGTTACTGAATTAAACGGATTAGGATACTTTAGACGCAGGACCTTCAGACTAAAATATATCTGAAGGAATTTTCGAAAAGGATCCACGTTTTCCCCGACAAAATGGGAGAAGACGATCCTTGAATTTTTAGTTAATTATACTATAGCCACAACAACACTGCAGGCAAAACACTTGGCAACCACAGCTAGGTGTGGTGGGCATCGACATTAGATTAGATTAGATCGATACTCTTCAGACTAAAAGGACTAGGAATTTTCGAAAAGGATCCACGTTTTCCCCGACAAACTAAGACGATCCTTGAATTTTTAGTTAATTATACTATAGCCTATTTGCGTCTCTTTCGGAAACCATGAGGTCCTTGTGGAAAATATTTTATATTTATGATCCTTGAATCCTTCCGCTTCTTTTAAGCCATATTTTGTCAAAATCAATTAATTTTTTTTATCAAATTTGATTAAGCCTGTCATGTCATATCCTTTTGAAAAAAAATTTTTTTTGTTACTGAATTAAACGGATTAGGATACTTTAGACGCAGGACCTTCAGACTAAAATATATCTGAAGGAATTTTCGAAAAGGATCCACGTTTTCCCCGACAAAATGGGAGAAGACGATCCTTGAATTTTTAGTTAATTATACTATAGCCTATTTGCGTCTCTTTCGGAAACCATGAGGTCCTTGTGGAAAATATTTTATATTTATGATCCTTGAATCCTTCCGCTTCTTTTAAGCCATATTTTGTCAAAATCAATTAATTTTTTTTATCAAATTTGATTAAGCCTGTCATGTCATATCCTTTTGAAAAAAAATTTTTTTTGTTACTGAATTAAACGGATTAGGATACTTTAGACGCAGGACCTTCAGACTAAAATATATCTGAAGGAATTTTCGAAAAGGATCCACGTTTTCCCCGACAAAATGGGAGAAGACGATCCTTGAATTTTTAGTTAATTATACTATAGCCTATTTGCGTCTCTTTCGGAAACCATGAGGTCCTTGTGGAAAATATTTTATATTTATGATCCTTGAATCCTTCCGCTTCTTTTAAGCCATATTTTGTCAAAATCAATTAATTTTTTTTATCAAATTTGATTAAGCCTGTATGTAGGTATCTGTCATGTCATATCCTTTTGAAAAAAAATTTTTTTTGTTACTGAATTAAACGGATTAGGATACTTTAGACGCAGGACCTTCAGACTAAAATATATCTGAAGGAATTTTCGAAAAGGATCCACGTTTTCCCCGACAAAATGGGAGAAGACGATCCTTGAATTTTTAGTTAATTATACTATAGCCACAACAACACTGCAGGCAAAACACTTGGCAACCACAGCTAGGTGTGGTGGGCATCGACATTAGATTAGATTAGATCGATACTCTTCAGACTAAAAGGACTAGGAATTTTCGAAAAGGATCCACGTTTTCCCCGACAAACTAAGACGATCCTTGAATTTTTAGTTAATTATACTATAGCCTATTTGCGTCTCTTTCGGAAACCATGAGGTCCTTGTGGAAAATATTTTATATTTATGATCCTTGAATCCTTCCGCTTCTTTTAAGCCATATTTTGTCAAAATCAATTAATTTTTTTTATCAAATTTGATTAAGCCTGTCATGTCATATCCTTTTGAAAAAAAATTTTTTTTGTTACTGAATTAAACGGATTAGGATACTTTAGACGCAGGACCTTCAGACTAAAATATATCTGAAGGAATTTTCGAAAAGGATCCACGTTTTCCCCGACAAAATGGGAGAAGACGATCCTTGAATTTTTAGTTAATTATACTATAGCCTATTTGCGTCTCTTTCGGAAACCATGAGGTCCTTGTGGAAAATATTTTATATTTATGATCCTTGAATCCTTCCGCTTCTTTTAAGCCATATTTTGTCAAAATCAATTAATTTTTTTTATCAAATTTGATTAAGCCTGTCATGTCATATCCTTTTGAAAAAAAATTTTTTTTGTTACTGAATTAAACGGATTAGGATACTTTAGACGCAGGACCTTCAGACTAAAATATATCTGAAGGAATTTTCGAAAAGGATCCACGTTTTCCCCGACAAAATGGGAGAAGACGATCCTTGAATTTTTAGTTAATTATACTATAGCCTATTTGCGTCTCTTTCGGAAACCATGAGGTCCTTGTGGAAAATATTTTATATTTATGATCCTTGAATCCTTCCGCTTCTTTTAAGCCATATTTTGTCAAAATCAATTAATTTTTTTTATCAAATTTGATTAAGCCTGTCATGTCATATCCTTTTGAAAAAAAATTTTTTTTGTTACTGAATTAAACGGATTAGGATACTTTAGACGCAGGACCTTCAGACTAAAATATATCTGAAGGAATTTTCGAAAAGGATCCACGTTTTCCCCGACAAAATGGGAGAAGACGATCCTTGAATTTTTAGTTAATTATACTATAGCCTATTTGCGTCTCTTTCGGAAACCATGAGGTCCTTGTGGAAAATATTTTATATTTATGATCCTTGAATCCTTCCGCTTCTTTTAAGCCATATTTTGTCAAAATCAATTAATTTTTTTTATCAAATTTGATTAAGCCTGTATGTAGGTATCTGTCATGTCATATCCTTTTGAAAAAAAATTTTTTTTGTTACTGAATTAAACGGATTAGGATACTTTAGACGCAGGACCTTCAGACTAAAATATATCTGAAGGAATTTTCGAAAAGGATCCACGTTTTCCCCGACAAAATGGGAGAAGACGATCCTTGAATTTTTAGTTAATTATACTATAGCCTATTTGCGTCTCTTTCGGAAACCATGAGGTCCTTGTGGAAAATATTTTATATTTATGATCCTTGAATCCTTCCGCTTCTTTTAAGCCATATTTTGTCAAAATCAATTAATTTTTTTTATCAAATTTGATTAAGCCTGTCATGTCATATCCTTTTGAAAAAAAATTTTTTTTGTTACTGAATTAAACGGATTAGGATACTTTAGACGCAGGACCTTCAGACTAAAATATATCTGAAGGAATTTTCGAAAAGGATCCACGTTTTCCCCGACAAAATGGGAGAAGACGATCCTTGAATTTTTAGTTAATTATACTATAGCCTATTTGCGTCTCTTTCGGAAACCATGAGGTCCTTGTGGAAAATATTTTATATTTATGATCCTTGAATCCTTCCGCTTCTTTTAAGCCATATTTTGTCAAAATCAATTAATTTTTTTTATCAAATTTGATTAAGCCTGTATGTAGGTATCTGTCATGTCATATCCTTTTGAAAAAAAATTTTTTTTGTTACTGAATTAAACGGATTAGGATACTTTAGACGCAGGACCTTCAGACTAAAATATATCTGAAGGAATTTTCGAAAAGGATCCACGTTTTCCCCGACAAAATGGGAGAAGACGATCCTTGAATTTTTAGTTAATTATACTATAGCCACAACAACACTGCAGGCAAAACACTTGGCAACCACAGCTAGGTGTGGTGGGCATCGACATTAGATTAGATTAGATCGATACTCTTCAGACTAAAAGGACTAGGAATTTTCGAAAAGGATCCACGTTTTCCCCGACAAACTAAGACGATCCTTGAATTTTTAGTTAATTATACTATAGCCTATTTGCGTCTCTTTCGGAAACCATGAGGTCCTTGTGGAAAATATTTTATATTTATGATCCTTGAATCCTTCCGCTTCTTTTAAGCCATATTTTGTCAAAATCAATTAATTTTTTTTATCAAATTTGATTAAGCCTGTCATGTCATATCCTTTTGAAAAAAAATTTTTTTTGTTACTGAATTAAACGGATTAGGATACTTTAGACGCAGGACCTTCAGACTAAAATATATCTGAAGGAATTTTCGAAAAGGATCCACGTTTTCCCCGACAAAATGGGAGAAGACGATCCTTGAATTTTTAGTTAATTATACTATAGCCTATTTGCGTCTCTTTCGGAAACCATGAGGTCCTTGTGGAAAATATTTTATATTTATGATCCTTGAATCCTTCCGCTTCTTTTAAGCCATATTTTGTCAAAATCAATTAATTTTTTTTATCAAATTTGATTAAGCCTGTCATGTCATATCCTTTTGAAAAAAAATTTTTTTTGTTACTGAATTAAACGGATTAGGATACTTTAGACGCAGGACCTTCAGACTAAAATATATCTGAAGGAATTTTCGAAAAGGATCCACGTTTTCCCCGACAAAATGGGAGAAGACGATCCTTGAATTTTTAGTTAATTATACTATAGCCTATTTGCGTCTCTTTCGGAAACCATGAGGTCCTTGTGGAAAATATTTTATATTTATGATCCTTGAATCCTTCCGCTTCTTTTAAGCCATATTTTGTCAAAATCAATTAATTTTTTTTATCAAATTTGATTAAGCCTGTATGTAGGTATCTGTCATGTCATATCCTTTTGAAAAAAAATTTTTTTTGTTACTGAATTAAACGGATTAGGATACTTTAGACGCAGGACCTTCAGACTAAAATATATCTGAAGGAATTTTCGAAAAGGATCCACGTTTTCCCCGACAAAATGGGAGAAGACGATCCTTGAATTTTTAGTTAATTATACTATAGCCACAACAACACTGCAGGCAAAACACTTGGCAACCACAGCTAGGTGTGGTGGGCATCGACATTAGATTAGATTAGATCGATACTCTTCAGACTAAAAGGACTAGGAATTTTCGAAAAGGATCCACGTTTTCCCCGACAAACTAAGACGATCCTTGAATTTTTAGTTAATTATACTATAGCCTATTTGCGTCTCTTTCGGAAACCATGAGGTCCTTGTGGAAAATATTTTATATTTATGATCCTTGAATCCTTCCGCTTCTTTTAAGCCATATTTTGTCAAAATCAATTAATTTTTTTTATCAAATTTGATTAAGCCTGTCATGTCATATCCTTTTGAAAAAAAATTTTTTTTGTTACTGAATTAAACGGATTAGGATACTTTAGACGCAGGACCTTCAGACTAAAATATATCTGAAGGAATTTTCGAAAAGGATCCACGTTTTCCCCGACAAAATGGGAGAAGACGATCCTTGAATTTTTAGTTAATTATACTATAGCCTATTTGCGTCTCTTTCGGAAACCATGAGGTCCTTGTGGAAAATATTTTATATTTATGATCCTTGAATCCTTCCGCTTCTTTTAAGCCATATTTTGTCAAAATCAATTAATTTTTTTTATCAAATTTGATTAAGCCTGTCATGTCATATCCTTTTGAAAAAAAATTTTTTTTGTTACTGAATTAAACGGATTAGGATACTTTAGACGCAGGACCTTCAGACTAAAATATATCTGAAGGAATTTTCGAAAAGGATCCACGTTTTCCCCGACAAAATGGGAGAAGACGATCCTTGAATTTTTAGTTAATTATACTATAGCCTATTTGCGTCTCTTTCGGAAACCATGAGGTCCTTGTGGAAAATATTTTATATTTATGATCCTTGAATCCTTCCGCTTCTTTTAAGCCATATTTTGTCAAAATCAATTAATTTTTTTTATCAAATTTGATTAAGCCTGTATGTAGGTATCTGTCATGTCATATCCTTTTGAAAAAAAATTTTTTTTGTTACTGAATTAAACGGATTAGGATACTTTAGACGCAGGACCTTCAGACTAAAATATATCTGAAGGAATTTTCGAAAAGGATCCACGTTTTCCCCGACAAAATGGGAGAAGACGATCCTTGAATTTTTAGTTAATTATACTATAGCCTATTTGCGTCTCTTTCGGAAACCATGAGGTCCTTGTGGAAAATATTTTATATTTATGATCCTTGAATCCTTCCGCTTCTTTTAAGCCATATTTTGTCAAAATCAATTAATTTTTTTTATCAAATTTGATTAAGCCTGTATGTAGGTATCTGTCATGTCATATCCTTTTGAAAAAAAATTTTTTTTGTTACTGAATTAAACGGATTAGGATACTTTAGACGCAGGACCTTCAGACTAAAATATATCTGAAGGAATTTTCGAAAAGGATCCACGTTTTCCCCGACAAAATGGGAGAAGACGATCCTTGAATTTTTAGTTAATTATACTATAGCCTATTTGCGTCTCTTTCGGAAACCATGAGGTCCTTGTGGAAAATATTTTATATTTATGATCCTTGA